>WPIO01000029.1:697500-1055000 GCA_009760855.2 Cristatella mucedo
ATACTAGATGAACACATCAGCTCGACACTAAAGTCTGTCTACTCTCAGCCTCAACACCCGGCTATGCATCGTATCACTCTTTTCTGAATCAAATCGGTTAGTTGCATCTTGGGCGAACCTCAAATCCTTTGAAGCCCGTACCTTTAGCTCGTATGCTTCCCAAGCCGGGAACTTACTCCGACTGACGTCACGACATCTTTTGACTTTACGACATTTAAGGAGAAGCTAAAAACGCACATTTCTATCGCAGCATTGAGTGATTCCTTGTGATTCGTCCTGTGTGTGCTTATGCGTGCTGAAACTATGCATGCTCCTACTAACCTTATTTTCATGTTGACACTATGCACGTCACCTCTAACCATGTTATGCTTGTTGGCATTGTACATGTTACCACTAACCATGTTATCGTGATTCATGCGTGGAGATCTTTAAAGTGTCTAGAAAGAGATTAAGTTCTCTGAGGGTGCTGTACAAAATAATATTACTAGTTCGCGATTTTTTTATAGCATCCTATAGCTCTTCCTTGATGACTAGATGTTATCCTTTTTCATTATTTCTCGCTGCTGCTTTTCACACGAAGCATTAAGTGAAAAATCTTCGTTCTCGAGATGAATTTTTGTTAATGCCTTGATATTTGATCTGCTGAGGTTAGACTACCTTCCTGACAAAGAGAAGAAAAGATTAAAAGACAAGTTAATGATTTGCCCTTCCAATTGCTATTGAAAGTTCCCCTGGTCTCACGTCATATGACACTGCGAGGTGTCTGGTAATACACACCGAGTGAAAATATTTTCTAGTGTAATGAGCATCTTTGTATAAGAGCACCTGTCACTGCAGTACTTCGATGCTTGACTGATCTTGGGAGACTTAATTTTTTGTAAATCTAATTGAAAGTATGCATCTCTCCGTAGTGCACACTTTTAGGCACAAATAATGTTGGGGTAGGTTGAGTCATGACCCCAAGTCTGCAACAGGTCAGCACCGGCAACGGGTCTTCCAGGTCCTCTCGAAGGTGAAGACGATACGCGGAGATTCTTCACATCTTCTAAATATGAGAGCCTTACTTGAAACAACTAACTTATTCTGTGGCCTGAGGTCTTATAGAATGGACTTCAGTGATTCTAAAACCCAGCCAGCACGGCTCCAGCTGTTGAATCTAGCATCGAGCGCCGATGCGCTGGCCATGTTTTGCATGCGTAGCTATGGAACCATTCGACCGCTGAAGCCGGCGTGTTGAGCGACTTTTTGCTTGCTTTTTGCTGGCAGGGACAAGAAAACCATCCGATGCGCCCGCCCGCCCACCCACTGCGTAGTCCGTCTGGGGTGCTCAGCTCGCGCCCGAGCTCGTGGCAATCTCATTGCATTACCAGGCCTAGTCTACTCAGCCTACCACAACGTGAATAAGTGCGTGGCCAGACTGGCGTCATCTCCGCCGCCTGCAGCTGCTGCCAGCTTGCCGTGAGTAATCGCTTATCACACATCTAACCACAGCTTGACTGCCGAACCGCAGCCTGGAAGTTTTGTTTGCATCCTGTCCTCTCGCAGCAGAGTACGAACAGTATCTGCCCGCAGCTGCTGCCCACGTCCGGAGCAGCCCAGAGGACGAGCAATCAGAGTATGGCTGTGGCTCCAGCTGCAGGCAGGTGCACCGGGTGGGTCTCTGGAGCTGCACGAACCTACGCGTCACCATGGGAGACCTCTCTGTATTGCCACTCGGCGTGTACGTACGGTATGTAGGGAGGGAGAGGCAGATGCGAGCCACCATTAGGGCGTGGCAGCGGCGTTCGCGGTGCGGTTAGGGCGACAGCTGGCCAAAAACCGCACGGACGTCAGCCGTCTGGAGCGGGGCAGGAGGGGGGGGGGCGTGACTCAGCTCGAGCATCAGTCAATTACTAATAAATAATGTGACGTGCATAAATAGCATAGGCCGCGTTAAGCTGGGAGATTATTGCATAGCTTACCCGAACCATGGACGGTTGCACCTCGAAGTCAACTCACTGCGCATCTCGCGTGTCGAGCACCGCGGAGCAAAGTGAGAAGGGCCGTGATGGCACACACACTGGGTAAGGCGGTTGCTTTCACGGCCTCGGTCCCGAGGTCGTGGGTTCGATTCCTGCGGCGGGGCGATCCTTTATCGCCACTGCAAGCGGTGGTGATAGCCCTAAAAGGCTCTTCTGTCGCTATACAAAAAGAGGCTGTTTAATCAGCTAGGATTTATTTATTTATTTAAGGGCAGCTGACTTAAGAGGTCGCGGTCGCGGTCGCAGTAAAGGAGCAGCTAAGGACAAAGCTGGCACAAAGTGCTACAGTCGGCCTCAAGAAAAAACTTTGAGCATCACTGTGGAAGCAGGTCGGATAGGTAGGCTGCTGCGATCGAGTAAACCAACCTGTAAGCCAGACTGAGGATCTTGAAACTGATCTGGTAGTTCGATCGATTGCTAACAGCAGCCAGTGAAGCTTGAACAGAGGCGGTGTAACGAAGTAGCACCCGATCCTATCCGAGAGTGCCGAGAACGCCGAGCTTCGCTCAAGCGGCCGACGATTGAGGGTACGCGCCGCGCCGGAAGTCCTATGTAAAGAGAATTTCGGTAATCTAGATGCGATGTCACGAATGCTTCAATTAGTTTGGCTGTCGTACTCCTGCTTAAGCAGGCTCCGGTTTTGGAAGTTTTCCTCAGCTGAAAGTCGGGCGACGTGAAAGTGGAATAAATGTGCTCATCAAACGAAAGAGTCGTTAAAGAACAGGACGCCCAGATTACGCAAATGTGTCAGTGGAGAGATGCCAAATGAAACCATGTTGACGGTGACGTCTGCCAACCTGAGCGTGACACTAGGCTTGGCGAAAATATTGGGTTAGTCTTGTCGTCGGTAAGCTTCGGGAATTTAGGGGCATCCAGGTGCGAATGTCGCCGACGCCGAAGGGAGATAAGAAGCGAGTCGGATGCAGAGCGAGGACGGATTGGCCCGAGGGTGGATAGGCAGAATTGGCCCGAGGGGTTTGGCCCAGTGGATGGGCAGAATTGACTAAGAGGCCCCGATACTTTTACAATCCTAAGAATGGAGCTCATTCTCAAAGAGTGATTCACACATTTTTATCTCATCGTTATTACAACGCCTCGCTGAAACCGCCGCCATTGGAGGCCACTCGCAACGGCTTCGGCTTTCCGATAGCACGCACCTGCAGGCCTCGCGCGAACCGTCGCGAGCTAATTTTTGAAGCAGCCGTCTGGGGACGGGCTAAGTAAAGCCAGGCGGCACTTCCGCGATGCATTGCTTCTCGGTAGGCCCCTGAAAGGTCAAAGATTGAGATTATGCGGAAAAAAATTCAGAAGTCCGAACCTCGACCTTTCCCACGCCGACCAGTCACAAGAGAGGCCCAGTGTACGGGTGTTGGTTGCAGCTTCCCCCACCCCGTCGCTCCCTTCCCTACGTATTAAAGTAAAGTGAAGGTCCGCAGATCAAACGACCTCATTCGATTTAGCGGCGGAGGAGCAGTAAAAGCTATTACTACAGCTTAAAAAATTATTGTATAAAATTACAGCCTCATTTATATAGCGAAAGAAGAGCTTAAACGGTCATCACAGCCGCTTGAATAGGCCATAAAGAATCACCCAATGCACGACTCAAACCCACAACCATGGTCTAGTAGAGCGAGCACCACTCGAAGCGGACTATACAAGATTGCCTCCTACAGGACTCGAACCGACTACCTGGGTCGCGAAGAGCGAGCACCGCTTGAAGCGGACAAGACGAGATTGCTTCCTACAGGACTAAGACCCACAACCTTAGTCGTGAAATGCGAGCACCTTTACCCTTGGCTAAGGCCCGCACGCGTATGGACTAAAGCCCGCCTAAGACCCACGACTATGAGCCTGTCACAGTGCGCTAGGAAAGCGAGGTCGTGTCAGAGTCGGTCGGTTCCTGCACCACTCCTGCTCGTCATTCCGACTGACTACCTGACTACCTGACTCTGAGCTCAAAATGCGTCGTTCCGACGATTGTTTTCTTTTTTAGACCGCTACGCCCCAAGCTCCATCCTCCACATTCTGCAGACGACGTCACCGTCGGATTTAGCGCAATGACCGCTGCTGCAAACCTGTGGCAAGCCCAGCCCGGAGAAGCCACATCCGCTCGCAAGCGCTCGCACGCACGTCGCGTCCAAAGCGAGGCGACGAAATCGCGCCGACGGCGTCCTCCTCCGCAACCCGGACGCTAGCTGCGTCGCTCGCTCGCTCGCTTTTTTCATCCCCAGACACGCCGAGACGCCACTCACCGGGCTTGTAGGAAGGCGTCGCAGCGAAAGGCGCGGCCTGCAATGAAAGCGGCGGAGGCGGCGGCTGGCCGCCGTGCGACCCGCCGGCGGCGGTCTGTCGCGGCGTCAGAACGTCGGGCTCCTTGCCGCCTAGGCACCTCTTGCAGGTGCACGCGATGCATATGACGAGCAGTACGACGACCACCAGCGTGCCGCCGACGATGCCCACGCAGGCCGCCACTCCGAGCTCCATGAAGTCGTCCCAGACCGTTCTCGTCGCTTGCTCGTCGCTCGTTCTCATTTCCGTGGACGCTACATTAGCGCGCGCTCGCTGCGGCGTCGTCGCTTGGCGTGCAAAGCCGCCAGATGGCGCTGCGATCGCTCGGGGCTCCGCGACTGCTCTCGCTCACCCGTGGCCTGCAGCTTGAGGCAGCGACCGCCGGTAAGCGCGTCCCCTTCGTCCGACCCGTCCGCGCAGTGCTGCACTCCGTCGCAGGCTAGCTCCTCCTCGACGCATTTGTCGTCTCTGCATTTGAATGATGACGAATCGTCGCAGCTGCCGTCTGAAATAGAGCGGCGAGGCGGGCGCGTCGGCGGCGGCCCGACGCGCGCCGGCGAACGGGTGTGAGCGCGCGCCGCCCAGCGCCGCCGCGAGTCTTGGCGCTGAAGCGGTGAGCTTCGCGCAGCGGTTTCGAAAGTCGCCAGCAGGCGCCACGTAAGGCTCGGCTCTCGGAGCCGACCTCAAATGGCGTTCAAGACGTACTTCCGCCGCCGCACCTAGCACGTAATTGCGAGCGCGCGAGCGCTCGCGGACGGCTAGCCGCCTCTCTGCACTCGAGCGGCCGTGAGGCCCGCAGCCCCGAGGCTTTGGAATCGCGCTACCTCAAGCAACATGCGAATGATTGCGCGCCTTACACGCTCGCGGGGGGGGAGAGCGCACACGTGCGGGCGACGTGGGTTTACGCCCGCACGCTTGAATGCGGGCGTAAAGAAATGCTGGTTCGCTCCGGGCGCCGGAGCAGCTGCAATCGCCGCCAAATGCCTGTCGCAACGCGTCGGGATAACCCGGCGGCTATCCCGGCGTAGGAATCCTCTCCAAGACTCGAACGCAGAGCAGCGCAGGGAAGGAAGTCGATTCTTGCGCCACGTTTCCTCCAAGCGAACTAAATACAAGACCTGGCCGATGATCGAGCGCGGGGGGGGGGAGGGAGGAGAGCTCGCGCTGGGTACCGTCACTGAATGCCGCGAGCGTGAACTTGAATCCTCGACCTTGACGTCCGCCGCTATCGGACCTACAACGCAATGGCTGCGAGCTTGTCCTCCGTTCATTCCGACGGGAATAGGCGCCATCGTGCGCACAAACTTGAACCATCATACTCCCTCACTCGGCTGTGGGACGCAATTCGCAGCTACACGCCAATGCAGCCTTTTTGGCAAACAATGGAAAATGAAACTCATTGCCGCGTGGCCCCTGTTCCTGAACCGGGAGGCGCGGGCTAGCCCCCGCGGCCCGCGCTCCTCCGCCAAAGGTATCACAATTTGTTCGCATACTCAAGATATAATTTTTCTAATGCACCTCCTCCGTCTGCAACTTCATATTGCCGCGAGAAATCAGTCTCCTTCAACAAGTCTACTGCGGCGCCCTCAATACCTACGCGACAGTCTCCTGCAGCACGCTGCTAAAAGCGTAAACGAGTTGATAAAGAAGTGTCCGAATCGATAGCAGTCGAGCCGCCATCGCCGCTGCACGAGCAATCATTCGAGGACAAAAAAGTGTCACAGTCGCCGGTCTGCAGAGCACAAGCGTCAGTCGGTAGTATGCGAGAGAATAGGAGAAAGTCCCTCTATTGCCGCCCTCCGCGTGTGAGCAAACTGAGCTCACACGCGGGAGGCTGAAAGTGCGCTGTCGGCAACACCGCAACGCGGTAAGAAGGAGCTCATCGATTGCTCGGAGTACTTTTCACTTGTTCCCTATATCCTATCGAGAGATATGAGCGCAAATTCAGTCAAAAGAATCGTTCATATGACCAGAAGCGCTGTAAGCCCCGAGTTTCTCTGAACGCGCTCATGTTTAAAGACTTGTACCTGAAATACACCGTCAGATATCGTCCGGTAGATGTTATAGCCGGCGGAACTATATCCCCGCACAGCCCAGCATTTCCGCCGGCCGCTTTCTACAACGACAGTGGTAAATGCTATATCATTATTTGCTGCGGAGGTAGATCGCGGAAGCGCTCGACGGCGTGGGAGATATGGATTACAGATTGTTCTCGAAGCCGCACGCTCATTTACAGTACGCTTTGTAGCCACTCCCCGGACGCGCCGCAGTCCCCCTCCCCACCACCGCAGGGAAGGCTACCGGCGGCTGGCGGGCCGCTTCCTACATGGTTTCCGGAGGGGAGAGAGAGACAGAGAGAGACAGAGACAGAGAGACAGAGAGAGACACAGAGACAGAGAGAGAGAGAGAAAGAGAGAGAGAGAGAGAGAGAGAGAGAGAGAGAGAGAGAGAGAGAGAACGAAAGAGAGCTAAATCACCCGCCGAACCCCACCCACCTCCCCTCCCGCAGGGGACGGCACTGTTTGCCACCACTAGGCGCCCTAAGCGTGGGACTCGGGCTCGAAAGCTGGCCGAGCTCGGGCCGCGTCGCGACCGCGGACTTGGCGTTAAGCCACGGGCGCCTGGCGTTCCCGCCGAAGCCAACAGGTAGCGCCGGAGCGGCCCACAAGCTGGCGGTCGGCGACGAGCCAGCCCCGAGCGAGCCGCTTCGAGCGAGCCAGCCCAGAGCTACGACCTCGCCCACTTCCTCGGCTCCGGCTCTCAGCTTCGGCGACGATCGCACGCGACGGACGGAACCGAATTAGTATCGACGTATGCCCATTACCGATGTCTGGGGCAGACCAAGTTAACGACGGTAGGTGACTCAGCGTCGCACAACTCCCGCCCATCCCTCCCCCCCCCCGCTTGCCATCGATTCGCTCGACGCGCTATTCTACTTTCAAGCTTCTGCTTTCGACCGCTGCGAAAAGCGTCCATCAGACTATTGGGTTGACAAGTGCAGCTCCGCGGCCGATGGCGGGCGCCGTCTCTCTCTCATTCTCGCGCGTGCGCGCGAACGCCGCCGCCGGCCGCCCAACGCGAGCGACGCCAATGCCGGCCGGCGGCGGCCTCGCGGACTGCGAGCTGGGACGTCGGGTAGCGACACGCCCTCTTGAGGGGAACGGGCGGAAGCTCGGACCGCCGCCCCGGAATCGCGCTCGTGCCTACAGCTGAGCTCTTTTTCGCTTTTAAAGGGGGAACCGGAGCTAAGCTCGAACTGGGCTGGTAATCTGCTGGCGCCTCCCTGCGCCTCTCCCCGCGCATCGCCCTCTCCCTGCACCTCTCCCTGCGCATCGCCCTCTCCCTGCGCATCGCCATCTCCTTGCACCTCTCCCTGCGCATCTCCGTGTGGCTGCCACCGTGACCCCGGCGTCCAGGCTAGACGGCTAGACCGGCGGCAGATTGCCGGGCGATTGCCATCGACCCGATAGACTCGACCCGCAAGCGCCGCGGGCGAATCTTACCGGTTTGCTCTTGTTCCCTCTCGCCCCCCTCTCTCTCTCTCTCTCTCTCTCTCTCTCTCTCTCTCTCTCTCTCTCTCTCTCTCTCTCTCTCTCTCTCTCTCTCTCTCTCTCTTCCCCTCTCTCTCTCTCTCTGACTCTATGTCTTCCTCTCTCCTTTTCTCCCACTCTCTGCGGCGCTAGCTTCCGTCGAGCTCTCGACAGCCGCGTGGGCTACCGCTGAACACCTCCGGACCAGAAAGCCTCAGTGACGGGCCAACGATGCAGCGGTCGCTACTCGGCCACGACTGCTGCTTAAGCAGCCGCTGGCGGTGCGGCGTCCGGGCCGCGGCCGAGCAGCAAAGGCGGAGGACGTCTGACTTGCCTGACCTAGATCTCCTGCCTTCACTTAGTGGACCGCAGACAAGACGTGACGTAGAGGACTTGACACGAGAGTCCTGAGCTCGCAAGGCCCACCTGCGAAAAGCCAGCGTTTCGCCGGGCGGGGGGAGCGGTGGCGAGCGGGGCTAATCGTTGACTGGTCCTAGGGCTTCGCGCGACATCAAGATGACATGCCGCTCTACCTGCTGCCGCCGGATGTGCAGGCGAAGTCGCCGGTCGGTGACCAAAGCGCCGCTGTGGGGGAATGCGCGGAAGTTCGCGAGCTGTCTAACTCGGGTGCTGCCGGGCCAGTCATTGCCAAGAAAGGATAACAATAATAATAATAGCACACTTGATAATGTGCCCTCAGAGAACTCAAATCTCTTTCTACGCGCTTTACATTTGCTGCCCTGGAAACACGAGGCAAGCGATGCCTTTGAAGTGAGCCGTGCTGCCGTCATTGACCGGCTCGGGCCGTCACTGCGGCGGTGCGGCCGGCGCACTTGAGCGCTCGCGCTAAGCAGCGTCGACGAGGCACAAAAGAGGCGCCGGCGGCGCCGGCAGAGCGAGTGCTCCGACACGCTCCTCGGCGCGTCCTGCCGGTGTCGCTGAGTACGCGGCGGCGGCGGCGTGCAACCGCGTCGCTCCTTCAAAGCCGACGCCTCGCCGACGCCTTATCTAGCCCATTGAATAGCGGCGGCCGCTCGCCCATTGAAAATTCAAGGGCTGAGCGCGGATGCACCGCCCTGAGCGCGGGTAAAAGCCATCGACTGCTCCGGGCCCGACTGGCCGCCGGACTCGGAGCAGTCGGCTCGGAGCACTCGGCCCCGAGCCGCGCCGCCGCGATGCAGCGGATGAGGCACGAACGACTGTTAATTAGCTAAATACGAGGGTACGAATTGCCTACAAGGAGCGCCGCTCTAATTGAATGCGTAGCCGCCGACACTGCCCCGCCGCCGCCGCCGTCGCCTCCGCCGCCGTGACGGGCGCTTCCGACGCCGCCGCCGCCGCCCCTAAATCCTGCGCTCGCGGCGCACGTACCACGGCCCGCGAGCCGACGACGTTCGAGTCGTACACGTAGACGGCGTCGCGGCACAGCTGCTGATTCATGGCGCGGTCCGGTATGTCGATGTAATCGAAGCGCAGCAGCAGCCGCCATCCGTCCCTCCGAGCGCGGAAGACGACGGTGCAGTCCGTGTCGTGGCCGTACGCCACGGCGGGCGGCTGCTGCGCGGACCACTTCACGTGCGAGAAGACGCTGGCGCCGCCGACGGCGGCCTCGCTGCCGCACGACGCGCCCTCCATGTAGTCTAATAAAGGACGCGGCGGGAAAAGAAAAGGCTCAGGCGGCGGCGGCGACGCTAGGGCGGAGGCGACGAGAGCTGGCGGTCAGCCGAGAGTCGCGCGAGCGCGGACTCCGCTCCTCCGCCCGCGCGCCTTCTTTACGCTCGCGCTTTCGCGTCGCTCGCTCCACGCGCGAGCGCCGAGCGCCGAGCGTTAGTAAGTGGCCCGAGGGGAAATCGATAGGCCGTCGCCGCCGCTGCCGACAGACCGCCGCCGACGCCGAAGTCCGTCGGCCGGCCGGTCGGCCGGCCGGAGTGGTTCTGGCGTCGAGCCGCCCGCACGGCTCGCTCTCGCCGCCGCCACCGCGAAGAGCGGGACCGCGCGGGCGGCGAGCGGCGGACGAACGGCGCGCGAGGCGAAGATTAGGCGCGGCAGTACGCCGCTCGGCAGCGGCGGGAGCTACGCCCCTCTGCAGACGACGACGACGACAACCCGGCCGTCGCCGCCGTCGTCGGCGCTTTCGAATCGGTAGCCCTATCGTCCGTCGCTGGCCGCGCCGGCGGCGCGAGCTCGCGCGGGCGGCCGCCACTCGTTCTTTGTTCGCCGAGGTCGCCCTATCGGGCCGCCGGCCCCGCACCTCAGTCCGAAGCTGCGGCCGCGCGACGCGGTCTCTCTGTTTATGAGGCTAATCATAAGCGTCTATCTCGCCGCGGTTCCGGGGGCAAGCGGCGCAGCGCGATTCGCGACGGTCGCCGCCGCCGCCGCTCGCTCGTCGGCGGAGGCGGCGCAGCTCCGGCGCCAGCGACGAGCTGCCGCGGCCGCTTCGCGACCGCGCTCTATGCGCGATCGTCGCCTCAACAGTCGCTTCGTCCCCGACACGCGCGCGCGCTCTCGCGAGCGAGCGCACGCACGCGCACGAGCGGGTGTGCGGAGGCGCGGTCCACTTCGAGGCCGCAGCGCTCTCTCGAGCGTCCGAGCGCCGCCGGCCGGTGTGAGCGGTGCCGGCGCGCTCTAGAGAGGGAGAGAGAGAGAGAGAGAGAGAGATAGGGAGGGAGCGTGTAACTCACACGTTTGGTTGGCCCGCTTGACGACAGCGTACGTCCCGGCTTGATAGGAGAAAATAACGAAGCAGCAGCAGCAGCACCGGGCGGCGAAGCACGAGCGTCGGCGGCGTCCGGCTACCATTGTTTACGCTCACCGCCACGCTGGCGGCGGCGGCGGCGGGCGCCCTCTGTCGCCACCAGACCTCGATTGGGGGGCGGCGCCGCACGCCCAGCGCGCCTCCCTCAGTGGGCAGCCCGTTCGAGTGGGCGGGGCGAAGGTCGGAGCGTGCGTGCACGCGCTCTGGGGTCGCGCCGTCCACGCCGGAGCCAGTCGAGCGCGGGCGGCTTCCCGCTGCGCCGCCAGCTGCAGGTCGCACATGTCGGCGCTCGGCTCGGACAAGAGGAGATCTCCACCGGAGGTGACGACGGGGGCGGTGCCTCTATGCACTCCAAGCTGCTGCCTCGCTGAGCAGCTGCTCGGAGCGCTCGAAGATTTGAGCGCCGTCGCTCGGCGTTTCCGCCGGCGTTTCCGTTTCCGCCTGCGACCGAGCGACGAAAAGAGATCTGCCTCCTCCACCGCCGCCGCCGCCGCCGCCGCCGCCGCAGTCTCGGTGTTCGCAGCGCGCGTAGGCATTGACCGTCGGCTCTGACAGCTCAGCTACGGAGCAGCTGCTTCCGAAATAGTCACTCGACGACGACGATGACGTCTTCTCTCCTGCCGACGACTCGAACGCCCTCTTTCCGGCTGTCGTGCACTGTCCACTTCACGTCTCTCGACTGCCGCGTTAACTCAGCCATGCTTCTCGCTTTCACTTTGCCGCGTGCGACGAAGGCTTGTGAGCTGGCTACTGTGCGCCGGCCGAAAGCCGCCGAAAGGCTGCGAGTTGGCTATAGAAAGTTGTACAGCGTAACTCCCACTTAGTCTGCGGCCGTGCGGAGTTGCGGACGAGATACGTACAGTTAAATGAATTGGGAGTGAAGTTCCCCTCTTTTTTGGAATAAATCTGGATTGAAAACATTATTTAAGGTAGACAAGAAAGAAATCATCTCATGGTACACCTGCTTATGTCGTCCTTCTAGTACTATTGGCGTGCACAGTGAACGCCTGTACTTTTGACTTCACTGAACGCATCCGGGTGGTCATTGATTGTGGAAGACGAATGTTGATTAAATGCATGCTTCGTGTACCCCGGCCATGTTGCCTGTACTCTATTTATCCGCACTGCCTTTGCTTCTGCCACAGTCTTCCGGTGAATGTCAAACTTAGCTACAGCAAGCAGACACATCCCGAAAGCAAGCGCCAGTACGGAAGTGATATGAACGTTGGACACTTTTAACTTCAAATGAAACTGTCATCATGCAATTCTAGCAAGTGACATTGAGAGCGACGGCTATGACCGCCATGCTAGTTGTTTTCGTAACTGCTTTAAATCGCAGCGCCTCGTGCTATGAGCTAATACAGTATCCGCAAGTGTCATCCGTCACGACAAGTACTCATATATCCACGCTCATTTGAGATATAACCACCGAAATCTCTCCGTGAGACACTTCTAGAGCTAGTATGTATTCTCACTTCTTAGCTTTTAAGCGGCCAAAAATAACGATTTGGTCGCTCACCGAATCAATCGTCTGTCCGAACGGTTTTCGCAAAATCTGACCGTTTTGGCCACCTCGAGCCGCCCCGCGGTAGCCAAACAGTCTATGCTCAATCTCGCTATTTGGCCTATTTTAAGGCAGTCTGGTCTGGAAGCGCTTTGGCCCAGGATGGCATAATTAAAACAAAACTAATTTTTCTGGACTATTTGCCTTTCTAGTAGAATTCGCACTTGCTAGCCATGACTACGAATATCCGGCATGGCTCCTTCAGGAGCGCTTGTGCAGATGGACTCGTGCTCAAACATGCAGTTGGCTTGCATACTATGAAAACGGAAAAAGCAGTGACTTGAGTTCGGCCGTGTGCGTTAACCGTGCTCTACAGGAAGTATGCATGACGTCTGCGATCATTCCTTAAACGACTGCCCGCCATTTTTATAATATATCCACTAGCTGTATGTAGTCATTCATAGATCTGGAAAAAAATGGCACTTCTTACATGAAACAGTTTTCAAAAAAAATCGAAAAAGAAAGAATACTGCTGGTGCTAGAATGCCATGGCCTAATGTGAACTGGAGAGACATGGTTGAAGCGCCGAAAAAAAGGTGCCATAGCAGTGCCTACGTACGTCAGTGTTTTCATACCGACACTGGCGGTATCCCCATGTCTGCCACTTGGGCAGCAAGGGTGCTTCGCTGCTACATCTAGAACCACTGCAAGCTACTGCTGTTGCCGCCGTCGCTGCCCCTGAAGCCTGCCCCATCTTACCACATGAACCATTAATCAAACTGCAGCATCTATTTGATTTTTTCAATGGCTCTGTCTCCTTGTTAAGGCCTATTCTATTTGGCTGACAAAATGATGGACCTAAAGTGTCTCATAGCTCGGTTGTAGTCCGATAAGAGCAGTGTTGGATCAGTGGACGCAGTAACTAGCGTTCTTGGTTCAAGCATGTCCCTTACTCCTAGGCAGCTTTAAATTATCGTCTGCGAACTATAAGCTTCTTTAAGATCACCAGTTTCACTGAATCCAGACTTGCCTGATTGAAGACGACCGAGGACTCGGTTCTGTATAATCCTTGATGAGGAAAACGGCATTGAACTCTTTGGAAATTGTCACCTCTTTGCCGAAAAGATACATTACACAAGTACCGATGTGAAGAGTGTCCACTAGAAACTGCGCTTCGCGGGTAGCTTACCACCGATGCGGCGCAAGCCAGTGAGAGAAAAACCACTTGCGCTATTATAAGCAGTGCATTAGCCCCAGGTATTCTGCTGGATGATGCGTCGAGTTATCCAGACCGTATCCAGGTCGTGTGCTCCCTCTTCGGTCCTATTCCCTAAACCTGCACGACACGTTATCTTCGTGTGTCTCGAATTTCTTTTTTAAATGAATAACCAGATGATCTGCATGAATATTTCAGTCGTCGTAAAACCTCGCAGTCATTCCATGACTCTTAGCCTATTAGTAAGGTGCTCACACTTGACGACCCGGACGGTGGGTTCGAGTACTGTCGCAGAAATCCTGTATTGCCTGCTACAAGCGGATGATAGCCGCTAGGCTCTTCTCCCGCTATTTAAATGAGCTGTTTTTTAATTAGCTGAGTTTTTCTTTACTTTTTCACTTTATTGCGTTAACCTTGCGTTTTCTCGATTACTGGTTAAGCAACTTTCAACACTCGCCCACTGACTCACCCACAAGTTGAAAGTCCAGTTTGCAGAAACCAATCGGCAAAAGCGGAGGCTCTCTCTCTCTCTCTCTCTCTCTCTCTCTCTCTCTCTATCTTTTTCCTTCTCTCTCTCTTTCCTTCTCTCTCTCGCTCTCTATATCTCTCTCTCTACATATAGCCGCATCTTCATATTCATACATCAATTTAATTTCAGTGGAAATGCCACGGCATAGGCTCATAGGAGCATTTGCCCACCCCTAAAGCAGAGGCAGTGATCTGGGCCGCCGCATACCTGTACCCCGACCGTCACCAGAGACAATATTATGCCCTACTTCCACTCGACGAGCAACCGCCGAGTGCGTGTCAACTGAGAATTATCATTGTGTGCTATACTAATATTATAATATATGGTCCATTTGTATTGCGCCATAAGAGAACTTAATCTCTATTCAGACGCTTCACATATGCCACGCAGCTCACAGCAAATACATTCACCTTGACCTTGGTCGGAGCGAGCACCTGAAGAACTGGGCCAAACCAGCGCTACAATAACCACTCATATACCTACATATATATCTATATTAGTGGCATACAATTACAAACTAGTCTACTTGGTTTGATAGTGCTGGTACGGTCATATTATCAAAATACTAATTAATAATGACGTAATAATAATTAATATGACGTTTGATAGCACCCTAAGAGTGCTTAATTTCCACCCAGGCTCTCTACAACTCATCGCAAGTGAATTAATGACCAAGAGTAGTGACACGTACGGACTCAAGCATGCAGACCCAAACAGGTCTATGCTTACGCGAGCATACTAAAGCAAATATGAAGGCTGTCATTGCCACTGGTTAATAGGACCTCTGGCTAGTACATGCACTGAATCATGCACTGAATCATGCTAGTACATGCACTGAATCATGCACGGGTGAGCACTCAAAGCTTAGAGGAACCAAAAGAAAAATTCACTATTGTGAAGAGAAAGCTGACCGGAACATATTTGTCATTGGCTGAGACTTAAATGGTGCACGGTCATTGCAGGTAGTGACAGAAGCCAAAAGCGAGTTACCGACTTTTGTTACCTAAGAGCTGAAGGCTCGATCGTCAAAATATTTCCGTTTAGTGCGAGGCGCATAATAATAAATACTGAGCAGATGAATAAATACTTGGGAGCAGCGGTGGTGCGAGAGCACACTAGAGCCAAGAGTGTTGATAGGTGCAACCTGATGCAAGTGAGTGCAGTGACCTGGGAAGCGCCAGACGGAAGATCTTGAAATCGATTCGAAAAGTGGAGTGCCGTAGCAGCTACGCTGCCGACTACAGATTATACGAGCTGCTGAGGTTTGCACTAGTTGTAAAAAATTAAAGGCACTGGCCAGGAGTCCTGAATAAAGGAAATTGCATTAATCTAGACGTCGTCACAAACGTCAGAACTATTATGACTGCCTCCTCTTACCTCAGCCAGCCCTTATTTTGGCGAAGTCCCTCCTCTGATAAAAATAGGCTGACTCGAAGTGGAAAAAATGCGCTCATCTCAGGACAAGTCGTTTTAAAAATCACCCCCAGATTACAAGCAGGTGTCAATGGAGCTGGCTGAACCAATCTGGTGGGTTAGACATTCCAACTTTCGGGTGACGCTAGATTTACCCATAACTATCAGGTTTGTCTTATCGTCGCCAAGCTTCAGGAAGTTGGTGGCCATCCAGGTGTGAACGCCGTCGATTCAAGATGTAGGGGAATTGATTGAATCGTAAAAATATAATTCATTTTTATTAGTAGAATAAATTTTTACAGCACCCTAAGAGAACTTAGTCTCTATCGAGGCGCTAAAAATATGCCGTAAGGCTCGAGCCCACGACATTGATCGTTTAAGGCGAGCACCTTGCTCCTGGACCAAGCAGGCAGAGAAAAGTTTAGACGAGTAGAGATATAAGTAGAGCTGGGTGTCGTCGGCGTAGAAATCGGTGTAGAAATGAAATCCAAGATTTTGTTTGGCGACGCCAAAGGAAGAGCATAGAGTCTAAAAAGGAGGCCTAAGACTAATCCCCATACTGGCGTAGTCCATACTGTAAGAGCTCACCTGGATTACCGACTGCCATTACTCTGACAGCTCTCACTGATGTAGGATCTAACCAACTTTAGAACTTTACCAGTGATGAGCGTGAGCTAGTGGAAAGGCTTCACCAAGGATCCGGTGGTCGATAGCGTGAAATGACACTTATACCTCCAGGAATACAAGCGCAGAGGCCCCATATTCGTCGTCAGCATACGATTTTGAGTGCCGTTTCTATTGCCACACACACCCTCAGCCAACTGTGCAGGAAACTACCTTCGATATATGTCCAATGGCTGAATGCTTTGAATAAAGACTCTGCCAGCAGAGAAGGAAATTTTACTGAATCATTTTCCCATCTATTGACTTCCGGCATTGCCTTAGAGTATGGCCATTGCTCATACAAAAATTTCGCAGCTTAAATAAGTAAATTTATTTGGTTCTTTTTAGTTGGAAAAATTAAGACGCTCGCATCTTTTGAGATGAATCAAAATTCACGCGCTAATGTGTAAGTTCTTTGCCTGCGAAGCAGAGCACTAGAGGACGGTTTTTATTAGAGGCACTTGCTAGGGTAACTCGCATTGGTAGCTTTTTTCTGACCATTTTGTCGCATTCATCTTTTTGAGCTGTGGTGTCATTATTGGTTTCGCGAAATATGTCAATTTTCTTAAAAATGAGACTGAAGTCACATTGACTTTAAATGATTCGGATCAAACTCTTAGGGTCCAAAGGGGGCTAGTGAGATGCCCTGGATTATCCTTGGATAGACCTGAAGAAGCGTGTCGGATGGGGGCCAGGTGCGCTTCTTCCCCTTATAACGATTGCTAGCACAATGAAGGTCAAGCTCTTTTGCCTCTTCTTTGGCTTAATCTAGACGACGACTACGGTCAACATAATTAGATGTTTCGCGAACAAAACAAAATTGAATGTTATAACTAATTTTGGAGTACAGTCAGTAGGATTAGTATCAAAATAGAAGCATGAAAAGACGGCTGGAAAAAAGTGCCGAAATCGATCGCAGAAGAGCAGACAGTATCACTTCGCTAGAATTGTGGGAAGCCCACATTTTTTTTTATTGTAAGGCCATCTTTTGCAAACGGTCTTTAAGCGAAGTGAAATGAAAAGCTGATATTTTTATGAGAAAATCCTGGAGACCGAGGAAGCTGACGCTGTAATAGCACTCTTTTAGGTTTGAAGAATCTGGGCAGTTGTGGGTCGCGAAGGCTTCTCTGCTAATAACAATAGTAATAACTATTTTGCGTTACGGCATAAAAGAACTTAATATTTATTAAGACGGTTTGTAATTCCTTGCAAGAGAAGCTCTAACCGGTAGTTAAATAATAAGCAAGGTATCCCGATCTCCATAACTCCATAGCTAAGGCTCTCATATTAGCACGGAGTAAGTGACAAGTACCGACCACACAGCCGCATGATCGATGGTAGTGGAGCTAGCGCTGCGATGCATGGCAAGCTAAGTGGTAGGTGTGGCTTCAATACAATAATTAGTCCAGACGATAATAGAACACGGCGGCAATCAGTTTTGCATTTCCCTCAACAATAAGCTCAGAAATCTTCGATAAGGTATGACTCTATTCAACATCCGCGTTAACCATCTAAGAAGTCGGAATGGGAGCCGCAGAAGTGAAATCACTCCGGGGAGAAAGATTCGGCAGCAACAGACACATTCTGACCTCAGCAATGCTCACTTAGGATTTAAGAATAAGTTACGATACATAAGAATCCAAATATTCATAATTCGAAGCCACTAATAGACTCCCGTGGCAGTCATACAACATGGCCGATTAGCAACTTACGGTTATTATCAGCTTATGGCGTTCCAGCTTATGGCTTTTCACTGGAAGACTTTTCATCAAAGTTACTTAAAGAAGACGCAAGTTGACGCAGGAAAGTGCGAGAACTTTCGATCGGCGTTCGGAATAGCTTAACGCCTTCACAAGGGCATTTGCCGAGGCCAAGGCTCAACCCCGTTGCAAGTATCTTGGTGACACCCATTTGAATACAAATCCACATATACGTGAGACTACTCCAAGGGATGCTCCAAATCTTCTGAATTTCGGCGAATCCAAGGCTTTTGTTTTATGGAAAACGAGTCACTTTATTTGCATACAATAATGCGATTTAGAATCTGCTGGGGATTACAGAGGGCGCGAAAATAAATGGAAGACATTTGGCAGTAGCTGGGCAGCCAGCGGTAGCTTATGCTTACTGCAATCTTCTGTTCCGTTGAAAGTGAGCCACTCAGATCGGCAAAACCTGAGCGGTAAAGTGCAGTATATAAAGAAGGCAAAACGACTTTCAAGTACCTTCGGTGCTGGATTATTTTTCTATTTCTTTTCTCTCTCCAATGAGATCGCTAGGAGAACAGTGATGCTGTAGTCGGTTGAGCCAAGACATCAATGAGCCAAGTCAGCTTTTACAAATATATAAATGTAATATGTAAAAAAATGTAATATTTGCATAGCCCGTAAGAGAACCGAATCTCTATGCAGGCGCTTCATATATGCCGCAGAGCTCGAGCCCACAACCTCGATAGTTCAAGGTCAGCACCTTAACCCGTGGGCTAAACCGGGGCTTAAATCAATTAGAAGCAATTGGGCCTTGGTTTGCCTATCGCCTAAGAATCAGTCACTGACATCGGCTGGCAAGCTTAAAGAACGCTATTTCTAGCCCAAAAAGGGCATGCTGCGACCTAGTTCTTAAGTCTCCGCATCAGATTTAAGGTGCCTACTTACCTTAAGCTAGTCCCCGGTCGTGCGTCGGAAGATTATCCCCACGCATGCGGCTGATTTTGTTCAAAGGTTTTTCCCATCTGCCTTCCAGCATCCGGTGATTATTGCAATTGCGAGTCGTTTTTAAGAGTTTCATACACCTTCTGCTCATTAGCATCGTTGACAGCCAAGTTTTGTTAGGTCTCTATGGCTAGAAGACAGGGATAGTTCAATCGAAGATGCATTGCTTCATGCTACGCCATAAAACCTAACGGTCGCTCGTGTATTGTGCTGCGTTGGCGTGTGGACCTACCCGGTGGGTTTTTAAGGCGCCAATTTGTTGTTACAAACGCTCACGCACGCACACGCACGCACACCTACACAACAAGCGAAGTGGAGATAACGAATGAAATGCAACATTTCTCTCCGCCAACCACCGCAGAAGTATCAATATAATGTGAGTGTCCTTCAGGAGCCCACTCAAAGCACTTGCGCCGTTCAATGTGTACTGATATAAAGCTCGAGGGAAAGCTGAGGCCCCAGCTTGTGGCCTCCCTAAGCTAAGCTGGGCCTCCTCGTCACCACCAGATACCAAGGTATCTTGTTACAAACGTGGTGCGTGGCTTCCCCGTTACGTAAGAACTAGGCCGAAAACACAGCGCTCGTAGGATTGCTAGCGTCAGCCAACCCGAGACGAATACTGGCGACGCTTGAACGTTATAGCACGATTAGCGTCTTGTGGGTTCTGCACTAGCACGCACAAGTATGCTGACATTAGCATGAGCACGGCAGCGACGAACAGCGCGCACACTTTTGCATAACGAGTCCATATTCATAATATAGACAAGCCTATTTGACAGCAGCGAAGGGTCACGGGCGTGCAAAACAGCCGTCATGACCTACGGCAACGGCTCCCAGGTCTAGAGCTCAAATGCCAACGCCGAGTCCGGAATGACAACTAACTGCCTATCTCATGGCGTGTATTTTTATGCGGCCTCAGCCATAGATTATCGCGTAATCTCTTCCTAGCTGATACAACTCAAAAAGCACGAGTACTGATTATCCGTCATAATCTGGCCAATTTAGCTCGCCGCCGTTTCAGTATGCACCAGCGCCTGCCCCCGCGCCTCAGAGGCTAGCTAACAGCGGCCTAGCCTGGCCAATCGAGCTAGGCAAATATATTTTCTGGAAGATATAAAGAACGACATGCATGCAGTCGTAAAAACGACTCTTACGTAAATACAGAAAAAACGAGCGGATGCAGAGGTGGCGTGCATCGCGTCGCCAGGATCCAGCTACAGTTAAGTAACGGAAAATAGACATCCTTAATTAGGCGACGAGAGTACTGATCGATTTTTTGAAATGCTTCATACGACACGGTAGCTTTGGACGTCTTGTTTACAGTGCCGAGACGACCGTAGTTCGTCGATTGGATCGAGCGTGACCGGCGGCGGTCGCGCAACGACCGATCGAATCCTCCAGTCAAGCCTGCGAGCACGTTCCCGTGCTCCTCACAGCAGGACGCAAATACATTAGACACTCTTCAGCACCGGTCTAGCCACTGCATATTTTCAGTGGATCGTGTACTACTACTGCTAGAGGTGCCCCCCCCCCACCCACCAAGCTCACTTCGCAGTGAATCTCTCGGTCAAGCCGCCCGAGAGCTCTTCTCCCTCGGTGCCATATCAGATTGCGTACGTTTGCTTATGGAATGCAGATTTCTCGAGGCGGTCTTCATATTTCTTGAATAGCGCTTGTCAGACACACTGCGATTCCGAGACAGTGCTCCATACAAACGAAGAAGGTACAACGCCCGAGCGTACCGGCTGTCATTGCACATCCGGTTCGGCCCTATCCGGATAGGCTTCGGCGGCCATAGTACCCAGCTTTCGGCCTTCACTTTGCGGCGGTCGCTCCACAGTGCTGGCGTCGGGAATGAACACATTCGTGGCACGCGCAGGGGCCCTCGGTTCTTCTTTGTATGCAACTGCACACGTTGTACCGTCGATGTCACGGGTGACCTGCCTGCCTGTGCTTACTGTCGGAGACAAATACGTTCCGCTTCCCGTGTCGAAGCCGACAACACCTCAAAGCCTCGCTGGGGCCGCTTACCTTCGCCCCATGAAGGCTACCTTTGGCATTGGAGGTAAGTCGGAACGTCCCATTGGCAAACGTTTGGCTTTGTGATCTTCATACTGACTGACGCGCAGGGAACTTGCGTGCTCGCCGCTGCGGCGTAGCCTGTAGACCGGCGGCGACGCCGGCTCCTCTTGCCACGAGCTCGCCTCTGATGCCGCGACATTGTATCCCGGCTTGCTCGGTCCGACCCGCTGAGCCCTCGTCCTCATGTGCTGGGTGGCGCTGGAGCCATTGCCGGTGTCCTGGGGTTCTGGTTTTATTCTTCGTGGTCAGCGTAAGGTAGGTCCGCGCCAGCATCGTTGGTGCTCACGGGTGCTTATGTAGCCGCATTGATGTGAGCCATCGCTTCATGCAGTGCGCCAAGTCTCTCTTTTTTGCCCTGATATCGTAATCTTTCCTTTGAGTTATTTGACGTGTAGTCGGCTTCGGCAGGCCACTTTTAGTACGGCCAATGTTACGTTATTCACTTTAACCGGGCACACGTCGTGGGCCACTAGTCCCATCGTGAGCCGTAGGGCCCACAGCCAGCTGAAGGCTGCTGCTTACTGTTTGTTCTGCTTGGCTATCTCCTCACATCCTATTGGCAAAGCCTCTCAGCCCCCTAAGACCCAATACGTGACATTTACGAGGTTTTCAACAGCTGCAGTGTGATGATGTCCGCGACTTGGCAGGCATCAGCAACCCGAGCTCGAACCGTAGTAGCTCTATGCAAAAGTTTAGACTTACTAAAGCTGTTGAAACCTTCAATTGTTTACCCCATATATTGTTTGTGTTTACTGTTTTATTTCTTTCACTTGCTTGATCTAGTGATACTGTAAGCTCAATGTCACTTTTGAACATAAGTACACCTGTGCATGCTATTATTGATCCTAAACACGCACAGCCATGCCGATCCTTTCTGGGCTTCACCTTTGTTGATGTTTTCAATCTTGTGAAATTGAATAATGGCTTAAGTGCACGACTGGTCTGTATTGGTGATACTCTTATGTCATTTGCTTGTGACCTTGTATTACTTCTCGTCTCACTACTTAGTCTTTGGATGCATCATACAGATCAGAATGCTAGTCCCAAAATTCACACATCTTGAGAACCAAGGGAAACTCTTGAAGCGCACTTGCGTTATGTGAGCCCAGATGCCTCAATGCCCCCAAAGGGCAGTATTAGTATGATTTAGCAGTATCTACAGACTACTTGTGCCACCTTGATTTCCCTACCAGTTGCAGAAAACATGGCTTGAAACTGAGCAGGAAAGCGATAAGACAGCAAGAGCAACAAACCAAGTTGCTATGTTTTCTGATTAGCAAAGAACTGTAGTAATCTATTAAATAAGTCTTAGATGGCCTATGGTAACCAAAACCAAAGTGATATGCTGGTATTAATAAGTGTCGTTTGACAAAAGTTTACGTTCGAAGGTTTGAAAGGTTTTAAGTTTGATGAAGGGAGTGTAGGCTTGCATTTTGACACAAAATCAGCTCAAACTTGCACAACTAGTAAAATGATTGTTTAATGTATATCTTACTGCACAATGTTTTGGTAGTATTACAATTAAAACATTCTTCGAAAAACTGCAACATTGTCAGAATCAGGGAGTGCTTCAGAAACTGCTAAGTCATGCTCGATCTATTATTTCTTATGCACATAGTCGTTCCATGACATTTTCTTTATTGGTGATTGAGTGGATTACTCGATGATGGGCCATTCAGTCCATATATCAGTCGGGGGTCATCGAAATTGGAATGCTAGTACCCGTATGGGTGATGTGCTGAATCCATCGTGGATGGTTCTTGCCTAACCAACAGCAGCAGTGAGTTTGTCGGAAATCTGGTTAGAGTAAGTCCAGTTCATCTGCTTGAGTTAGCGTACCAGTCAGGAACCGACCAGCCTTATCCCTGATGCCTTGCCAGCTTGACAATTCGAAGCTCCAATTCAGCAGCTATTCCAGCCAGCCATCGCAAGTAGATATAATCTGCCTTACATCTATAATAACAATAATAATAATAATACACTTGATAAAGTACCCACAGAGAACTCAATCTCTTTCTAGGCACTTTACATTTGCTGCAAAGGAAACACGATTGAATGGTTAGTGGTATAATGCTTGATAGACAACATGAATAACATGGTTAGGGGTGATATGCACAGTATCGAGCTTCAGTGTTGTCGAAGTCACTGTGAAGGTAAGACTGGTGATAAGCAAGAATGGGAAAATGTGCCTCAGATATAAATAAACAATTCATTTATATAGTGCCCCAAGAGAACTTAATCTCTATTCAGGCACTTCACACATGCCTCGGGGCTCGAGCCCACGACCTTGGTTGGGGCGAGCACCTTAACCGCTAGACCAAACCAGATCTCGTTCGTTTAGAGTGTGCTCAATAATTTTTTTCTGTTATAGGCCTAGAGTTCTCCATTTCAGCACCTATCAGGTGGAACCGTTTATGACCGTTTGATTTGTTATGGCTGCTATACAAATATTATTTTGTTCCAATACAACTCCGGTGTTATGCAGTTGCCTCCACGGAAGCCAGTCTTTGGAGTCGTCTGTGTCAGTGCTGATAGCATGGGACAGCTGGCTGTCGTTTTGCTATCACTTGATTGAGCTGCACTCACATATATGTATTTTTAGGCATCGTACATATATAGTCTTATTTATCGACGATACATATTGTAAGCAATTCAGTTTGACTCGACACAGCAGCTGGTTTAATCCAGCGGTTAAGGTGCTCGCCCCGACCAAGGTCTGGCTGAGGTCGTGCGCTCGAGCCCTTAGGCATGTGTGAAGCACCTGAATAGTGATTAAGTTCTCTTGAGGTGCTATACAAATGAATTAAGATGTGATATATATATATATATATATATATATATATATATATATGAGAAACATCTTAGTTGCTGAATTTGTGTCGCATTGGGTATCTGCAACAGCTGGAAGAGCTTTTTGCATTCATGCTTGCATGTATGCAGCCACGAGTCCAGCAGAGGACCGATTTTTGTAGTGTCAAGTCAAGTGCGATGTGCTCATACCGATATCCGGGTTCCTGACTTCTCTTACTACCGAAAGGAATCGGTGAAGGATCCTAACTCGTCTTCTCGTGATAGTGGTGATGCACGTCGCACCTTCACCTACCTGGTGGTTGGCGGTAGGTGTCACACTATTGCAGCTGCTGCTCCCTTTTCGGGTAGCTCGGGGCACCAGTTGTCATAGCTGGTGTGACTGCTGCCCTGTTCTTGTCAAGCTGCAACATTGTCTGGCTTCAGAAATAGCTTTTATATTTTACACTCGCGACTCAATATTGGAGTGAAACATGGCTGATGGGGGGGGCTAATGGTGGTAAGCGGTGTCATACCAGAGGAGCCTGCTAAAATTGATTGGCAGCAAATTTCTGCCGACTTAAATATGCATGTGTATATATATCTCTGTCTGTAACTCCATGAAGCCACAGAGACAAAGTGGGTGACAGACTTCATCTCATGCAACAAAGAGAAAGTGAGAAACATAGCTGAATCAGTAGACCGGTCGAGTTAGCGAGTAGCACGGAAGTAGTAGCTCAGGACTGCTGGAAAAGATGTGCCATAGTCGGCAGCAGGAGAGTAGATGTGTAAGAATTGTGGAAGTGAGTTCCACAGTCTAGGACCTGCAGAGCAAAAGCTTCTGTCGCCAACGGTCGGTCTTAAAGCAGAGGAATTGAACAGCTTATTTATTCTCCATACAGGACCTGAGGGTACGAGGAGGCTGACTCACTCCTTGCAGGTCTTCCAGCTTGTTCTGCATTTAAGCCTGTGCAGTAAAACACTTGCTGTTGGTGCGAAAATTCTGCAGCTAGGCTTGTCTGTCGTTAGCATAGGTAGCAAGTGCCACGTGACTCCCATTCCCTCCCCCCCCCCCCCGATATGTGCTCTGGCTCTCCTGAAGCAGGGCATCGACTTCAAGGTAATATTCGACCATGCTACCTTTGCAGCATATGTAAAGTGCCCAGAAAGAAATTTAAGTTCTCTGAGTATACTGTACAAATGCATTGTTATTATTATTATTACTAAGGTTCTACCACTCACTTTAGATCCGTCACTCTCTTGCTCGCTTGTGTGAAATAGTTAATTCTCCGGCTTCCCATCGCACGAGCCACTTCTCCGAACAAGTTGTTTCGCTGTGCCTGTAAGCACTTGCATACTGTGCTTTGAGTTCCTATGCTCCCAATGCCAACGCTGCTGCCTATTGAAGTCGCGACACCTCGATGTGACGACATTTGAAGGAATATATATATATATATATATATATATATTATGATATATATATATATATATATATATCATAATATATCCACCCATTCCCACACAGCATTCGCCCCACCCATGTTAATTACCCTGGAGTATTTCTTACTAACCAGTTAATATGCTTTTATTTCAGCATATGTAATGTGTCTAGAAAATTTAGTTCTCTTAATGAGCCGAGCAAATGTTATTATCGCCATTATTATTATTCTTTAATTTCTCTTATTAGAACCGTGAGTGTGCTACGCAAATGCTTTCAGGTTCAACAGAAATTGCCACACTGATGCTCATGGATACACCTTTGCTGAATAAGATGCAAAAATAGGAACCATGTTAGGGCCAGAGCTGGCCTGACCGTGTGAGCATCTCCAGATGTAGGCTTGCTGTAATGCCAGCCACTGCACGGTGTCCTATGTGTCAGCAGCCCGAGTTGGTCTGTCGTGCTGCAGTCGTGTTCGGCCAGCCACTTCGGGCTAATAGAGCCGGGTGGGGGGTGTGTGGTTGGGGTACAGCTGCATAGCTGGCTGCACCACTGGCGACTGCTCGAGCCACCGGAAAGCTGGTGGGAAGGCATGGGGCCACATTGAACCCAACTGGCCCCCCCCCCCTCTGAGGTGATCGGTTGTCCAGAATATAATCAGTGCCTAGATAAGAGTTATGGTTATTTTTGAAAGAGAGAAATGCATTATTGCCATTGTTGTTGTATTATTATCCGTGTAAGCTGGGCATGCAAGCAATGGCCTCTGCAACCATATAGATGATAAGTTAATCAATACTCGAGGCACTTGTGCTGCACTTCAGTGGCACGGGAATGGGGGCGACAGAAGCATGCAGGCTGTCCACTGTAATGAGGTGCCTTTTTATTCACTTGCAGCTACACTGCTACTGCTGCATGGTAGTGGCGCTTTGCGCCGCTACCGTTTTGCTGCTGCTGCCTTATCGTGCGATAGACGACGAGAGGTGTAAGTCGGCTTGGTGGTTTCAGGTGGCATGGGCGTCACCGGAGTGTACGCAGCCAAGTCGCTCGTGACCAAGTTCGTTGCCAGCATGAGCGCCTCTGCTGACGTGTTCGCCATGTCCAAAATAGAAATCAAGCTCGAGGAGATCCCCGAGGGTAAAAACATGGTGTTCAAGTGGCGCGGTAAGCCGCTGTTCGTGCGGCACCGCACTCAAGATGAAGTAGACGGCGTGCGCGACGTCAACGTGGCCGAGCTGCGCGACCCTCAGAAAGACGAGCAGCGAGTCAAGGATCCCAGCTGGCTCGTCGTGCTCGGCGTGTGCACTCACCTCGGTAAGCCCTTGGAGCCAGCGAAAGAACCCCAGCGCAGAAAGAGAAAGGCAGGCAGAGAGAGAGAGAGAGAGAGAGAGAGAGAGAGAGAGAGAGAGAGAGAGAGAGAGAGAGAGAGACCGTCGAGTGTTCGGGCTCGTTTCTGCGTCGTCTGCTTCCCTCGTCCGCCGCTGCTGAACTGCTCCTCTTGCTTGTCGTCTTTCAGGCTGCGTACCCATAGCCAACGCCGGAGACTTTGGCGGCTATTACTGCCCGTGCCACGGCAGCCACTACGACGCCTCGGGTCGCATTCGTAAAGGTCCAGCACCGGCCAACCTAGAAGTCCCTGAGTACGAGTTCTCTGACGGCTTGCTCATTGTTGGTTGAACATTGGCAATACGCTGCTGCGTAAGAGAAACTAGCTACTCTTGTCGGCAGTTGGACATGCTGTGACTCCGTGTACTAGCACTATGCGCGGTGTGCCGTTGAACGTACAACGGTGCCCGAAATAAACATACACGCGACATTTGTTTATTATCTATTACATTTACATAAAAATAGATCGTCACACGGTACGAACTTAGCATTTGTACATTGCAATATTACATGCTCAACGATTAGAATTTGTCGACAAGTTGCAGAATCTTGTTCTGTTCGACTTCTTTGGCTTCAGGGTCCTTAGCATCCCCAATGTTGCCTGCGTATTCTGCAAATATAAGCAACACAGCTCTAGGGCACCGCACGTACATGGACATAACAGCACATAATGCCTGTATTCACTGCAGGTGGACTCGGGTCACGTTCGACTTCTTTTACGTAGCCACTCAGCGGCTGCAACAGGCACCCTGCTTCAATCGGATGCCTGCCATTAGGTCCTGCTTAGACGTACGCTTGCACAATGCTGAAGAACTGCATCGACATAGCACCTACTGTGCCTTTATGAAGTGCTCTGCACTTACCTCGCATGATGTATCGAATGGTTTTCACCGAACCACCTTTCATGTTCAGGATTCTCATGACACGCTGCTTAATCTAAAACGAGATAGACCGGGATTCACCTACTTCACTTTCCAATGCTCCGTTTGGCTACAGTAGGCGTAGTAAAGGGAAAGGTATACAGTCCAGTGGATTCGACAGCCTCACGTGATACAGCGGCATAAGAGCCTTAGCGGCTTTCACCAGGCCAACAATTCGCAATTATAATTATATTATCAAGACATTTATATATAGCACTCTTGGATAGCTACATCGCTTTCCGGAAAATTGAGGGTTGCCCACTTCAGTACTAAAAGAACTCTCGATCCAGGCAGCGAAGTGCAAGCACCCTAACGCTGGACTAAGAACCTTAAGTGGCTTTCACTCACCGTTTGCGCTCCCGTGCTGCCAACACCGCTACTACTGCTACAAATCTCAAGCATGATATAGTCGATCAGCTGCAGTGTGAACAAGCCAGCATCCAGACGACGAAGGTAAAATTCGTCCTCCATGTCCTCGTCGTCATCACCTGAGTGCTTCATAGCCTGAAAACCAACGACAACTCAAATCAGCAAAGTGCGACACGGACCTTTCCATTTTAAAAGGGAATACACAGAACGCCTTGTGCAAATGTTCAATGCAGCACACTCGAACGCGTTTAACTAGCAATCAAGACATTGCCACCCTCAAACGTTCGCAAAAAGCATTCTTTCTTACACAACGACAATTACTCTCCTGCTGCCGATTATGGCTCATCCTTATCAGCAGTCCTGAGCTGCTACTTCCATGCTACTCACTACCTAACGGGTCTCCTGACTCTGCTATGCTTCCCACCTCTTTGTTGCATGAAATGAAATCTGTTGGCTTTGGAATGCATACCGAAAGCTGCTTAGGTTGAGTTTGCTATACAAAACCCTCCTGTGTAACACCCACATAGTCTTAATGGCTTTTTGGAGTTACAGATGGAGATACATTACATTACATTTACATTCGACCAGTGGCTCCCCAGCAGGTCTCTCACCTGAAGTGCTGCTTGTACACAACGGCAACAGCAGCAGACTCGGGCACATGCACTGAGAGACCACTGGGCGTGTAGGCTGGCCTGCTGGAGCTTACTGGGAGGAATCTCGACCTATAGAACTCAAGACACCGTCTCGGGTTCCTCGAACCAGTCTTAGGTAGAAGAGAGGGGGCAGGCCTTTACACAGTTGCACGGGGGGGGGGGGGGGGGCGCGAGGAAAGTCGACTGGCTTAAGGTGGAACAAGCCGATCTAGTCGTCCTTTGGCCTCCTTAGTTCGTATTCACATAGACAGGTGGGACCAACAGCCATGCTCGAGAAAGCATCAACCATTGTTCCCTTGATGGTACTTCCTCATGGCCAGCCGTCCCTTACCTTAGGAGTATCTTGACTGGAGCTAACCAGTCCTTAGGGTTTGCTCACGTGCTGCGGACGCCCTTTCTTCCCACTTCTCCCGAAAAAATGCAAGCTGCGCACCCGAGAACAATTCACTAAACTCTTGTGGCATTTTTCACCTTCCTAAAAGAGTGGTTCCAGACGCACGAATAACAGGCTGCCAAGAAATCGTGCACAGAAAGCTTTATTTATATTTCGTGGACTGAGCGATCGCAACTCTGAAATTCTCATTTGGGGAATGAAAATTGTACTGGTGATAAACAGCAGTTTCAATGCAAAAATATCGGAAGAGAAAGCCATATTACAGCATGAAAGAACTTATTGCACAGACTGTATCATGTTAGCAATAAAAACTTGCCTAATGGTGCTCTAAAATTTAAGATTAGTGTGCAAGCTAGTTGACTAAATTTGCAAGGTTAATATCAATCTGTTCCCGGCGAGCGACATTTTCATAGCAAGAAACACAAGAGTGGTACAAAATTGTGTCTCTTACAAAGGGAAGACAAGTTTCTCGATTTTCTTTGCGACCTTCACAGTTGCCCTTGGCGTTAACAAGCACCTAGTTCAAAAGGCTGCAGTGCTGCATGTAGCAATTTACCTGCCTTTCTTTTTCAAGTGCAGCATCACATGCTCGCACTTTGTCAAGGTATTTGAAGTGCAGCTCAAGAAGCCGCTCCACCTGCAATATTCCAATATGCATCACAACCAGAGTGCACACGTGCATTGGCATTTGTAGGATCAAACATTCATCAATTATGTGTATCGGTGATGCGACAAGATAAATTTATCTAGTTTGACGAAACGAAGTAATGCATGATGACTGATCTCTGCTAAGCAAATCCTTTAAACAAATCCCTTATTTTCAGTCATCCGTAATTGTACATGCTCTATCAACAAGTCACTCGACAGAGCAAGAGCATTCACACCTTCACCAGACAGTCTACATCGACGGTTAATAACTCTCGAGACCCAGCTGCCATGAGTTACACACCACCCTCACGGTTGCAGGCACAGCATAACCTCTAAATGCATCGGACTTCGCTATAGGTTCAGTCCAATACGAATGTCTCCCAAAATTTTCTTGGATTGTATTAATGGGCCGACATCAGAAATTATATAATCGACGATACGATTGAAGCTCAGCAACAACCACCAATGATAAGGCCGACTTGGTGACATACAAAATTCTTCAAATATACGTTTGGCTTGAGGAGAGACTACTAAGAATAGCCAAAATTCGAGTATATGTGATTTGAGAGAGTTGGACGATATACAGGTCAGATGGGTGCAAGCATGCGAAGAGACAGGATTGGAAGAAACGCTCAACAGACGGCGGAAGCCAATGCAGCAACCTAAGGAAGCCTAAGCAACAACAAATCAAAGCAGGATCCATGAGAGAGAGAGAGAGACACAGAGAGAGAGGAGACAGACAGACAGACAGACAGAGAGAGAGAGGGAGAGACAGAGAGACAGAGAGAGAGAGAGAGAGAGAGAGAGAGAGAGAGAGAGAGAGAGACAGACAGACAGACAGACAGACAGACAGAGAGGGAGAGAGAGAGACAGAGAGAGAGAGAGAGAGAGAGAGAGAGAGAGAGAGAGAGAGAGAGAGAGAGAGAGAGAGAGAGAGAGAGAGAGAGAGAGAGAGAGAGGTGAAAAGCTCTGAGCGGGTATTATGCGACAGAGCTAAGTTTTTACCAAAGGCCGGTCAAAATCTTATGCTGCGAACCACGCTGAAGCACGTGCTTGGGCCATTGCCCTGCAGGCGGCGTACCAAATTTTGTGATAACCTGTCGAGAAAAATCTAATTCACAAGGTCGCCATTGCTCCCGGCATAGATGCTGTACATGCCAGCCAGATTCAGCAAGGATCACTTGAGTATGGGGATGGCGGCAGAACAAACTCATGTTACATTCTAGTAGCCTCTCATAAGCTCTCTATTAAGCTTCGCTTTAGCACTCAATCGCATTTAGAGCAGCAAGAACATCTAATGAAGCATCCAAAAATTGCACATGTGAAATCAGGCAACACTCATGTACAGGCATCAAGCGCACTGTACACAAACCTTTTCGTGGTCATTTTCGACAAATTTGCTAAGAAGGCGCTGCCTTTGCTGACCTTGGCAATTCTTTAGCAAAGATGCTACGATTGATATGATATGCTCCTCAAGTGCAGATGCACTTAGACCTTTCTTATTTGTTTTTGGAGTCTTCATGAAAAGCGGAAAGACTGTTCTCAGACCAAGAACGTCGACAAATTTCTGACAGTTGTCCATTCCTTCGGCACCGATCATGGCATGATCCAGCACCTTAATGGCGCTGTTCCTCGACAGCTTCTTCTCTCTGAAAAAGGAAGCTTTCGAAAAAAACGGGTTTACTCAATGAGTTTTACCACAGTCATGTGTTGTCCTCTGCAAAATAATCAAACCAACTGCTTACAGATGCTTTCCTTAACAACAAATTTAACAAGGCATCGTGAGGCATTACAGTCGACTAAGTGCTTCCAGTTTGAAGAAAACAGCGATAGCACAGCAGTGGCTACCTGGCTTAAAATGTACCAAGTAGCAACAAAATGAATACCAAGGAATCTCCCTCCTGCTTACAGCATGCAATGAAGGATTGTCTGCAGGACTCCAACCCACGACCTGGGTCGTGAAGAGCGAGCACTTCATCCCACCCCCGAAATAACACTTCACTTGCCTTAACAGCAGATTCATCAGTTGCAGCCCTTCACCCTTCATAAAGCGGTCACGATTGGAGCTCTGCATCAGGGCCGAACACAGACAATTGAAGAAATTTTCCATGCACTCGAATTCCTCATTTGTAGCTGGGTCGTGACGTTTGTATGTCTAAATCAAACAATGCACTGATCCTTATTTGGCACGGTGCCTGCTTGGTGCCACAAACCCTGATTTGCAATGCAACTCTATTGCTGCAGACGAGGTTACCCTCAGCAGCTAACACAAATGGACGAACGGATGGACGGAGACAGACGCGCGCACACACTCGTGAGTGCCACCTATGCACCCACACGCAGACGAGTTAGCACCCACACACAGACAACAGACCTCCACATTATGCTGCCATGTGGCCTCTTTTTTTCTGCTAGCAGCAGCCATTGCACTTCTCCAGCATAAGCTCTCGTGCAGAATGCATGCACTGGCACGTCATTCGCATGCCTGCACTCAAACACACCTGTGTCCACATGCTCAGCATAAGCAAAAGAATGAAAAAACCACACGGGCACCCATTTTAATAGTATGTCTTGCACCATTTGAATGGGCTATATTTGTATCATTCACTGCTCTTGAATAATTTTCTCAAATATATCTCGGCTTTTTTAGCTAATATAAGACTCTCGAACGGCTGCCCCTATCAAGCCTGTGCCTAATGGGAGAGTTGCAAGAACGTGATTTATTTTGCATTCGTTGCAGATTTGATTGCACAGGTGGCAAGCAGGTCTATAGAGTGAGTACCAGCTATAGAAAGTGTATCAAACACATTTATGATATTTCATACGACTAATATGCATCTTGGTGACCATAACAGCAATTGCTAACTGTGCAACAGCACTAAGAGTGCATCAGCAAAAATTGGACAGCCTCTCCGTATTAACAGCTGGAAATGGATACCAAGAATTTCGGTAAAGGACTTTCAACAAAAAAAATGTTTGCTACAGATCTGGCTGGCAATTCAACGGTAGAGTAGTACTAAAATTATTACCAGCCAAGAGTAGATTAAGGAGAGATGATGGGTTAAAAGACTTAATGACCGGATAAAATAACCAAAAATAAGTGCAAATAGTACAAGTATTAAGCCTTGTATGAGTAGACTATTTCAGCAGAAGCAGAGAAATCTCCATCTGCACTAGTGGTAATATTAATAATACATCTGTATAGCATCCTCAGAGAACTCAATCTCTTTCTAGGCACTTTACACATGTTATAAAGGAAGCATGCTCATATGGTTAGTGGCAATAAATAATAATAATACTAACTACAATAATAACTTTTTATAGCATTCTCAAAGAACTAAATCTCTTTCTAAGCACTTTTCATATGTTGTCGAAGAAGCATGTCAATATAGTTAGCAATAATATGAACAGTCAGTATGCATCAGCACACATAGGACAATTCACGCGGACCCAGCTAATGCTATGGGGAGCAGATACGTTTTTAGCTTCCTTTTAAATGTCGTCAAGTCAGGATGTAGCTACGTTGGTCGGGAATGAGTTTCAGGCTTTGGGAGCAATACAACTAAATTCAGGGTCCCCCAAGGATTTGAGGTTGGTTCGAGGCACAGCTAAACACCTTGAGTCCGAAGAGCAGGTGATACGATGCCTAGCCTGATTGGGAAGTGGTTCGGAAAGGTAGGCTAGTGCAACAGGATGAAGGGACCTAAAGTGAGTGACAGAACCCTGAAGTCGGTACCATGCTTGATCTGAAGCCAGTCAGCAAGAAGGGGTTTGATGTGGCAACTGCTATGCTCACAACAGACAAGACTAGCTACAGAGGTTTTTGCTAATTATAGGTGTCTGATTGCACCGACCGGTAGACCAGTAAGCAGTGAGTTACGGGAGTCGAGACGAAATGTCACAAATGCAGGGACTAATTTGGATGTGGTGGTATATCGGTCTAAGCAAGTCCGAATTTTAACAATCTAATGAAGTTGAGAATAGACAGACTAGACCACGGAGCCAATGTGGTTGTCTAGTCACAGGTCACTTTAGGACAGGACACCCAGATTTCACACTCATGCTATAGGAGATATGCTGGTCGAGCCCATTTGATAGTAGCAAGTAGGTGCTTGTTAGGTGCAGGTTTTGCAATTCACTGAGTCATGTTGCAATACCAGAACGAGCAGATTACCAAGAATTTCACAAGACGAGAGGTAAAAAGCTTGCTGTAACATGTGAACAATAGTGGATATCAATATAAAGCCACAGCCGTAGCCAATGGGCTTTGGATTGAGTCTTTTACCTCGAAAAGCAAAAAGCTAGGGAAACTATGGCTGCATTGCCCCAGCAATTCAAATGAAAAATTAGCACTTCCAAAAAAAAAGTTAGAGATCACGAATGGTCGTGAGCCTTCAGCGTGCTATCTTTGCTACCTATCTACGATGGAAGATAACCAACAATCATTGGCATGGTTGTCAGGCTGATGCACCCTGAGGTTTTGCTCTAGGTCCACTTCTCTTCACCATTAATACTCTTGCTTTTTTTTTGGGTGTACTCGCTAAGCACAATCTGGGTTTTCTTCTTTATGGAGGTGACAGACAGCCGTACCTGTACTTTGATCTCTCCATGCCTTCCAGCATGTCGAACTTTCTTAACTCCTTTTCAAAATGTTTTTATGACATGTGCACTTGGATACAAGCAAACTTTCTCAAAATGAATGCTGATTAAAGCAACACACTAGTTAGTTATGGCCAAACCCAGTATCGTTCACAAAATGGGAAGTCTAAGCCTCGAAATGGACTCAGCGAGTACATCTCCTGCAGCCGCTGAATGCAATATAGGTGCCCTGTATACCAGACCACATCAGTTCCAAAGTCAAGACTGCCTACTTTCAGCTCAGTGACATACAAAAATTCGGGCCTGCTTAGATAAGGATAGCACAGCCAAGCTAGTCCAAGCAGTTGTGACGTCCCATTTTGAATTCAGAAACCCCATTTGCAGATCTTCCTGCCTGCAATAAGACCCGTACTGCTGGTGCAAACCTCTGCAGCTAGGCTTGCCTGCCCTGGACATCACAATTGCCACATTACATCGCTTCTCACCAACCTGCATTGGCTACTTGCCAAGCAGTGCATCGATTTGAATGTTCTGCCACTGACCTTTGGGTCCCTTCATTCTCTTGCTCCAGCCTACCCATCTAAACTACTATCTGTATCAGGCTAGGCATTCTACCACTTCTCCTGACACTGCGCCTCAAACCATCCTTATGGCGATCTAGCAGATCTCTAGCTTCTTTGTCAGCAAGATAGGTGAGATCGGAGTAGATCTAAAAGATAACATCTCCACCCGACTCCTTTCCTTTAGTAACATCCTCACTGGACTCCTAATGGTCTACCTCTTCAATGCATAGATATGCTGATGCCCAGCAAAAGTGGCTTAATCAATGTCTTTTAGCTTCAGGTCTTGTCCCTGCTTCAAAAAGGCTGTTGGTAGGCCACCCATGTAGAAGGCCACCCTAAACCTGGAGAACTTGAGCAACTTCCACAGCGACCGGCTAGTATGGGCGATATCGTTACTTCAATTGAATTCTTATAGGACAGGCAATGTACACAAATTTTTTCAGCACTCCTCACTTGCAGATTCAGTTTTCCACTTTAGCTTTGCAAAAATGCATAGACAGTCGTCAGTCCTAGAAACGTGACTCGACTGTACAGACAATATCCGTGCTGCTTTTTCTACCACGTGCAAGGAGCAAGCACGATAATCGACTTATTCATAGAAAACCTCACAATATCGCATAGCATGCCGAGGTTGGCAAAGAGGAAGCAGCCAACAGAAAGGAATTCCGAATGCTCACTACATGTTACCACCACTCATCACGCAAAGAATGCACAAAGCCTCCCAGCGCAGTTACCGACAAGAAGCGGCCTATGCCGACTCACATTGAGCTGCTGCAGAAGAATATCGATGCCGTCCTGCTCACCCAGCAGCTGCCTCGCTTCGTCGTGGTTCTGCAGCAAGATGGCAAGGATCTCACTGGCGTAAAGTTTGTTCGCATCGAATGGAAGTTTTGACTTTATGCGTTTAAGCAGCCACTGCATGAGGCCCTGCTGGGAGACCTCCGGACATATTTCGGGTCGAAACTCTGTCAGATTCTCCACAATGGCTGGAAAAGCATAACACCCCAAGGGTATTGAAAAAATAAACAAACACGCGACATAAGCACGAGCAAGAGCTAAGGCTAGTCAATGCAAAAAGATATGGAGAAGAAGCATAATGCTATCGGTGTGCTAGGAGGCAAGCAATGCCACCGGAGGAATCAAGAAGCTTGCAGCACATGAGCTGCAACAACAAAGCAACCTACTGCAACTGCTGCTAGTGCAAACCACCGACGTAGCTGAAAAAGCTTGGCAGCTGCATGGCATTGGAGGAAAGCTTACCGAGCGAGTTGTGTACACCATCAGCTTCTTCTTTGACCGATTCATCAAGCCGCTCAATGTTTTGTACTAACTGGCCAACAATCTGAGCTTCAAGAAGGCTGTCAACAAGCCTCGAAGCTCCACTGCTACTGCCAGCTCTGTCCTCGTCAGACGGCTCATTTAGCGCATCCACATCGGTCAGCTCTTGCAGCAAATCGACAACTGCTATTGAAACATCGGTGTTTTCGTGTCCCAGCAGTTGCAGCAGTGTTTGAACTGCATTGAGATCGCATAACAGACCGTAGTATTCGGGAACCGTGGCAAGCACGTGCAGCTCCTGTACGGCATCGTTTAGCTCCACCTCTGATTCCATAAACCTGCATGTGAAATGGCAAAGCATACTGGCTATCAACAGCCACAAAAGCGCAGAGACCAAAGTGTAAGGTTCGAAGCGACAAATGTTCCGGAAAATGTGCTCAATCTTGTAAATCCACGAATCCGGATGGCTGACAGAACACAGGCATCACTACTTCGTTGTACAGGTCGGTCAGCATAGCAGTGCTGTGGACCACAGGCTTTTAACATCCCAGCCACAGGAAACAAGCTGCACAAGACTCGACACAAACAGCTGCTCGCAGTCGCAAGAGCCGATAAGTAGTGTCAGACAAGCGACAATGCAGAGCAGACGAGCTAGTACGTCAAGCTGAAGAAGCTGCAGAACAAGCTAACCAGACGCAAGTCACAAGAATGTTGCCACAAAGGTGAGCTTAAAAGGAAACGGTAAAGTTTTCTAGGTAAGCAGTATCATTGGTCTCAAAGCCGAGCAGCAGCAACTAAAGAGAGCAATTCTTGATTGCCCAAGCAAGTGAAGGCCACTTAACGGTGACAAGTGCCACCCTAAATGCAAAAGGGAATTCGACCACAAATCTATTCACAGAAACTAATCAGCAATGACTGTACATAAATATCCTTTACCAGTCAGAACATGAATATTGTGTTCAGCTTTGTGCCTGACCAATTTACGCCCTAGATTTCATCTTTGCTGCTAGGTTGCTCAACTTCAGGCAGATGTGGTGCGCTGGTGGCCAGCTACTTTTCTCCAATTACAAACTCAAAAGAGGTGATCGACCGAAGAAAAAGCAACGAGAACATCGAGACAGTGTCAACAGGCCAGGAGGGTCGACGCAAGCTGCTTTCCCGTACACTCGTCTCCAAGAACTAACATTCACGGAACATCAACCATGCTTTTTAGCTTTTGAAGTTGCGAGCCCATCTGGGTAGAAGAAATGTAGGGCCATGTTATGCTGAAAATCCAAAATATTCAATGACGGTTTTTCTACAGCCCATAGATCTAGGTTCTTACAAACCCCTAAATACAGAGTATTATTGGAGCCCATTAGTAATTACACACCAATACCGCAAATCTAAGCACAATTTGGGATTAAACCAATGAAGGAAATCATTGGCCAGGTTGCTTAAATGCTAATGTAACAAGCAGAAGGCACGAGTAACAGTTCAAGTTGCAGTCAAAACAAAATCAAATATGCCCGCAGTTATGGCCTCCATATAAAATACTAGGCAGTGCTCATTTTAGCAGACATTAAATAATAGCAGTTCTAACTTCAAACTCTTTCTGACATAGAAAAACAACATTACTACTGACTTGGCCACAAACAGATAAGAATTACTGTGCTTCTAGACAAAAGTACGATTGCACCGTGCGAGTGTGTGTGTGTGTCGCAAGATTATCTGCTGGAATTTCTTATCTTACTACGTTTTTGAGCATACACAAATGCACGCATGTGGCTATATTGTGCTAATCTCATCACGTGCCACAGCCGATGCAAGATTGCCGACTTCATGGCTGCACACGATGACAAGTATAAATTATTTAGGATGCACATACAATAATTTAATGTCACATACTTCTCAGGCAGGTCCGGAAACTTTATACGCATCTCTTGATTCCTATAAACTTTCTTCTCGAACTGCAATATCATTTTCTTAACAGCAATTTCATCTAGCGTTTCAGTACCCTAAAACCAATGAATAACAGCAATAGCAGCCACTTCACGCTTGTCAACGTAGATATGCATATTAGCCTGAAAAAATAAATAGCAGCACATAATGGGGGCAACTCCACCTGCAACCCGGCGACTTACAACAGCCACAACAGCAAAAAAAAAGGAAAATGTGGCCATCTGCCCTAAAAATGATCTAACAAGTACATGGTATAGCATCCTAAGAGAATCAACGTTCGAAAGAAAGCATGACAGTTGATCAGTAATAAGAACACAATTGCAGCACACATATCCACTGTAAATGTCCAGCCAGGGGGATGTGTGATGACTGTCATTAGGGAGCTCCAGGCTTTCGATGCATAGGAACTAAAGGCACGGTCACCGAAGGGTTGGTTATACGTTAGAGGTGCAGCTCAGTGAATGCAGAATCGGATGAGCTAGTAGTTCGATGAGAACCCTGAGGAGCACACATTCCATAAAGGCAAGCCGGAGCAAGAGAATGAAGGGACAGTTACGAAGTGAGCGGCACGGCCTTGAAGTAAATATGCTACTATGGGGGGCCAATGCAGGTCAGAGAGAAGTTTTGCATGTGTGTCAGAGTAGACGTTCATGGCAGACAAGCCTAATAGCCAAGTTTTGCACAATTTGTAAGCATCTTATTGCATAGGCAGTGTAACTTGTATGTAGTGAGCTACAGAACTCTGGGTGAGATGCCACAACTGCACGGACTAAATTTTGTGCAGCACTTGCACCCAAGTTAGCCCAAATTGTTGCAATAGTATTTAGCTGAAAGCACTGCAGATTGAACTGTGCAGCTGATTAACCATTGAGGGAACCACCGTTGTGTAACAGGGTGCCCAGATTCAGTACAGAGGCTTCATGGAACATGCTGGCTGAACCAATTTTGAGGGTGCCGCTTTCGAGTTTCTGAGTTATCACTAGGCTTGCCCATAACTAATAGGTTGATCTTGTCGTCATAAGGACTGGGATAAAGTTATCATCGAGGAGACAGTATATTCTGGATCAGTGATTTCAATGTTGTTCATTTTTACTGCTTATTTTCATTCTGGTGCAGGTATAATAATAATATATACAAAAAACAGTCAAGCTGTTTGTCATCTTAAACGTCACCGTAACTTTAACTAACTTGAACATCAGAGGTAAAACTAAATGAACTGCTTCAGAAGCTGGTGAACGACATCCACCAAAATTCAGCTAGCATTGCTATCTACATTTTTCTGGTCTGCCACATAATTTTGCACATGCACAAAAAATCACTGATCAACAATGTCCCTTTCTTTAAAAATAGTGTCTGAAACTAAGCCTTATATCATTTGTGTGGAAAATTGTTACAAGTTTTCGCTTTATGGAGGTCCTAAATTGGCAGCTCACTTTGGTTTTAGAAGGAGAAGTAGTTCTCTGACTATGTGCACTCAGCTTTGACAATTCAAAAAATCGTATTTACGGTGTTCGTCCTCACTTTTGAGCGATTTATACACAGGTCAGAGGGCTTCAAACCCAAGCAATCACAGATGAGCACATGTGAATGTGCCCAGAAATTAGCTACCATCTAACATGTCATCAGTAACTCAACAAGAACTGCAATGCATCTGCCTGGATGAATCAGCCTCCAGTTACAAAATGAATGTACCAAAAATGCCAGCACAACACATACTTATAAAGCTCAAATCCAGGTTGGTTGACAACAGAGCAGTCTCTAGAAACAACTGTGTGCAGTGGCACAAGACAAATAGAAAGGTGTACGTGTCATTAATGCATTCAGTCGTCAATTATAAGGAGCTTTCATTAGCAGCGGGGCAGAAGGCAGGTCGAGGCAAACTGTATGCATATTAGGAATGCAACACAGGACTACTGAAAAAGCAACGTATGATTGAATCGTCTTATCAAGAAAACCGCACAAAATCATATAAAACTATGACAAAGGATTGGTCCTTTATAAACCCGGAACCCTGCACAATGCAAAGTGCTCTTGCAGCCCAAGACCCAGGCTGAGAAAGACAACTGCTATACCATATATGGACAAAAACATGGTGCTTGTGAATCTCCGATAAGTATGACTCTGGTCTATGCATGGTCTGGTCTATGGACATAGGCATCGTGAGGAGCTAACATCGGTTAAAGAGTATACCATTCCAAAGGGTAAATATGAAAAGAATGAAAGGTCTCTGCAATCGGGTATACCTGGCTAAGAAAAACCAGCACAAGGCCCTGCAGTAGCAATCGTACAAGCAAATCTAGCACCAGTGACAAGAAACATACGTTCGAAGTTCACTTGTACATTGTAAATCTTGAAGAAACATTTCGATTTTGTGCACATCGTGATACCACATCAGTACCCACCAGAGGTATAATTATTTTCTTAGCCGTCTTTATAACATTAGCTCAAATTTTTTAAAGCATCAGAAACTAGGTCGGGCAATGGTGCTATAACAAGACTTAAGAAAAATTGATAACCCAAAATATACGAGCATTACAAGTGAACCAATAAAAAATTACTAGCAACAATCCCATCAGCAAACCCTGGGTTTTAAAACCTGGTTTCAGAAGTCTTAAAAAGAGACTCCGAAGTCTGCCGAACATGCCCAGGCTACTCTACTATCGTAGTAAGGCATGCCTACAGGATTGCATACAACTTAATGACGGTTGGCTATTGCAATCAGCTGAAAGTCGGTACTGCTTCAAATACGCAGTTCCCAAGTAATCTATCAACATTGCTGAGCTAATCGTCAGGACATAACCAAAACAAGGTAACTATAAGACTTTGGAGTTTGATTTTCAGCCAGAGAGCAATAAATGAGTACCAGACACATACCAACAATCACGACAGGATTTACTCAGCCACGGATGCTCTGTGAAGAATCAAGAATGTAAAGTGTCTAGAAAGAGATTAATGTCTCTATGGGTGCTATACAAATGTATTCTTCTTATTCTCATGGAAGGCCAGCATTGTCAGTCATATTCTTATTCCTATTTCTTATTCTTAAGGAAGGCCAGCATTGTCAGCCAACAACTAATGCACAATCAGTAGGCCTAGTGCATTGATAGTTCCAAGATAATACTAATAATAATACATACGTTTCTATATCGCCCTCGGAGAATTAAATCTCTTTCTAGGCTCACAACATAATTTTGCTAGGACCCAACAAATAACGTCAGAAACACGTGCACCCTCAGCTCCTGTTTAAATGTCATCAAGTCAGGGGACGTTTTGACGTCAGTTGGAACCGAGCTCCAGGCCTTGGGAGCACATGAACCAAACTACGGTCCCCAAAAGATCTGAGGTCAGTATGAGGCACGGCCAAACGACCTGAGCCAGGAGAGCTGGCGGTATGACGCACAGCCTGATTGGGAAGCAGCCCAGACAGGCAGGTCGGAGAAAGAGAATGAAGGGACCCAGAAGTGTGTGGCAAAACCCTCAAATCGACGAGCTTCCCGACGGGAAGCCAGTGCAGACCCGTGAGAAGCAATGCAATGTGGCAACTGCTTGCCACGGGCCTTACAAGGACATCCATTCCAAATGAAGTCACACAAGACTACTCATAGAAACGTCAGAAGATATCCACTGCAGTATTATCACACACCCTATCACCGAAACAACTGACCTGTCACTCTCAGTATGAGTCAGGCTGATAATGTACACGGGTCTGCCAGATTTAGCTAAAACTGGAGCTTCTGCCCATCGAAACACCCAGTGCACAGCATGACCTTGCAGCCACATCTGACTTGCACTAAGCTAGCGAAGGTTAACTCTATAGCGAGAGGCATAACATGGCCTGGTCACCTTGAAAATAGAAACACACTAGTACTCGGTAAATCACACATTTATCGACCTGAGAAACTTTAAATAAACGGGAACTGCCGACCTGGAAGGGCAGCCAATAATTTATTTCTAATTGTACGAACAATCAAACCCTGCTAGCCAAAAAAATTATGTCTACCAGTTCGAGCAAATAATGAGCTTAATCCGGATTATAGATTGATATGTTCAACTACGATTTTTTCCAAGGGTCTACAAGAGATCGGTCAATTGCCCAGCAGCTGACAGCTCTTGGTTAGGCACCTCGGCACCTCTGGGTGAGAGAGCCTGAGAGAACTTAACTTATTCTACTGAATAGAGGTGCGACAAGGGGAGGGAGAAGTTGTACCAGAATCTTGCGAGTAATTCTTACGGCGCGCGAAGTGTTAAGAGTACAGATAATACCAAATCCCGACTATTGGTGTAAGCGCCATTTCATCACAAGCCAACGAAGCAAGACATTAAACACAACCTGTATGTCTACTGCAAGTAGCACCCTGCTTGGAAGGGCAGCTTTCAAAGAACGGTCACAGCATGATCAACCAGCATTTTTACCTTCGATTCGTCTGACATGAGCTGTAGCACTTTTTCATTTCCCTCAGGCACAGCCTGTGCGTCGGAAGTTCTTGGCTTTTTCCTCTCATTTGTCTGGTTGTCCTCAGGCTTTCTCTTACTGGGGACGATTGGTTTTTCAGGCTGAATGAAATATTAAGCTACTTCAAGTTTGACAGTGATGCCGAAAGCTGGCCCGACCGAGCGGCAAGCCGTGAAAGAAAGCAAAGTTCAAAATCACGATGGGCGCGGTAACTACGATCGTGCATAGGCCTATCAATCAAGCGAGCAGTAAAAATCACTTGCTAAAGAATCAGGACTGAATAGCAAGTGTCTTAAATAAACAACAGTTTAGTTTTTAATCTACAGAAAAACGAGAAGCACCTCGGCTGCGCCGGAGGTTGAAATGCGAGCACCAGCGGCGCCCCACGGTATATACTTCGGAGCAACATAGACGCTTCGACGCCTCCATATAACCAAACTACCCACAAATATGCACGGTTATTAGCTATAAGTTGAGCCGGATATTGCGCGAAAAAAGCTTTTAACAGCTTCATGACTTACATTGAAAGACAGCAGCTCGGCGACGTTCATCCTACTCCTCCGCAGAGAAGAGCGCAGTTGATTAAATAGATACTATTTTTCGCACACTTAGTTTAAAAATTATTTTTATAGTAAAATATTTTGAAATATATTGGGTTTTTTTTACTTTTAAGGTAAGCTCATGCGAGCTGTTAGCAGGAAGTGCAATGGCGGTATTGCATAGGCTGTGCATTGCGTACGCTTTTTAGCCTGTGCTCTCTTGTATTCGATTCTCCTTCTCAGGGTTAACTTTACTGGGTGATTTTGTTAATAAATTGCGTTAGTTGTATGCCAGTTACATATGTAGACTACCGCAGTTACTGGATGTACCCGACCATTCGCGGTGTTGGCTTCTTTCTACTCACGATTCGAGCCGCTCTAAGTTTCTGACACCGCCATTTCGGAAAGGTACAGACTCAGATCAGACTTTAACAGCAATTTTTAACCCCGTAAGAACGTGAAATACGAAACCTTTATCTGTGTTCTGTGATCTACTTAGCGTTTTCATACCCCCGACGCCCGCTAAGCAGCTGCGCCTTGCTGATGGTTCGGCGTTTCGCGCAACGTGAAGATATGTACGCGTGGCTTGGTCGCAGATTATTTGCTGCGCCTACACCTAGGCACGTGCTTCTTGAATCATAGCGCGTTAAATTGCCATAGCAGCGCGGGTAGACGCTAACCGACGGCACTTGCCTATGCTCCAGGTACTCGGGGGAGAAACATGGAGCCCGGGCTAGATGTGAGGCAGGGTACCGACGACGACGGCGGCGGCGAAGAAGGACACGGCTCCCCCTCACGGAGCTCCCCTCAGCGGGAGCCAGCTGAGTGTGAGAATTCTTCAGGACTGCAAAGTGCTACGGCGACCGCCAAACCTGGGCGAGGCGCTCGCGGCGCAGGCTGGTGTGGTCCTAGAACACCGGAAGCTCTATGCAACGCAGAAGAACCGTCCGAAACGGGAGCTGCCAACGAGGGCAATCAGATTGGGAACTCATCCGGCAGCCACCTTGGTGACTCGTCAGCGAACAGAAAATCAGGTACCGACCTCCCTCTCGGGTCATTTATAGACGATTGTGTATGCATTTTACCGTGTGACGGCTTGTCGTGTTAAAAGGTTGGTTTTGAATGCCAATGACATCTAGCGTAGGCTTAGCCGAGCTCTTCGTAAGTGTTAAATAGGCAGGGCTAAAAGCTTTCAGCCACCGGTGACTAGAAAGTCTTGGCTCTCCAGTAACCAGTTGTATTTCTTGTAGTGCCCTAATGAAACCGAATTTTTATCCAGTGCTTTGTAGCCTGCTGCCTCGGCAGGCTTCTGTTTATGCTTTTGGCATCGATCACGGCATTGTGAGGTTTGGCATCTATTATTGCAGTTTCTAGTTCCAATCGGAGATTTGGCATCCATCACTGAGGTTCTGGGCCTTTATTGGATGCTCTTAAAAATCGGCACAGCTCTTGTGGCTGGTGTGTTTAGGTTGTGTCCGATAATAATGTATTACTGGATCAGGCATTAGCTGGATCTGTGGTATTGACTTTAATCAATATTTTAGCAAAGGATGCCTGCAAAATGCCATGAGCATAAAGGCAATGTCGTGTACTATACAGTGAAGCAATTAATGGATCGTTTGTTTGCATGATCGGCCCACCTCGAAAGTCCTTGAAGCCTCAAAGGCAAATCTATGAAGCATACCCTGCTTTGTCTTATCAGGATACCGAGCCTTTCATTGACTTTTTGCTATTGCATCTCTTGCAGCAACTTGTTAAGTCCCTAGTTAGCGACTTGCTTTTCTTGGGGGCTAAAGACCTATTGTGATTATGATTATTATTATTACCCAGATAGGCTGTCGATGCAATCAGTGCCAATCAGCTCTGACTTCATGCTCATATATGGTCAGTGTCTGCATTCTTGCCTCGCACTTCTTAAGTGTATGGAGCATAGCTGGAGCTCATGGAATCTCGTGGAATCCCGTGGCAGTAATAGATGCACATTATAAACAGCCAATCTACCATGATCTATCTACCATGATGAATAGTGCGATCGAAAGGCTGTAGATAGCTGCATACCGTGAGCAAATGTTCACGACATATAGAGAGCCACAGCTAGATATGTGCTGCTGTTGCTGACATCGTATCAAGATGGTGGCAATTAGTGCTCATGTCCTCTCTGCTGGCTATTCAGTTAGTTTGATTTGAACCAGCAGTCTTGACCTTCCTTGGGTTAAGAACCGGGGCGGCTAAGATGAGAGAAGGTTTATTGGTGAGATCTGTTAATTTAACAACTTAATGTTATTGACAGCATCATTTACTGCTGTATCCAAGTGATTATATGGTCGACCTATATCCTAGTAAATTTTCATGCAAAGGCTAGGATTAACAATAGCTAGTGATCAAGCCACCTCTCGCTCGCTTTGCATATTGGATTATAGAAGGTGCTCTGCACTGCTATTTTTTGTGTCTAAACCCTAAATCTGTATTGCTTATGTTGCCAAGCCTTCGGGATACATTTCTCCTCTCTATTGTTAGCTTTGTCCGTGTTCTAGCTGTACTGATCATTAGGTTATAAATTTTTCTTGCTACGCACACAGACAGAACCAAGAAAGACAGACAAATAAGCTTGCACGACGACCATGGTGAGCTGGACTACGATGAGGATGAAGATGCTGCTGAAGACGGTGATGAACTCGGGGATCACTCAAACAAGGAAGACAATCCCGATAACCCTGAGGAGTCTGGGGGTCCATCGCAAGAGAAAGAAAGCTTGCACTCAGTGGGTATTCTTGCTCTGGGCAGAAGTGTTTTTTTAGGCGTATGTACTTGCAGCCATAAGTTTTGTTGCGCCCCTGAATCGGCAGTTTCTAGTGGATTTTCGAAAAACTGAAGTCAAACATCCTTATTGAACCAGCACCAGCATAGGGGAACTAGTACTCATAGTGAGGCTAAATGAACAGGCAGTGCATGGCTTTCATCCAAAAAAAAACTGAGAAAGTGTGCTGTTTTGCCTTTAAACTGACTCCAAACTAGGGTTCAGATTATTAGGGAAGCATGCAGTATTGTCTAGCCCAAGAGGTAAGAGCTGGCTCTTCACGGCCGAGGTCGTGGGTTCGAATCTTGAAGTGGGCGATCCGTTATTGCCAACGGCAAGCGGTGGTGATAGTCTTTAAGGCCCTTCTGCCGCTATAAAAAATGAGGCTGTTAAATTAGCTAGTATTTATTTATTTACTTAAGTTCATTTAGGCTGCTTCCCCTCACCACCCAGTAGGCTAACCTATGTGGTAGTAAGCAGGCATGGTTTTCTTGACAAATATTGCTTCCTTTTACTTATTCTAACCTGTGGTAGTACCTTTGGCCTTAATTTGGTCAATTTCTGCAGCCTTCAAGGTTGTGTCCTGATTCTCGAGGTGTGTGGATTTTTTCCGGCCAGCACTATATATGTCTCCATTCTGGTTGTGAACCGGGTTGGTGAGACCAGCTGGAAGTAAGAAAGATCCTGGAAGCTAGAATGCATCACTTATTGTGTCGGAAAACTTGACCACTGCAGTCTCTTTTGCGTATGCTCGGCACCATTAAGATTTGTCTGCCTGAAGCCATAGCTATCCACCCTGCCTTGCCTGCCAGTCGGATGCTGCCATACATTCTGTACTAATGGGCATGACACGCTAGACACTGATTCAACAGCCTAGTATATATTTCGAGGAATAATTTTGACAGCTCGCTTCCACTTGCAGTGGCAAGAAGAATTGCCTATTGTATGATTGAATGTACGAACTGGTTCATAAAGTGCAAGCACCTTACCCATTGGCTGAGACTCGGGAGCAATGTCAATTAGTTTCTCTACACCTGCTCGTCAAGGGTTGTGCTTCTATCTCTTCCGTCTTCCATCTCTGCTGCCATGCTCATTTATACTATTGAATTTCGTTTATAAGAAACCATTTGCTCTTGCCACACCCTTTACTTGTCTAGGGGGGGCTATATTTGGTTACATGCATATATGCAGACGTGCCGAGTTCGTTTTATGGAGCCCGTACGAGTATCGAAGTCGACTGTGGACTGCATTACAGCCTGCATGCCCGCTAGATTCTTGCACTGTGTGTTAGCAGTAGGTAGCAATTGTTTATGCTGTCCTAACCCCACCACTGAGAGACATTACTAGGGATCAGCTAGTTGCCAACTTGCTCTCGGTTTATTGGCCTGCTATTGCTCAAAATCATTCCTAAACCTCCCTTGCTGACACACTCCTATCATCTCACCTCTAACAAACAACGCAGCCCATGGGCTGCCAGTAAGTTGCTTTCTTGTATCCAGCACTCCATTAGCATTGGGCACTCTGTTAGTATTGGGTTGATCTCAGCTTCTTGTTCTGCAATCATTAGCCTGAATATAAGTACGTCCTGTTTCGTTTGGTCAGTCAAGGCATAATCCTTGCACAACCAGTAACCACCATTTTAGGTTGGGTCCGCCTTGTGCTTGTGTGAGTTTCATTCATATATATATATATATATATATATATATATATATATATATATATATATATATATATATATATATATATATATATATATATATATATATATATATTCATTTGCATTAATCCTTAAGAGAACTTGAGTATCTATTCAGGTGCTTCACGTATGGCACGTTGGCTAAAGCCCTTGATCTTGGCCATCGAAAACATTCACCTTTACCTCGGTCCTGCGAGCACTTTACCCACTGAGCCAAACCAGCGATATGCATCAAGATGCTCAGATGAGTGTACTGGCACCATGTGTAGTTTAGCAATCCTACCAGCATGCCGGACCCACTAGTGTGTCTGTATGCATGCTGCAGTGTTTGCCTGTGGCCCTGATGTGATCTGACTATTTGTCATTGCTGTAACAGCTGGCCCTAATTGGTGTCAAGAAGTTAAGGGAGTTTTTTTAGAAGACCTGATGTTTGCTTACGAGGCATTCAGTCTTGGTGCTACGTGCATATGCTGATTGTATTGGCCATGCACCTGTATTGTTATCGATTTTCTAACTCATGGTGATTTTTTTAGCCACCAAACATTGATGGATTAGCCAAGACTAAACATGATAAAGAAGTGAAGGACAGCGAGAAATCTGATGAAGGAGAAATTCAGGTGCGTGTCCACTGCGCTAGGCTCAGCTCACATGGGTGAGGAGCATGTGCGCTTCCGCTGTGTTTATATGTGCGTCATAATGTGCATGTGTGTGTATGCGTACAATGTATGCATTCGGTATTTGTGTGTGTGTGCGTGCGCGTGCGTGCAGGGGGCCGTTTGAGTAAGTGCCTGTGGTTGAGAGTGTATGTTTGTGTGTGCGGGTGCTCATTCGTACATATGTGCGCCGTTGCATTCTTAGATTTTTCTGTAAATGCACGCGCAGCTTTTCGTGTGTAGTTGTCCACGCTTGTGAATTTATTGTTTATTGTGGGTTTATCGTGTTTATTTTTTTTCAATTGTTTCACCACTTATTTCTTGCATTATTTTCTATTATTGCACGATTATGCTTAATTGCTGCCCTGGCAATAGTGTCTATTAATATAGGCTTAGAAGATGAGCTTTGTTTAAACTGGTTTTTTTGGTGGCTGATGTACACCAAATAGGTAGATTTTGTAGCCATTTTTTCATCAGACTAGCATCTCAGCGATAGTTTTTTTTGAACAGCCGATGGCGTGCTTTGTTTTTGCAAATTCATTTTGTCTTTTTCTAGTAGGTAGATGCCATCGAAGCCCAACCAAATGTTAAGTTGGTGTTGGTCGGGTTAGTTATTTTGGATCGTTGTGCTTTTTTCGTTAGCCACGACATAATCAGTGGATTTTATTAACTGTTTCTCCTTGGAGCACACTCCAGCATAGCTAAACCTTGCCAAAGCCGGGAAACTTAAGACAAAACTGCTGGCCGTTGACTTGAGGATCAGGCAATATGTAGCTTTCATAGGGCTTTGCATAAAGCCGGCTTTGCCCCATAGTGCTATTTCGTGTTTCCGGTCGTTCTATTTGATGCATTGTTATATCCATTTGCATGAGGTGTCAGAATAACCTTTTATGTCTTCAATGAGTTGCTGCACTCATAGTCAGCAGCTACATGTGTACTGCTGTCATCTCTGCGTGCATTCGTGCTAGAGTATTTCAGCATTTTGTGCCAGTTTGGTTCATTGATCGTTAGTCTTGCCTACATATTCTGCTTGGCCATATAACGCAATATCATGTTTTTCAGAGCTTCGATTAGATGTGGGCATCTGAGTAGGTATTCTGCTTTAAAAAATACTGTGCGTGTTTACTGTATATGTGTCTGTAACTCCTCAGTACCACAAAGATTATGTGGGTGTTATGTTGGAGTTTTCGATAGCGCAGTCGAAGCCAGGTCGGCTTTCAGTGAGCATGCAGCAGCCAACAGACTATCCCGTCATGCAAAGTGAAAGTAACAAGCATAGCTATGCCAGGGGAAGGCAATCAAGGTTTGGGGTGCCATGGAAGGAGCAGCTGAGGATGGCTGGAAAGGATGTGCCACCGTCGGCTAGAGAGAATATGTCATTGCATAAGAATTATGCAAGTGATGTTCATGCTGTAGCGTCAGGCCTGGCTCCTTCATTGCTACGTTACACCATTGCTCACTAATCTTCACTGGCTGTCTATCAAGCAGCATACTGACTTCAAAACTCTCTCACAGCTTTAGTTAGGTCCCTCCTTTCTCGTGCTCTGGCCGATCTATTTGAATTAGTTTTACATCAGGCCTCCTGTCGCACCACCCGCTCTTTTTACTCTTTTATGATTAGTTTTATCTTCATCTGATGTACTTCGATTCTCTTGAAGACCTTGCCTTCAGTTACTATTCTTCCAAAGCTCGGAACTCACTACCGACTGACCTTGTGTCGTATCCTGATTTGACATTAAAAAATAAATAAAAACCTATCTGTTCTTCACAGCCTATGCTCTGATCTTCGTATGCTTGCTGCATTATGAAACTGTGCACGTCATGACTAAGGGCAAGAGCGATTTGCTGCTGTATTGTGCCCCAATGTACCTGTTTTTTTATGCACGCTTTGATTGCTTGCCTATGCATTAATCAGTACATGTTACTACTGTGGATCCTAATAGCCAGCTCCGATACTGAGTTCCTTCTGGTGTGCTTTTGAATGCTTGTCTAAGCAGAACTTGCTTGTCATTGACTTGGCTATTGACTGCTTCTTTTGCAGTGAGTTGTTAAAGCACCTGAATAGAGATTCGGTTCTCTTGAGGCATCATGTAAAAGACGTATTGTTATTAATACTCGATGTCGACATTTATTTCAGCGTCAGCAGTGGTGTGGATTTACAGGCTAGATGTGGGGGCCACAAGATTGAATGGAATGCTGCGCTGTTTCGTTTTTAGGATGAAGACTGTGAAGACGGTGAAATCAAAGACGATGAAAAGAGGCCATTTGTACGGACTCAGATTTGCCGCTTTTTCAAACGTGGACATTGTACCTGGGGTTACAACTGTCGCTTCCTCCACCCCGGTGTCAACGACAAGGGTAACTAAGCTGCAAGTGCCAACTCGTATGATTCGACAGATTTAGCAGATGAGAAACCGGATACTGTGGATATTCGTTAAACTGACAAAAGTTTTATTTTCCAGGTGCCTACTCATTGGTTGATAGGCCTGGCTTAACGGCAGCGTTTTCAAAGCCTATTACAGCAGAAGCAATGGAGCTTGTCAACGTCCCGCCAGCTGTGCCACCATACATTTCTGCTGCTCCTAAGGTTGAAACAGCTTGGGAGCGTGGTCTTCGACAAGCTAAGGAAGCCATGAGGCGCGCAAGCCGAAAGAAGGAAAGTGAGACCGATCTGGAGTATAAAAAACTTAGCATTACTCTTGCTGATGCCGAAAACAAAGAGAACGATAAAAAGTATAAGGATCCTTATTATGATGATGTGTAAGTAAAAGTTCGTTTTGATAATGCACCTATCCCTGATGCTGCCTACAGCTCTTTGTTTTTTCTCTTTAGTTACTGAAAGTGCTCTGTGGGAATTTTTAGTGCTGATGCTATGGTTGTATTCGTCGTTGTCGCTCTGTGTTTTGAGTCATTTTTAGACCTAAATATATGGGTTGCAGCATTACCACTCATAGTACTTGTCATCTACTCTGCGTTAGCCATAGCAAGCTCCTGCAAAGAAAGTAATGTTGTTTCCATTATCTTCTCGGTGTATATGCATTTCCAATGCTTGAAAAAGCATCTGTCTCTTTTCATTGCTCGTGCGAAGATTCTCGTGAGCTCAGCTAGACTGCTTGCACTCGAGTTAGCCGTTTAGCCATTGATACTGTGCTCTGCTTTCCAGAGATGATGTTGATATTACATTGGTTCTGGATCAGTCGAAGCGACCAGCATCAGACACTAACCTCGAGCAGCCGAGGAAAAACCAGTGGCGAGTTGGGAACTACGAAAATTTTGAAATTCGCCCATCGCGGGATTCCTACGAAAATCGTAACGTGAGAACTGCTTGCATCCAAAGCTTTTTTGCTACGGGTCTTTATTGCCTTCAGTTTCTCCCTCCGTAGCCGGGCTTGACGATAGTTCTTTTGTTTGCAGGATCCTCGTGTCAAAGATCCTGTTCCTCCACCGGCCCGCTACAGTTTGCCAAAACCTCCGGCTCAGTATGAGACGAGAGGAATGGAAGGTCCAATATCGCCACCCCAACTGCCACGCAGAGACCGGCCAAGTCTTGCTGCTCCATCTCAGGATAACCCAAAGTCTAGCGAGCCGCGAGGTCGTGACAACAACAACGGTGGCCAGCCATCATTTGCCAATAGGGCCGACGACTGGCACGATCCGTGGCAGCGGTCCCGCGAGAGCCGGACGAGGCGGCGTAGTGCGACGCCTGATCGACGGAGGCGCGAATCGAGGGGCAGCCGCTCCGGCTCTAGTGGCAGGTACTTGTTTCGCTCCAACCAGCCGCTGTTCATTTCGTGTCACATCATGGATGGCTTGTTCTGATAGTGTTCATGATGCCGCTTTTGCGAGCGTGCATCCCTTGTGCACACCTTTTGTTTCGTGTGAATCCGGATCGAGACTGGCTGCACTGGCTGTACTGCCCAAGTATTCGTGCTCGTACGTCGTCTGTTTCACACTGCTAGCCGATGGATTAGATCCGCTGACATCGCCCACTTTCCATGCCATTCAGTCTGATGCTTCCTGTGCATTCGTATGCTCCTTTGGACTGTCCAGTGTTCGTACAAGCTGCTGCTGTGGTGAGGCAGTGCCCACGATGTGTGATCGGTCAGACATATAGGGTGGAATGCATCAACACGTTGTAGTTCGTACTCTCGCTCGAAATCTGGGTCTTACTCTTCATCTTATTCGGACGGCGACTCCAGCAGATCGTCGAGTGCATCGTCTGCAAGTTCCAGGCAAGTCCTTGCATATGGGCTGTGCAGACGGCCTGCTGCTGCTGCTAGATTTTTGTGATGCTTAGCTTTCTGTAGGTAAGCTTGCAAAATGATATGATAGTTGATCATAAGTATGGTGAGTAGCACCCTACGAAGACTAAACCCTTACCAAGTTGCTTTACAACTACTGCCAGAGAAACAATAACTTAAAAGCTAATGAATGACATGCTCGGTATTATGCTTAGACAAGCCTAAATAAGCGTGCAAGTGTCGTACTTAGACCAGCATGAAAAAGCCACCGTAGGTTAATAGTACCCCTGGTTACTAACATTTCACTGAATCCTGCACGCACAACACAGTGGAACAAAAAAGACAAGTTCATGGGGGGGGGGGGCAAAGGGAAAGCTGAGAGAAACAGATGCGTGCCATAACAGGTGGTGACAGAAGCTGGAAGCCACTTTTACACTTTTGGTACGTCTGAACTGACAGTCCGATCAGCAAAAGATTTTTCAATTTAATGGGAAGAATGTTGAGGCAGTTAAGCAGGAGTGGGTGGTGCAAGAGCGCACTGGCGCAGTAAGGAGGTCAGATAGGTACGCTGGTGCAAGTGAATCAACCTGTAAGCCAGGTGGAGGTGGCGACCTGACGAGCTGCTGATTTTCGCATCTGTGCAGCAGATTCGGTTGAAGCTCCAACTAAGAATGAGATAACTGTTTTTCACGGCCTTCCAAGCAGCTTTTTGCTCGGCTTAAGCTGCTGTGGGACTGTGATAATCCATGACGCTTGCCAGATGCTGACCGAGTCGATGTAATGTGAGGATGCTTGCTAACATCCAGATGCAATGACAGCGATGCATGCAGCAATGGAGTTTAGTGAGTTTGATGTTCAGGAAGGCAAGGCAAGCAGGGATCAAAGCATAGGTACAGCTGTGTGTCACCTGAATGTAAATTAAAGATTAAGTCAATTGGCTGACGGAATAGCAGCTTGTAGGAGTAGATCCTGTGAATACTTTTGCGTTAGTGAATCTTGTCGTGGGTGTTTCTTCTGAATTCGATATTTTTGTTTTACTTTACTAGCCTCTATGTCCCCTACCTATTGAGAGTCCATAGCTCATCCATAGGACTTGTACACCTTCATCTTAAATCTTCATCTTGAATCATACTGCCCTATTGAAGTATACAGCCCCATGCCCTGAGTTGTACCGTGGCTGGCACAGCTGTATTTTGAATGGAATAATCACATCGGTCTGGCTGAAGAGCTATCTTACAAGCGAGATGTTGCAGTTCTGTCTTTTGGGAGAATTTGCCTCGCGTTTTGCTGTTGATATGAGCATGTTGATATCACTCTCACTTCTGTTTTCGTGGGGTCTTTGGTTCATATCCCAAAGACGGTAAGAATTGTTTAACTCTTCAGCTTCAGACGTCTGGTCGCATAGTTGTTACATGTAAGTGTATCACCGTCGTCTGTCCTGGAGTCTGTTTGGACTATTCTTTTCTGTTAAGCTATCACCTTTTCCTTATGACCTGGATACAAAGCAAAATGAATTATTTTGGATTCCGGTCAATTAAAACCCATCGGGACCAGAGAACGTTGTCAAATTAAGCAGCTGCCCCAATTATGCAATGTTCCATATAAATAGTGAAAAAATACAGCATTAAATAAAAGACCGAGCTGAAATGACCAAAATTGAATTCCTGATGTATATGTAAGACAAAACAGCACACTTTTGTAAATTCTTCGATCGCGTATCGTTCCGGTGAATGCTGCCAGTAGATTTGCACCAACGAAACAGCTGTCTCAATTGACCGGAACAAACGGCATTTGCAAACAGCCGTTGACTTGTAGACCCAAACTGGTGAAGGTGAAAGAATTTTCTAAATATATATACTCCTTCCTACTTAGCTGTTGCAAATTGCCGGCTGGTTATCATTCGTAAAAACTACATCAGCATGCTGGTTCGATCATGGATGCAGCACTCATTGTATGCCTTGATGGTGTGCTCCTCGGTCGCCTTGGTAATTGCACACCAGTGGGTTAAAGCTTGCTGCCCTGCCGCAGTATCTTTGTTGCAGCTGCATCTGCTGCTGTGCTTTGCTACCCTCGTTTGAGCTGGCGTTCGTTCTTTTCCTCCGGTTTGCTACTTTTTGCAACGCTCTGTCACTATCTGCCATGGCCGGGCGGCTGTGCTTGGCCGGTGGGTGTGGTAAAGCGGCGGTGCCACTGTCCACGCTGACTTGTGGCTACTGATGCTTTGCTTAGGTCGTCCTCAAAAAGCCGATCGCGTGTGGCATCGACAAGAAGGGCTCCTCCGGCCACAGACCGGACGACTGCTCAGGCAGCGCCCCACTCTCGGAAGCCATTGCTGCAGCAGCCTCTGCTGCCCGTGCCACCGCAGCAGCACTCCTCGGCGGCAGCAGTGGGCGGCGGCGGCAGTGGCCGAGCTCAACGCGGACCCAGGGATGACAAGCCTCCGCTTGACTCGAGAAGAGGCCGCGACGAGTGGCCGCATGCTCCTGGCCGCAGCATGCCTCCGCCGGCGGCCATGCCGCCTCCGCCGGTGGCCACCCGAGATGGTCGGAGTGCTCCCAGGCAGCCTGAGTCACCGTCACTCGGCGCTTCCAAGTACCAGCCGTTTTTGATATCGTCCACGCCTAACGTGAAAGTGCCTGGAAGACCCGGAAATGACGGCCTGCAGAAAGACCATCATCCAGTATCCGTGCCTCCCTCTCGGCCAGCTTTATTGGGCAAAGGCCCTGTAAGGTATGTGCATTTCTGTGTGTGCATGCGCGTGTCTCGGTGTGTGTGTGTGTGTGTGTGTGTGTGTGTGTGTGTGTGTGTGTGTGTGTGTGTGTGTGTGTGTGTGTGTGTGTGTGTGTGTGTGTGTGTGTGTGTGTGTGTGTGTGTGTGTGTGTGTGTGTGTGTGTGTGTGTGTGTGTGTGTGTGTGTGTGTGCTAGTTCGTGTGTGCTCCCGTGCATGTGGTACGTGAGTGTCCGGCAACCCCTTTCTTATTGTGTGTGTGCTTGCGTCTGGTGTTTGCATTTGGCTTCCACGATGTACTGCATGCGAGCCATTTTGCTGGAAAATTATAGAAGAAGAAGGTAATCTATGTGTCTGGTCAAAGTACCATAATTCTGCCTGCCTTCAGACTGGTGAGAGTGCTGTGACTGTAACTTGTGCAGTGCACCGTTGCAACGTTTTTCCTGGTGTCTCCCTGGACTCTGCTTGCGGCAGAGTTTCATAGCGGGTTATTAAATCGGACACTTGCAGAGCTCATCGATCCTTGGGGCATCGAGTTCTGCATAGCATTTACCATATACTATTTGGCCACATGTGCTGGTACATAACCAAAACTGTTCCTTAATTGTTTATCGGATCGACACTCTAGTGTTCCCTAGCACTTAAGCTTGAGTTGAGGCATCGGTGCTCTCTTATAACCCATTTAGAGCATGGCCGGTGATCTTTTTGCTTTGGCGATCGCTTTGTGCTAATGTCGAGTTGCTAAAACCAAAGTATAAGCCACAATTTTCCATCGTTTGTTTAGATTGCCACTAGATTCCATGAGCGTTGTTAAGCTAATGGTCAATGCAATATTCATTGTCCTGTAAGCGACCGGTGCCACCACAGCTGCCAGCCTGTGTTGCTGCCTCGTTTTTCTTTTTCTCCGCGACCTGCGCCCGATTGTCTCATGTTCTTCTTTTGGCAGGCAGCGGAGGAGGAGCAGCGGTAGCGACTCGTCTCGCAGCATTTCGCCGCCACACAGCCCTGCGGCAAGGCAGAGGACCGTGCCCGGCGGCGGTAGCATGCCTGCACACCAGAAGGGCTCTGCCGCCGCTCCCGCAGCGCCACAAGCCTTCGGCTCTGGCGGAGCTCGTGCCGACAGCTTTGGCATGTCGCCCATACACGATCGCTCGTCGTCGCCTCGCTCGTCGGCATCACCCCGCAGGGCGGATCGAGGCCAGCGCTATCGCTCGAGGTCGCCTTCTGGTGACGACGTGTACGGAGACCTCGATCGCGTGCCGTACGCCCTGCCGGCCGCTGCCGCGAGCGCTCCAGGTACGGCCGGGCGGCCGAGCTGCGTGGAAGCAAAGCATTTTTGGATGCGGAGGAGGAGGCGCTCGCCTATCAGACTTCTCACCTGATCGGTGCTCTCTTTGCAGGCGGACGTGCGATCGCGCCACCTCCGCGAACCAACAGCAAGGAAGCGCCGTCGCGGCAGCGGCCCGACGACGGCCAGCTCGCACCGCCACCGCCGAGAGACGCCGGAGGCGGCATCCAGAGGCAGAGAGTCGCTCCGCCACTGCCCACTGCTTTGCCAGCACAGCCGGCCAAAGCCAGGTCGACCGGCGAGGCACCGAAGGCTGCTGCTGCTGGCACAGATGCACCCGTGCCGGCCGGCGGCCGCCCTGTGCCGAAAGCCGGTGGTGCGCAGCCCGAGCAGCAGCCGGCTGCTGCTGGCCGCATTGCCGGCCCGCCCGGCGCCGTTCAGAAGACGGCCATCAAGTTGACGCTCATCAGCAAGGTAGGCAGCCGAGGACGCGTCCAGCCTGTGCCACGTGTAGGCGGCTGGGCAAAGCAGACTTTTCTGGTGGCAAGCCGCACGGCGGCCGGTCAATTCGGTGCCGGCAGCCAGACGCTGCCACCGCCCCTTTCTCTGCCCCTGGCCTCGTGTAGGCAGACATTCTCTGCAGGCTGCATTCTCTGCTCTTCTCCTTCCATTCTGCTGCAGTCGTGCCAGTCGAATTTGGTGTAGCTGGAAGGAGAAAGGTAGTCCAGTTTGCTTCGTGCATCTTTGACGCTGCCATTCCGAGATTCGTCCAAGCTGCCAGTTGGCCGGGAAGAAGCGAGCCCTCTGTGTCACATCCAAGGCTAATGCTATCTCTTGTGGTGAATTATTATTAAATGTAAAAAAATTATATCCACTAAGGGTGGTGCGCAACGCCTGTTCAAAACCTAGTTGGTGATTGTGTGGCTCATCTGCTTGTGGGGAGGGTCAGCTTTATATGCACTGGTCTGGTTCACTGTGCTTCGTGAATTGTATGTGTTATAGTGGTGCCTGTCGCAATTAAAGTCATAGTCGCCGTGGTGGTTTCATAAAGGGCATCCACACTTAATGGTGAAGGCATGCTGCCTTTGTTGCTGAATTGCATTTCTTTTTAGCCTCCTCGGTTTTCTGGAGCATTTAAAGTGGTACGAACATAGCAGGGATTGTTGAGTCTCAGCTCTCCGTTGTGTGCCGTCCCTGTCGACTTGTGTTGCTAGTATGTGTGGACTTGCAATGCGTCCTTAGTGTCAGTAATCAGTATTCTAATTTTACCGTGTAATTGCTTTGTAAGTGCATAATTGGCCACATTTCTTAAACATGGCATAAGGCGCAGCCCAATTCTGCTACGTCGTAGTAAAAATTGTTATGCTTAAAGCCTATACTCGATGTATAATATGCCAGTCATCCACAGCCCCTGTTGACGTACCCATATGGTCCGAGTCCATTGTATTGTGTACGCACACAAATTGGCCAAGGCCACTTGTTTTTCTGTGACTGTAGCCTCTATCGAAGGATTTGTTGGTACACTGCCTCGCCTAGTCAACGACTAGTTTCCTGGCAGTCGGCCATCCTCCGATAACCTTCTCCACGTTCAGCATCATAGAGGGGAATGTCTAAATATGCTGAGAGTGTAATAATGTAGCACATTCTCATTTTAAGGAAGCTTCAAAGGATGTCAAAATCGTGTTCTGGATCATCACTTTCAATTTGTTCGCCTTGAGAATGTAGACGTGTCTAACTGTATTTCCCAAGATGAACCTCGGTGTGTGTGTGTGTGTGTGTGTGTGTGTGTGTGTGTGTGTGTGTGTGTGTGTGTGTGTGTGTGTGTGTGTGTGTGTGTGTGTGTGTGTGTGTGTGTGTGTGTGTGTGTGTGTGTGTGTGTGTGTGTGTGTGTGTGTGTGTGTGTGTGTGTGTGTGTGTGTGTGTGTGTGTGTGTGTGTGTGTGTGTGTGTGTGTGTGTGTGTGTGTGTGTGTGTGTGTGTGTGTGATCTTATTGTGGAGAGATTACATAATTGCATATGCCTGCAGGTTACTGCGATTACAAAATACCTAGCCCTGCGCCCGGCTAGCGATGATGCAAGGCACGGTCGCGTTTTTATTGTTTTGTCACTCGTATGTCTTAGTCGTGTGACCACTGCTACTTTAATGCTTGAGCGTAGAGATGCTGTCTGCGTTGGTAGTCGCCTGCATGTGTAAGTTACTCATCTGCAATTATTTTTCCAGCCTCAGCCAATCAACTTAGGTGCAAGGAAGCGCAGTGCAATTAACGAAGGCAGCCTCTCGCCACCATCGGTAGCCGCACCGCCTCCTTCAAAGCGACCGACTCTTCCGTTCTCGCCATCCGATGCTCTTGCCTTGGAAAAGACAGGTACAGCGATGGCTCGTGTTGCCTGCCTATCCTCAGCGTGTGCACACGTATTATAATATGCATTTAAATGTGGCTGAAGCAGCAGCCAGCCAGACAGGCACCCCGGTGGGATGTCGTGGCGCTAAATCAGCAAGGAGCACATCGTGTCTTGCCGGTCTCGTTAACCTGTTACCTCCACCAGGCGAGGCTTGCATCCTTGGAGGTCACTGATCTCGGCCTGTGCCAAGGGTTGTGAATGGTAGAATTTCCATGCAGGTGCTGAAGATAATTCGGCATGCATGCCAAGTCTTGGTCCTAAGCGCGCATGTATGCATGCCACCCTCGGCAGGAGTTTCCTTAGACAATGCTCCATAGTTGTGTGTTAGCACGTCAGCAGCCCTTCTCCTTCATTGGGTTGTGTTGTATTTTTATTTTTTCACCTGTTTGCTATTGTTATGTCACACATAAGCACCTCTTTTGCCGCCAACCTACCGGCCTCCCTACGGTTGCTACTTTCTAACGGTAGGAGGCAAGAAACGTTTCAACTATGGTAAATGCCTAAATTTGGCCTTAAAAGTTATTGGGAAATGTTGGACCAGACAAGAAAATGGAGATTCGTCGTTTGTCATCTTGTTAGGTGCCAGTCGTAATCCAAAATGAATGGTAAAATACACTGTTCAAGTTTATACTTAAGTTTTGATTAAGTCTAATAAAAAACTGATGTATTAGCAAAACCCATTGGTCTTGTCGAAAAAACGTCGTTTGGCTTAGCAGAATAGCCTTTAACCTTTAAAATCTTTTACGCCACTGCACTAGAAAGAGGTTGAATTTTTTAATTCATTTTGGCTAGGTCGCATGCTTGCCACAGAGAATCATGTGAACATACACGGTACCAGTGTCCATAGTGCTTGGAAAACCTGTGATAAGAAGTGCCGCGGTGTCAATGGGTTCAACCCTTGCCACAAGCTAACTGCTTCCTCTCATGACTGTAAGTGGGTCTCACGTTTTTTGTATGCTCCTATCGCTTAATCGCAGCATGTAGAGTGTAACGCTCAGCGACTCCTGGAAAACACGTAATGCCTCTGGAGAGTCAGCAAAGAACCGTGTGGTCACCTGGACGGCTCGCACGATTGGCCAAGCCGCTTTCAGCTGCATTTGGCTTGTGGCTGGGATGCCTTCTCTGCATGCCCTCACCAAAAACCTCACGCAGATCTCTTGATTCATCCGTGCATGCAAGCGGAAGTCATTTTGCACACTGTTGCTCTCAGCACGGTAGTTACGGTGTCGGTATAACAGCTATTTTCCATGTTCATCCTGTGCGACGATGCACCTGATTTGATTTGCTATTTAGTGTCTCTGAAAAGTTAGGAGTGTGTTTGTGGGCAAGGAAGATGCCTGTGTGTGTGTGTGTGTGTGTGTGTGTGTGTGTGTGTGTGTGTGCGTGTGTGATGTTTTCCCTTCGTTGAAAGCAAGCACGACATGGACTTTGGTCTATCCGGCAAAAAAAAATCGTTGACTGATTTAGCAGCCTCATTTACATAGCAGCAGAAGAGCCGTAACGACTATCATCACCTCATCACCATTTGCGGTGGACAATGAAAATGTCCAGTCGCAGGGCTCGAACCCACGACCTTGGCTGTGAATGCGATCCCACTACCCCTCGGTCAAGACCCTGGGCCACTCGCCGACAGCCCATTCAAAGCTTGTCACCCATTGCAGTGTCCCCCTCATCTCATCCACGTTTTCATTCCAGCAGAACTGGCCACACGTGGGCAGCAGTGGCATGTTTTTTAGCTGCTGTACCGCCTGCTTTTCCCACACTCTAAACTTCTGCGGACTACTTGAGTGGCTTGGCTGCATTAAAGAGCTGGAGTGGGCGCGAGCTCGCAATTCCAGTCTGGCATCCTCTGCCGATGCTATGCTGCTAAGTGCTGTTTCCAGTCCAAGTCGTCCTAGCTATCGCTATGGTCCTCACTTTATATTGGGCTGGGCCGTGATAGCTCTGTAAGTAAGGTGCTCGCTCTTCACGACCGAGAAGGTCGTGGGTTCGAATCCTGCAGTCGGCGATCCTCCTCCCGTTGCCCACTGCAATCGGTGGTGATAGCCGTTAAGGCTCTTCTACCGCTATACTGGTGATTTCTGTTAAATCGGCTAGTGTATTTCTTGTATTATTCTTTGCTGGAGACGAAAGCTGTTGGCTGCCGGGCGCACTCTGAACTTGCTGCTCGAGCTTCGAGCTCGTTGTAGCAGCAAAGACTTCTTAGAGCAGGAACTTCTCGGCTCCTGTTGGCTGTAGCGAGCCGGTTGCACGTGGTGATAAATGCATGGCCAACTGATGCTGTTCCGCGAGAGTCGCGTGGGCTGCACGCAGACACAAAGGCGGCAGAACGCCCGCGATTTGCAGCAGAAACAAACGAGTCTCATTCTCAAGGCTCAGCTCGGGTCTCTGTGTTCGAGGCACCGACGTTATATATAGCATGTGCCCTGCTGCCACTGTTGAATGTGTTGTGTGCGAGCGTGTTCCTTGCAAGATCTGTCAGTTGGAATAGCAGAGCAGCTTTTCTCGCGAGACGCTCACCTTTGGTGCCGAATGCCCTGACTCAACTCACGATTCCGACAAGACGTGTATTTTTCGTTGTCCCAAGGAATGCACGACGAAAACGGTGAGGTCGTCGCTGCCGCTCCTGTGCACTATTGGCTGTTGACTTTAGCAAATGTTTGGTGGTAACATCTGCAAGAAGCGAGCGTAGTTAAGTCTTGCTTGGCATGTCTCGTCGTGAGCATTCCGGGAGCTGGTTTGCAAGTTCCGCTGTGGACCTGCCGGACGACCGGCGTGTGGCTCTATAGTAGTCGAGGCTCGAAAACTCCATTCGTATCAGCCGATCGCTGCCATCTGCACTGCAAATTGTACATTTAGAGCACCTAAGAAAGCCTGTTCCTCGCAGCCTTTGCTCCTTTCGTGCTTCTGCTCTGTCCTTTCTCTGTGTTTGTGCATGCCGAAAGTGTGCATGTCGTCATGTTGGCATGTAAGCATTTGACCTGCTTTCTTTCCAGAATATGTCGAGTGCCCAGAAAGAGATCTAGTTATTGTTGAGTGCCGTATAGTGACGATTAGTAATATTAGCATAATTATTATGAGTATCGTGTACTGTCACCTATGGTTGGCCCCCTGTTGCTTGATATGTGGCTAGGTCGTCGAGTGGCTGCTGTCGATAAGAAATCGTGCATGCTCAGCATGCAAGCCTCTCGTATCCGTCCCTACTGATTGTCTTAGCCGTCGTGTGCATACCCGTGATCTTTGACCTGCTGCTGTTATTTTGACCGAACTGGCCAGGCCGGCGTGTGCATATGCATGCCACTGTCATCTCTATTGGTCGTTCCTCTTTTAAGGAGCTGGTGTGGACAAGGCGGTCGCCAGGACTGCCGCGAAGCAAGGAGCAACGGCATCGGAGCCCGGCTCTGCTGCCGCCCGAGCCACTAAGCTGGCTGGCGCGCCCTTGGCTGCGACGGCGGCGCCGCAGCCGCGCCCCGGCAGCGCTGCTCTGGGTGGTGGCGGCAGCAGTGCTGGTGGTGGTGGCTCGGCCGTGCAGCCGTCAGTGGCTGCAGTGGCAGCTACGGCAGCGATTGCCTCGGCGGCGGTTGCCGGAAGCGGCCTGAGCAAGACGGCGGCGACGAAGAAAACGACCTCGTCTCGACGTGAAGAGCTCCTGAAGCAGCTGAAGGCCGTTGAGGACGCAATTGCCAGGAAGCGCAGCAAAGTGTGATCAGCAAGAGAAGGCCGCTTCGTCGAAGGCAGAGAAAAAAGTTTGGATGATGGGTCAACGACTTGTTGCTTGGAAGCGTGGGTATGAACTGACTCTTCGGATGCATGTGTGTCGCCATCACGCACGGACACCGTGAACCAGAAATACAGAGCAAGCAGTAGAAGGCTGGCAGGGTAGTGTGAAGGAGGCTACCCGCTCTGCGTGGCTGTCGTCTGCTCGCTTGTTGTTGCATCTGAGTCCAAACGGAGCCAGGCATCGACAGTGATTGGATAACGGACTCCGTGCTCGAGAAGGCTGTACTGTCCCGGGTAGGGGGCAGCATGTATCTTAGCGAATGCTTGCAGCTGCTGTTCGTTTGCAGCCTGTAAGAAACGTAGAAACGCCCCTGGCGACCTCCCCCTCCCATCTTAAAATTTCGTATGTTTTGTTGTCGTGCGTTGTATACACGTTTTGGTTGGTTACAAAATGACTTATCACCACCAGAGCTCGGATGTCGTTTTTTCGTGCCGTTTTGGTAGATCGACTCGATCTCGGCTACCTCGGTTGGCTAGAATTTGGCATTGCCCTTCCCTCATCGTTCTGGCATCTGCCGGGTGTGGGCCAGTAGCTCCTCTCCAATTCTGATCTGCAGCTTAATAAGAAGTGTGTGTGTGGATTCTGACATTGCAGCGCTGTGTATTGTGTACTGTGCCTGGCTGTATTTCCTCATTAGCCATGTCAAAAAGCATGAATGCAGCAAAACAGATACGTAGTGCGCCGGAATACTTTAAAGGACCGATCGCTCAATTGTTGCACCCAACCTGGAAAATGAGGAGGGCTTCAAGACCACATAAAGAACTTGTGCTCGTCGAAAACATTGGCTTTTGATGCTGAGCTTATGTTATGAGCTTTGTAAGTAGCAGCCTACTTCATAGTTATCCAATAGACAGGAAGATACGTACCTGATTTACTGGAGGAAATACACCATACGATAAAAAGAAGGAAATATAAAATAAACTGGTTGCTGTTACCTATAAGGCCTGCGGTGTATTATCTGTTTGGTATCTTGCTGAAAATGCTGCAGATTCGGTTTGCTCTTAGGATTAAAAGTTAGATGTCCTTGTCGAAGAATTGGTGCAAGAAGCTGTTGCTGTCTGGGTCCTATACTGAGGAACTCACTCCCAAAATTCTTTTACAGAGAATCTCTTCAGCTACCGACTCGGATGCTTCTTTCAAGAATGGGAGCTACTACGGTTAGATGCTGTGCCTTTACAGTAGACGGCTGTTGCAATGACTTTAGTGCATTGTGTGAACGTTAACATGAATTTGCAATATGTGGAACACTGGTAGCTAAACACCGAGAAATATGTAATATGTCTCTTATATGAGCCTCCCGTGGAAGCTTTGCGCTTTATATTTGGTTCGAAATGGGCTTCTAGCTATAGCTTTCTGAAATTATGGATTTCCCTCAACTGCAACCATCTATGTAGAGCTCTTAAGAAATGCTTAAGTTGCACTGCTCTGCCTTTCGTCTTCTAAAGGATGATGATTTCATCTGATTGTGCGATGTGTCCAGTATCTTATTGCTAATTTTCAAATTGGATGTTTCTTTATTAGTATTGTCTGAGATGAGTAGAGTGGCTTCTTCAGATGCCATCTGGTGAAGGCACGGCCCCCCCCCCGAGGTTCAAAGCTGCCAGGGACTGACTGTCATAGTTTATCTTAACAGCATTTCCATGCCGAGTTGGCTTGCATACTGTCATGGTCACCAAATTGCGTATATCCTTGGTTATAAATGTCTGTGCTTAATCAAATTAATGGAACCACATCGGCTGAGTGGATATTGATTGTTGTGATCACTACAACTCGGTCGGAGCTGCCAAAACCGGCCGTGCATTATTACTAGCTGATTGAACAGCCTCTTTTGTATAGCGACCTAAGAGCCTTCACGGCTATAACCACCGATTGCAGCAGCAATAAAGGATCCCCACCGCAGGATTCGAACCCACGACCTCGGTCCCTTGGTCGTGGGGTAAAGCAACCGCCTTGCCTAGTGGACCATTACGGCATTGATTTGGTCACAGCATTCGGAACCAACTCTGTTGTGGAGCACCTGAGGATGCAGTGAGTGTGGAAGGGGCACGGTTTGGTTTTATTAAAAGTAAGTTTAGAGCTTCAGGGTTTCCAAAACATTTCAAGAGTTATAGCACAGGCAAAGTGAACAGTGAAAAAATAAGGGTTAACGACCCTTTTTAGTAGTATTTTGAAGTAGATGCCTACTTTGATCTTGTGTGATGCCACTTCAGGCTGAGGTTTACCCCACCTACATGCCAAAATAAGTCTGCTGCAATGGCATCCACATGAGCCGTAGCTAGTAGATATGGTGAATTTGATTTATGGTCCAGTGGAAGCGTGACGTTGGCCTACGGGTCTTCATAAGGTCAGCGTGACATGCGGTTACATCAAATGACAGCTTATGTTACCCTTGAAGTTTGTGCCAAGTGCATACCGATTATTTCATTAGTCATTGACAAATATGCTGTCGGGGGAGCTAAATCCCATAGGGTGGAGCATAAATCCCCCACCTCCCACATTTAAGTCAGTTGTGTAAATGCAGCTTTATCTCGTACAACCCAGAGTATTGGACGCTATACCGCTCGCTACTATACTGAATCCAGCCGCCGATTTTCAATACGCCTGAGGATATTCTGGATAATTTAGCCGCAAACGGTTCACTTCCCCTCAAAATTCCCGGGAGTGTGAGGGCTAAACGGCTGCTGGTTCAGTAGTAGCTGCCCGGCGACGCTCGTTCAGCCGGACCCATACTCGCCGAACGAGTTAGCTTCATTTACATAGCGACAGAAGAGCCTTAGTGACATCGCTCCGCTTACATAAGGTGATGAAAAATTGCCTGCTGCAGGGCTCGAACCCTCGACCTGGAACGTTAAGCCTCACCCCTGGGCTTATACCTTCGGGGGAGGGGGGTATAGCCTCCGGCCTCGCCTATTGCAGTACAGTGGTGCCTCGGTTCACGAGTGTTCCGAGCCGAGTTTTTGCTTTTGAGTTTCGAGCTCAAATTCGGGTTTCGAGCCCGCTTCAGATACTCCACCGCTAGTTGCCGCAGTGAACGTCACACTGCTGGCAGTTACTCAGGCCAAAAAGGGTAGGGCAGTGAACGACGTTCCGTTGCAAGACGCTGCCCTACGACCCGGGTGTGACGCCATGGCAGGCCTGTTGGTTCACTCCCAGACTCGAGCGAGCCATCGCGGTGCTTGGACGCACAAGATCGCCAGGGGCGGGAACCGCTAAGTACGTATTGTACTCTATTTAGGCAATACCACCGTGTGAGAGTCCATCACATAACTGATAGCAATCGGCGCGTCCGCGTAAAGGCCCAGCCAATAAACTAAAATAATAATAACACTTGGTAATGCCCCTTCAGATAACTCTTTCTACGCGCTTTACATTTGCTGCAAAGGAAACACGATCGAAGAGAAGAAAACCCGGCGAAAAGAGCACAAATCGGCGAATAAGATTCAGATATTCATTTCAGTCTCTCTCTAACTCTATTAGCATCTTCGTCAAGTCGTCCTATCTCTCAAGTTACTCCGATACAGTATGATTAATAAAATCCGTTTATTGCAAGACTGTATTGTTTTTAAAACATTCGTTATTTATAAGTACATTTTTTAATTTAAAAACACGTGCCAAAAATTGGTTTTTTTGGGGGGCCGGAACGGATTAATGGCATTTCAATTCGTTTCAATGGGGAAAATTGATTTGAGAAACGACTAATGTGAGTTGCGAGCTCTGGCACGGAACGAGTTAAACTCGTAAGCCGAGGTACCGCTGAATTTCGCCGACCCTTTGCAGCGCATTGCACGAAAACGCCCGTGTCAATGCAAATGAAATTTTTTTAGTAAAGTTTTCACAAGAGTTTACTGTCACGTGCAATCAAAAAAGGAGCTTTTCGCACAGGGTTTCTTCCCTTTTGCGGTGGCCCGTGTGCAGTGGATTACGGTATTGGCCTAGGCCGCTGCAATCTACCTCAGTGGACTTCGCGAGAACGCGTGAGCGAAATGGCGCGAGATTATGTGGATATACTTTAGATACAGCCTCGTTTTATATGCCGAACTTCTTGGAGTTTTGTGCAGCCGATTGGTTGGATTTGAGGCGACGTAAAAGGGATATTGCGGTACTGTCTTTGGGGCTCATTTACACGAGTGTGCAGGCGCACAGTGACATGAAAGTTTGTGGATTTATAAAATTGGATATACCACAATATTCGCTCAAAATTTGAGCTCGGCAACGCCAATGTCCAGTCAATATTAGCCTAAATAGAAGAGATTGCGGTAGTTCGTAAACCCCCAGCCGGCAGGCGGCTTTGCTGGGAGAAGTCGGCCAGCTGCCGCTGGGTAGGGTGAAGGGAGAAGCGGAGAGACAAGCTGTGAAGATTTATTTTGGGACATTTACGGAGCCCTTCCCCGCTTCAGCGCTCTGCGTTAATGCGTTTTCCAACTTTTAGATGCGGCGGCTTTCAGGCACCATGCGCTCGGCGGCATGCGGTTTCAGGTTTGCGTTTCGAGCTAGTTATAGGACTCGGGAGAAGAAAATGATACGTTCTGGGAGGTCGGCCTCTTTTTGGAAGACGATTGTAGTCGATAAGCTTTGCTCGGCTCTTTGATGGCACCAGGTTTGCTGAACCAGCGTAAGTGACTATTCTGCAGCGATCCACTGCAATCGACTGCAGAGGCCCGGGCCAATAGCGCAATCTTCCGAAAAACAATAAAAAAGCCGACGCTTGAAGCTCTAATAGTGATTGAACACTGCTCTAATTTTCGTTTACAGTGTACTCGCACAATTTCACTACGATTGCCTCAACCATCCCGACGCAATGCACTGCAATCGACTGCAACGGCCAAGGGCAATACCGCAATCCACAAGATTTCTTTACAAAATGCACCGAAATCGGCTTCTCAATGCACCCATTTTGAATGCATATTACAAAGCCCACTGTTTAAAGTGCAACGGTATCATTTTAATCAGTGTCGCTCGTACAATCTCGGGTAATGGGTGGCAATCTACGGCAACGGTTCAGCTCAGCTCAGTGGTTTATTGCTGCTTCGAGAAGCAGCAATAAACCACAATCCGTGGCAAGTCGACAACAAATTGGCTTCGCGAAGCTCCAACTGTCACTGCATTTAACATTCATGGTGTCAAGCTATTTTGCATGTTGATTGTCAACAATTCACGGCAATTAACAGCAATGGCACGGGCTAATACCACAATCCGGGGCTAATCGGCGAGAAATCGGCTGTTGGAAGCTCCAATTCTCATTCCACGCAGCATCTCACTGCGTGCGCACATACTTTCAACCCACTCTGTGCGTTCAATTTCGGGCAATGCATAGTAATCGACGGCGTTGGCTCGGGCTTACGTATCTCAGCGAACTGTGTTTAAAGTGCAACTACATCCTTTCAACCAATCACGCACGTACAATTGCGAGCAATGAATGACAACCGACAGCAATGGTCCCGGCCAATACCTCAACCTATGGCCAATCGACGAGCCCAGTCTGTTGAAAGGACTGCCAATGCAATGCCGCCTCGCACGTTTATACCAATTTAAGAAGAACTCGTGGTTCTCGCAGGCGCGTAGATGCAGTAAACCAGATACTTGCTGACGTGCTAACAACAGCAGGAAATCAAAATGACATATTTACAATAATAATAATGCACTTGATAAAGCGCCCTCAGAGAACTCAATCTCTTTCTAGGCATTTTACATTTGCTGCAAAGGGAAACGCGACTGAATGGTGAGTAATATCATACTTGATAAACAACGTGAATAACATGTTTAGGGGTGACATCACAGGGTCAGCATGCAAGTGTGGTTAGTGGTAGCATACACAGTGTATAAGCATACACACGCATAAGCACATGAAGGACAAATCACAGGGACCCACTAAATGCTGTCCTAGATAGGTGTGTCTTTAAGTTCTTTTTAAACGTGGTCAAGTTCGGGCATGTTCTGACGCAAGTCGGGAGTGAGTTCCAGGTCTTGGGGCATACACATTTCGCATAACATTAATCGAACACTTCATGGACCAACGAGCTGAAGAAACCGACATTAGTTAACATTAGACAACAAAGTACGTAGGTCGGCATTCCCAACAAATGCACCTGGCTTGCTATTCGCTATTTTCGATTTCAGCGGCGTAATCCTGCGAAATATAGTCGGTGGCGATTTTGGCAAGGTTCTTTCCGCGTGGCCTTTCCTCTGCGGAGGAATCTGGCGCAAAGTTCGCGAAGCATATAAATTTCACTAATGACAAGGCAATCGCGAGGTCCGCGTCATCGACTTCACGAGCGGCTCTTGACCGGGCCACCTCGACGAGAATGGTGTTGACATTTCTCACCTCAGCGTCGCCTCGCTTGCTGCACGTCCTCGAACCGCCAGGAAATCTGGTCACCTCGACGATGAAGCGCAGACGGCGGCGTTTCTGTTGCCAAGCGTCTTTGCGGGTCGCCGCTCGAAGGCCGGGCGACTGCGGCGAACTCTATAACAAGCCGCTCCGGCGCAGTCGCCACCTAGCGGCGCAGAGGAAGCCCTAGCTCGGCGTCGACCGCTTGAGATGCCGCCGCTCTTTCTCGTCTCTACGCTGGCTCAGGCTGCTCGCTCGGTTCTATGCGTTTGTAAGACATCTGCGACGTCGGGGCGTTTGCAGGCGAGCGATCCGCACCGGCTTTTGGCGAAGCTTCGTCGCCTTCGCCGAAAGTCGCCGATTGCCGCTGCTGCTGCCGCTGCTGCTGCCGCTGCTGCTGCCGCTGCGGTACCGCTTCCAAGCGGCGATCGAGCGAGCGTTCACCGTCGCCCCTCAGGTCTGCGACGTCGTCTGCGGCGTTCTCACTACACAGTCCCGTCGCTGCTGCGACCGACACAGCGGCTGCTGTGCGAGCCGGAAGCGGACGCCAGAGCGCGACGCTGCCCGACCGGGCGCCACTAGGGCGTGAGCGGCTTCCGCGTGCCGCCGCGCAGCGGTCCGCGCGCTGAGCCGGCGACTCGCGAGGGCTTCGCCTCTGCGATCGACCAGGACGCGTTGAACTGGGCTCCTCGTCGGCGTCGAACAAAGCCACGCGCTCGACGAGCGAGGCACCGGCGCGCGCTTCTTCCCTCGCGGTGGCGTCCGTCGCCGCTGGTCGTCTTCACTTGCTCAGCCGCAGCCGCCGCCGCCGCCGCCGCCGCCGCCGCCATTTCGCGAGCACTCGCCTCTTTCGCGATGGCAGTCGCGCTCGGCGGCGACCAGTCTGCGGTCCCGGCCTGGCTGCGGCCACCGTGTGCGGTCGCGGCCTCCCGATAATTGGCGGCCTGCCTGGGCCGCCATCGCGCTGCCGGGCGATGGACGAGGCTCAGCCTGGCGTCGCGCTTGTCGCGATCGAGACGCGCTAAGCGGTCTGTGCGGCGGCGCTGACCGCCAATCGAGCAATCGCCCAGGCAGGCGCCGCCTGGATCGTGAACGCCCTCTGGCATCGATGCATACAGCACCGATTTTGCACTCACTGTACGTTTACAGACTTAGACCAAGCTGTAGCTTGAATGCTCTGGCGGCACGCACGCGACGTTACGGACACCGAGGCGCTTCAACCGCCGTGTATTCGGCTGGCGCTGGCGGCGAAACGTACGCGCGGCCGCTCACCGCTCCGACCGCGTTCCAACTGCCCTCCGCGTCCGCTCGCCCCATCCTGCGTGCCACAGACGGGCTTCGTAGCGGCAAGGGCGAGCGAGCTCGGCCCGCTACGCCGCTTCAAGGGCGAGCCAGCGTGCAGCGGCTGTGCACTGGCACGCACTGTTAGAACACACAGGCTAGGCTTACTTAACTGGCTGTGCTACAACAACGTAGCAGTCATGTGTGGCCGCTTTTAAGCTGTTCAAAAGAGCATGCTGTCCAGAAATTAGAAGGCAATTTTTGCAAACTGTGATAACCATAACTTGAACCTGGCAGGAGTTAATGCTACAAGTCAAGATTCCGTTGTCATTACCTTTTTTGGAAAAAAGAGAGCGCCTACTTATCCTTGTCAAGATCAACTCTGAGGTGGGAAGAACTGAAGAAAGTTTTAGCCATCACTGTCAAACGTGACTGTGCAGCAAAATGGAGTGCAAGAGTGGAGGCCGTGAAAATTATCAATGATGGACTAAACAACATTGGAAGTCTTTTGGAGCTTGTGGAACACTTGAAACAAGAAGCGAAGCTGGCACTCTCCTACATTGTATTTTGAACTTTTAACTTTTTGGCAGTGTTGCCAATTTGGTACAATATCTTAAGGAAGATCAACCGAGTTCGGAAAAGACTGGAAGATCCAAAGATGAACTTCAAAGACGCCTCTTGCGACATCCAATCTCTTTAGATTGAGTTGTCAAGACTTCGAGATGACCTGTGCCGGGAATCACAGATAGATGCCAAAAGGAGATGTGAGTTGTGGGGAGTTGCAGGTTAAACGGAGAATCCGCCCAAGGACGCAAGTGTCTGGAGAACTTTCTCGAGATGTTGATCTCGCGGCACAGAAGGATATTTAATAATAATAATAATAATTCACTTGATAAAGCGCCCTCAGAGAACCTAATCTCTCTCTAGGCGCTTTACATTTGCTGTAAAGTGAAATGTAATTGAATGGTAAGTAAAATCATGCTTGAAAAACAAACGAAATGAATAATATGGTTAGGGGTGACATGCACAGGGTCAGCATGCAAATGTGGCTAGTGGCAGCATGCACAGTGTCAGCACGCATAAGCACATCAAAGACGAATCACAGGGACCCACTAAATGCTGTCCTAAATAGGTGTGTTTTTAGGTTCCTTTTAAATGTGGTCAGGTCAGGGGATGTTCTGATGCAGGTCGGGAGGCAGTTCCAGGCTTTGGGAGCATATGAACTAAATGCACGGTCTCCAAAGGATTTAAGGTTTGTATGAGGTATTTGTAGGCTATTGGATTCCGAAAAGCGAGTGGTACGATGCTTGGCCTGATGGGGTAGTATATCTGACAGATAGGCTGGAGCCATAGAATGAAGGGACCCAAAAGTGAGCGACAAAACCTTGAAGTCAATCCGTTGCTTGACTGGTAGCCTTCAAGAATCACGAAGGTCAGCATAGACATAGATCTCCGAGAAAAAATTACAACTAGGTTTTCCCGGCTCACATAACTTGGTGCCAAATTTGGTTTCTTGTTGGACATTGAGAAGCTTTTGAGGACACTTTACCTGACCAAACTCCGCCAGCAATGTTGGATGCTTCTATTGCTCAGACATTGATGGAACAGAGCTGTACAACGAAATATGCGACTGCAAAATGCTTTTTGCCACACACTACGAGTCGGTACTTAAGACACCACTGGAACTCCGGAACTCGTGTCTTTCATTGTCAGTTACGGAGAAGATGCGTTTCCTTATTTGAGAGTTGCCTTGCAAATCTCCCCACCGTGGCTGTATCATTTGTCAGTTGAGAACGTTGCTTTAGCAAGCTGAAGGTAACACTGTCTTATCTGAGAGGATCGACGGGGTTAGATCAACTCTCGAGTTGGCCTAGTTAAGCAGAAAGAAACACTGGAAAATATTGACTTTCAAATTGCAATAGACCAGTTCTCCACGTTCAATGCCAGGGAAATAAGTTAAAGCTGTGATAGCTACCTTGTACCTTTACTATAGTTAATGAAACTTGCTCGACTCGATATGTATGCTTGTTTTTTGCACTTCTTCTGATAAAGCTATTTTGCAGCAATTTTCGACAAGGGGATGGGCATCATTTGTAACTTTGTCCCCGGGCGCCAAAAGGTCTCGCTACGCCTCTGGGCCACGGCAGTAAAGCAGAGGTTCGCAGTAAAATTGGCAAGTGGCAATCTGTAGCAGACCGACGGCCATGCCAATCTTTTTGATGCCATTCTTCCTTGAGCCGAGGCTACCTCTACACCAAATAGTCGCTGGCTCCTCAGCATCGAGATCTTACCGCTGTTCGGAGTGAGACACCAGATACAACTGAGTATGGTAAACATCAGTTTGCACTCACTTTGTCCGAACGCTAAAGAAACTGACAAATGACTGTAGCGCTCAACGGCGACAATAGGCACAGCTGGTAAAAAAAGCACTACAAAATCTAACCGCTGGTAAATTATAGCAGCAACCTTTGTGTATTGTTTTGCATGCAACCGTGCAGATTATTACTTTGTGCTTAAAATCAACGGCGTGACAAGCTTAAAATTGACGATGCAAACGCCTCTTGTGCTTACTGCTCTCCCAATACTCGAAATAATGAAATTAAGCGTATGTTGGTTAAGAAAGAGAAAGGATTTTGTTACCCCAAGCTCTCTATTATACGTCAGATTCGCGGCTTGGTGGAATGTTCAGCATGGGTGATGTAAACCAGAGGTTTTCCGTTTCTGTCAGCTTTGATGTCTGAGGTTGATACGTCCTATCTGACGGCATACTTTCCAGATTTTGGCGATTTGGCCGATCCTATAACATTGATGGTCATAAAGGTAGATAGACAGTGTGTGTGCTGTGTGTGCCTGCGGCTTCTGCTGTTGTAATCAGCGATGCCTCCCGACACTAATGCATGCCTCACCTGCGACCAATAGTTAAGTCATTGACACAGCACTGCCTACTCCTCACCTTCGGCCAGTAGTAAAGCCATTGACGTAGCGCTGTGTCGGGCCACTAATTTATGAGATATTTCTTGACGTCTGCTGCGATTCATCGAGCTCTAATGTAAGCTTGTACGCGTTGAGAGTAATAAAGAGAGAGTCTCGTTTACCGCTCACGTCCTCGCTTCTGTCTCCGTGAAAATCCGCAAGAACTGCAGCGGCCGGAGCTACTGTAACACAACATATGACGGACTTACGAATTGATCTTTAGAGAAATGGGAAAGTCTGAGAGCGAGAGGGAGAGCAAGCGAGACAGAGAGAGAGAGAGAGAGAGAGAGAGAGAGAGAGAGAGAGAGAGAGAGAGAGAGAGAGAGAGAGAGAGAGAGAGAGAGAGAGAGAGAGAGAGAGAGAGAGAGAGAGAGAGAGAGAGAGAGAGACACACACACACACACACACACACACACACACACACACATACACGCGCGCGCGCACACACACACACACACGCACACACACACGCACACACACACACACACACACACACACACACACACGCAGAGACAGAGAGACATAGACAGACAGATCGACCGACACACAGACAGGCAGAGACACCGAGAGACAGAGACAGGGAAACAGATACGGAGAGACGGAGAAACAGAGAGACAGAGAACGCATTTTCAAATGTAATGATGACTGAGGCATGAGGGCCATCTCTGCAGGAATGCCAAATGACCTCAGCGGTCCCGACTGGGCGGTTTCACTAATTATTGGGCGGGGCAGTGGTTGGGTCTGTGCGTGTATTGGGCTGGGCATAGCTGCAGGTTTGCTGTCGGCGACTCGTGAGGCCAAACGCATACACTCTTCTCTGATCGCTATTGTGTGCCAGCACATATGAGACATTTTTGTCACCGAGAGACTATGATCGAGTAAAGCAAAAGCCTCATCCAGTAAGTACTTAGCGGATGATAGGATGGGCAGGCATCATGGGAAACGCCGCCCATCGTGTTCGGTTGGGCGTCCGGTTGGGCGTTCCGTTGCCGGCGTTGCACGCTCGGTGGAAACTGAGGCTGTGTCACCCAAGATCGTGGCACTAAAGGAAGAGATCGTAAGGCAGTTCTCAGAAAGCATCTGCGAGAGCTCTATCTAGTGTGCTGCTGTACCTTTCGGTTAATGCCTTGCAATGTTAGTCGCCGCTTGGTGTCGATGAATGCGACCTGGTGCGCTTTTGGCTTTGCATAGCTGCATGGCTCATCTACTCGCTCCACTGTCCTCGATTCTTTTTATTGTATATTTGGGATCTAGAAAATCGTGAGCTGTTAGGGCTCGTCGAAGCCGCTTGACGAGCCCCGTGTGTCGTTGGCAGTTTGCAGTCCACATGTGTTTGCCTTGGGACATCCGTTACGTCGCTACGTCCTCGCGACCTGTTGGTTTACCTCCCTTATAGTAGAGGGGGTGGCAATTGCATAGAAAGGTGGCTATAGCAACGGTTAGCGCTCAGCTCCACCGACAGGGTAAGTTTCATTGTCGAATCGCGTACTTATAAAGACAGACATGTGGGCATCGAGTGCATCTAATCAACTTAATCGTGTAGCCGCCTCGTCGTTTCTGGATTTCCGAAAATTATTTCCCTGTTAGAAGCTTGGGGTTTGTTACGGGCAAGGATTTACGTGACCAAAGTGCTTACAAGTATTTATTAGCAGCCGAGGTAACTAGCTCGTTACGGATACAGTTTAGCACCATACGTGGCTTCGACTTATTAACTTGTTAGTTGACGACTAGTGTAGCGGTCGATTCATGAACAAACGAACGGTGACCCTATGTCACGCCGAACGCTCTGTCTGTCTTCAGCATTAAACTTCGGCTCGTATTTTCTGCACAATAGTGCCACGATGGAGCTGGATTGTACAACGAAATTCGAGACATAAGTTTTCACTTGAGTGAGTAAATGTACCTCCATTCTAGGTGGCCAGACGTATTTTAAGCATTTTGAAAAAAGCAACTCACTTGCTTCGCTCACGGCATTGTGACAGAATTCTCTGTTAATATCTGCAGGACTATGCATTCCATCTAGCCAAGATTTTTGCATTGAAATCCATTTGGCTCAAGTGTCGGCTGCATTTGTATTGTTCTAGAACTTCGAGACTAAGACCCCACATATTGTAGCTAGCATTGCCCATCGTCGGTCCATATGTGCAGTTTCTACCTTGGGCAACGCTGTAGACGTCTGGCTTCGGGCGAAGGCCGGATGGCCAGCTTTTTCGTCAGAAGGAAGCGACTGCTTGTAAGACTAGTCATCGGAGCCGGCCTGCTATGGCTGCTGTTTGCATCTGTCAAGCTGAGCGTGGATAGGAGCAAGTCCGAATACGACTTTGACTACAAGGCTGCTGGTGGTGAGGCGATCGATCACCACAAGCCCAGGTTTGTGGCCCCTCCCGGTGAGGAAGGTCAGGCAGCTGCTGGGCTTGCAGTCAACGTCAAGGTCACCGTGGCTCGAATGCTGGAGCGGCCGCTGCAGAGAGTCATAGACAGCATAGGAAACAACGCCGCGCTCAACATACCCGCACCGAATGTTAAAACTCAGTGGACAACAGTGGATGTGAACGCACCTGGTATGTGCCCTGCGCTTGTCTCCTGCTGCTAGGAGCTTCACCGACGATGCTACGCTAGCGGATCCGCAGCGACTGGCACGACTTCGGGGCGCGCGGTGGCGTAGTAGTAGACAGCTGAGTATTTGCTTTCGTGCCTTTGCTGGCTGCCAATCGCTGGGCTGGCGGCTGGACCCAGGAGGCCGACACTGCCTGCCTTTGTTGGTACTCTGCCAACTGGAATCCGTTGAAATGGTAAGCACCAGGCCGCAGAACAAAAAGTCTTCCAATGCAGGCCATCAAAATGTGCTCGCAGTTTCCAGGAGGATCCACGAAAAGGAGGTGGTGGTTTTTTACTTTCACGTACAGTTGTGCACTGCTAAGCTGCTGGTAAAGGTGAAGAGCCGGTGGTCAAGCCGGTGGCTGCCATTCAGAGGTAGCTGGTGCTGATGCAAATTTTACGCACAGCTTACGGAAACGCCGGCTGTACGACAGTCGGCTCCTATAGATAGGCTTAGGCATGCCGGGATCTGAGATGATCAGCCCGGCCTGTCGTGGCTGCAGTGACTGTAATACAACATGCAGAGTGTACCGTATGCGCCGTGGTCGTTACAGCCCAGCAGTTCTCTCACCCTGCGTGCCCTCACCGACTGCTTGCCGGTCAAGGGCACGGAGCGGAGTTGCTGCCCGTATTAAGCCAAGGGGTCAGGCTTTTCACCTTGTCTGCTGCCCCGAGTCAGGAGGGCTCAGGCGAATGCCTCTGGGCTTCGACTGGCTAACCGAAGGAACTGGGCCCTTGCCTGACCCTACACCTCCCCTAGAGGTGAGCTAGCGTGTCCTTGGTAGAAGTCTTCTGCTTTTTTGGGCATTGCCGTGTCATTCAGCCATTGCTGCGACCTTTTGGATTCTAGCTAGTTTTAGCCCTAATTAAGTCTTGCACTGACCCACTAATGGGGACCAAGATTTGCCTCCATGGTGAAATGGCTGGTTGGCTGTCATTGCCGTGGTAGGGAGATGGCGATAGGCAGTTGGCAAGCAACGGCCGAAATCTGCTGCTCTTCATTCTTTGTCATCTGCGTGCCAAACTCTTGGCAGCCACTGAGTTCAGCAAGGGTAGCTGGCTGAATGATTAGTTCCCGTGGTGGTTACTCGTAAGCCTGGAGGCAGCTTCGGATGTCCTGGCCGGCAGGCGTTCGACCGCTCAAAGTTATGAAAGTTGATCCCCGAGTTAAAACTGCCCTTGGATTCCTAGGATTTATGTCTAGTTACTGGCATGCTAGTGTGGGCTTGCCTCACTTGTGACTCCATTGCTGTCAATCGCCGCGAGGTATCGCCCTCGGCTGCTATTTTTTTTTACTGGGCTCTTACCAACGCCGTATCTCTGATGTGGTGACTGCGGTTTACTTGATAAACCACCGCTTTCCACTCGCAATCTTCGACTAATAGGAAAATCGGGAGAACCTAGTTGGTCATCTGGCCATGGATCCAAATCCGTGCTTCTTTTTTGGCAAGGGTCGAACGATGGCCAATATGAAGAATGGCTATCGAGTGAGGCTGTGAAAATCTGCGCCATTTCTTGAACTAACGTTCTCCACCGTCGATCGCCAGAAAGATAATGTGTGCTGCTTGCAAATGCTTTTCGCTCGTCGTGAGTTTAGTTGCAGCCGTCCATCCGGGCGCTGGCCACTGGTGCATGGCTTCCGTGCTTGCGTGCGTGCGTGCAGCACGCTGGCTTCGCTTGCCTGACCCACACTCGCAAGCTCCTGCGAGCGTGCTGTCGTCGTGTTGGCTTGAGCACGCGAGTGCACACGCCTCGGCAGATTGAGGAGGAGCGCTTGCTTGCTTGCCTGCCTGCTTGCCTGCCTGCTTGCCTGCCGGTGGTGCCATGTTGCTCTCAGGGGGCCGTAGCAAGAGCGCAGCTTGGTTGCAGGCGAGCAGGGCCGAGCTGTCGAGATTAACAAAGAACAGCTGTCGCCCGAGGAGAGACGCAAGTACGACCAGGGCTTTGCGGACAATGCCTTCAACCAGTATGCCAGCGACATGATGTCACTTCATCGCAGCCTTCCCGACGTGCGCGATGAAGAGTAAGTGAGAGCTTGCTCTTTCTCTGAGCTGTCTGGCTCTGCACGCGCCCTCTTACTCCTCCCGCGCGCGCTCTCTCTCGGCGCGCCCTCCTTCCCTCTCCCCTCCCACTGGGTCCCGCACTGGGCCTCGGCCTTCTTCTTCTTCTTCCCTCTCCCCTGGGCACTCGCAGCTCCCGTGTGTGCGTGCTCTGGCTGAGCGTGCTAATGCTCTGCATGCTCTGGCCGCACAGTGTTCTCTAGATTAATGCGTTCTAGCTGTCGGTATTAGTAGCGAGATCTCGTATTGCTCATAATGCGAGGTGCAGCCTGCAATGAAAGGCCTGCAGTGACTCGTTGGATGTCGTGCTGGTGCCGCGTTATATCGCGTTCCATTTTCATCTCATTCATCTTGGGTTTAGCTTTGATGGTGGACGTGTCCGTGGATGGTGGACGTGTCTGCTTCCAACGGCACTGCTGGCCTAGTTCCGTGCATCTGGTGCTCGCGCCAGTCAGTTTTGGGCTCTGCTGCCACAAGCGAGCTCTAAGTGTGAAGCTGCTGGTGATGCTTTGAACTCGGAGCTCCATCGTCCTCTGCCTTCTCCGCCCTCACAATGAGGCATAGGGCAGCATCACCAGCAGACTCGCAGTGACCGATATTCGCTTATTTGTTGGAAGGGGGGGGGGTCGGTTTGGACCACGACAGAGCAGCCGAAAACGGTATCGTCCTGTTTGTAGAGCTGCCTCTCCGACTTAGCTGGAATGCTCGTGTGCCGACGTTAGTCGCATGCTGACCTTGGTCGGGTGGTGACATTGGTTGGCAGGCTTGGCTGTGAGCATGTGTCAGGGCTTGTGCTAGGCATGGTTGCTGACGGCACTGGATGGCCCCGGTCAAATGAGGGCGACAGTTGCATACAGCAGGTACAGAGCTACGTAATTGTAAATTTCGTTTTTTGCTGCTGTCGTGGCTGCTCGGTTGCTGCCGAACAAGTGTCGGGCAGCATCCCCAGTGCTAAGGTACTCTCTGAATCAGATCACTTGGATTGCATATGGCCCTTCTTAGATGGAGCAGAGTTGGTGCATCGTCTAGAGATTAAGTGTGTTCTCTCTCTCTCTCTCTCTCTCTCTCCCTCGTGGTTTTTTGAAACTGATCGGCTATCGGCTATGCACTGCTTGTCTAACACCGTGACACCTTGGTGTCCTCGAACACCGTTGACCTATCACCAGGCTGAGAAATCCTAGCTCAGTTTGGATCCATGATACTGTAACGCTCTTTAAGTGACATATACTTGCAAACTAGCTTGGATTACTATATGGTGCCTGTCGTTTTAGGCTGTCATTTTACTTCATTTGCATTTGCAGTACCGCTGTTCACACTTGGAGCATATCGGAGATCGTTGCTGACTGGCGTAGCGATATCCAATACATTTTGGCTAGGCTGTAGCTAAGCAGTCTCGGTTACTTATTTGCTGTAGCTTTTACCCGTGATTATATTGGCCTTAGGTGGGAAAGATCAGTATTTTAGCCGTGTCGAGATGTTGGCCGTGTGCAATGCTACGAATGTATGGTTGCTAGGCACCAGCTGCAAGTGCGCATCATCGATCTGTTCAGCTCATCATTCCGCTAAGGCCAACATTTCAGAGGCTTGTGTTCTGCAATTCTTTCTTTTTCCATTGGGGGCCGTGCCTGCCATAATAATAATAAAAATAATAATGCACTTGATAAAGCGCCCTCAGATAACTTAACCTCTCTCTAGGCGCTTTACCATTCTCTTTAGTGTTCATCTGGACAATCTACCGTGGGCATTGGCGATTCGCCTGTCTTATGCAACGACAACACGACAACGACTCTCCTACTGCCGACTATGGCACATCCTTTTCAGCGGCCCTGAGCTGCTACTTCTATGCTACTCACTACCTCAACTGCTCTACTGACTCTGCTATGCTTCCCACTTTCTCTTTGTTGCGTGAGACAAAGTCTGTTGGCTACCGAATGAGTACCGAAAGCCGCTTAGGCTGTGAGTGCGATATACAAAACTCTCCTGCATAACACCCACATGGTCTTTATGACTTTGTGGAGTTACTGACGGAGATACATTACATTACTAGCTCGGTCCCTGCAGGGGCCTTTACTTGTTCTAGCTCAGAAATGGCCTAGCCCTAGCCCAGGTGTTGCTTCACACTACTGTCGGCCGTTATCTCCCTGCATGTCGCTCTGCTATCGCCAGTGTCTCAACCTACTGCTCGACATCTATGCTCTGGCCTTCAAGCTCCTACTTGTTTCCGGAGCATCAGGTGGCTGTGTGCAATTGGGTACCGTGACAGTTGAGTTCATCGGTACCTAGAATGCGAGTGTATGGCCTGCCGTGCGAGACACGGGGGTGCTGTTAATACTTATGGATCTTTGCAGCATGGGTTGGAGGGGTTGTCACAGCCCATAGTAGTGCTCTATAGTAATAGTAATAATACTACTAATAACAACAATAATGATAATAATGTGACGTTTTTTGTAGCTGTAAAGGAAGCATTACTATATGTTTTGATGTTTAGTGGTAATATGCACAGTGTCAACATTCGTATGCATGCTTGGCAGGCTGGCAGCATGATCCACGTGTGTTCACTCGGTTTAGTGCTGTGATAGCGTTGGTCCCAAAGCTGCTTAGCTGCTGTTCAGTGTGAAAATGAATGGCTCTAAACAGACCGAAATTCCGGCGTGCAATCGCCTTCGAATAGGACCTCATTGATTATGGTTTTAAAAATAAGCCACATCCAGTGATTTTGCATTCATTTATTCCCGTTTATGGTTATATCATAGCCCCCGGGACCTGCAACTTTCAAAGACGTCGAGTAATTTTCTTCTGGGAGCTGTATCAATAAACTTTTTTTATTGCTTACTAGACACGGTGGTGTGTGGATGCCGCTGCCAGGTTCGCATGATCAGGAGTGCTGAGGCATCAAGTCAGCCATTTCGACTAATCTACATCAAGTCTTGAGTCGTCAAGAACACAGACTTTGGTGCTCTTCTGCCGCTATATAAAAAGGCTATTAAATCAGCTGGTATCATTTTTTAATATTGTGGAGGCCCCCCTGAGGAGACAACTTTTCTGACTGGACCGAAAGCTGGTTCATGTTTAAGAGCGAGTAGGTGTCGAAGTGCTGTACATTGCAGAGAAAGCTTGCTTTGTCGTTATACTGCCGGTTGTCAGTGGCTTTCTGTCTCTTTTTTGTGTCTATCCCGAGCAAGTGGATATATATATATATATTTATATATATATGTGTGTATGTGTGTATATATATATATATATTTAATAATAATAATAATAATGCACTTGATAAAGCGCCCTCAGAGAACTCAATCTCTCTCTAGGCGCTTTACATTTGCTGATTTATATGTGTGTGCGTGCGTGTGTGTGTGTGTGTGTGTGTGTGTGTGTGTGTGTGTGTGTGTGTGTGTGTGTGTGTGTGTGTGTGTGTGTGTGTATACATGCATATGAACGGTCTGGTGTTTTTCTAGCTTCAGGATATCGTACTATGATAATGTCCCAGTAGGCCAAATGTTGACTTGGACCATTGGTACTAGAAAAATGCGTTGACATGCTGTCGGTTTCGTTTTTCATCACAGTGAATTTCAGTGCTTCTTTAGTTATTATAAGGCTGCATTATAAACGTTCAAATATGCATGCAAGCGTATGGTAAATACATGCTTTTCCAGCTGGCATGGGTACCCACCTGCCATGTGGTAAGCTTGTTTTGTCTCATGATTGGAATCTGCTGAATAAGAAATATATTTAATGGGTAACTTTACTATTCATTAACGCTCTTTTTGGAGGCGAATTTTCGAGGCTGACTGCAGTTTGTACTCTGTACCGTCGCGACAATGCCGAGTTTGCCGCCAGCCTTTAGAGCATTTATTTACTGCCTTCGTGTATACCCATGTACTTGCGTGCTTGCGAATGCTGCTTGATAGCTAGTTTACACAGAAGCTTTATAATGCACGACAGAGACATAATACTGGGTTACTTCCGATTGTCCAAGGGTCTGTAGCTGTTTCCTGTAGGCCCAATTTTGTCCTGTTATTTTCTGGGTCTGCATTCTTCTTGAAAATGTATGTTTTGAAAACACCTAACCCATAGGGATTAAGGGTGGCCAAGCCGAGTGACTGGAAGCTGTATAAATAAAAAGTTTTACATATTTGTATAGCGCTCTAAGAGAAGTTGATCTCTATGTAATCTTAATCTCCCCCTTCACATATGCCACGGGGCTCGAGATCCCAACCTTGGTTGGGATCTCGAGTTGGAGCTCTTAACAAGTTGGAGCTCTTAACAAGTTTCGCATACGAAATTATCACTTCTGCCGGCTTCGTTTTGTACTAGTATGCAGCGAATAGAAACGGCAAAAGCAGGCAACTGTTTAAAGTACTATTTCATTAGACTCTGTGGCTGTCTTATTTCTAGTTTTTACGGGCTGCTCATCTCTCTCAAAAAAGTCTTTGTGGGCTAACCCCATCTGTCAACAAGGATCGGTATGACAAAACCAATGCCAGCAGCAGTAAATCTTTTTTGTTTGACACGGTCCTCTTTATCTGCTGTGGGAGCAACCCTTGTTTGCCGTAGCTCTGCCAAAGATACTGTGTGGCTGGGGCTGCCGCTGGTCATGATTTAGCCATACGTTTTGTGTTGTGCACGGCTGTCTGTGGCTGGCATTAGTTAGCTAAGCAGAATGCCCGGGCCAGCCCCGAGACTATTGCTATGGTCGACAGCTGAGTGGTGAACCTCCGACTGCAGCAGCTTGGCTGAAGCCTCGTGATCCCCCGGCACCACACGGCTGGACACACGTTGTTAATCATTCGACCCTTCAGAGTTATACTCTTGTTTTGTCAGCTGACTCCTCCTGGATCCAGACTGGGAGCATGGCTCCTTTAATGCTGTCAAACCAGTCATACTGTGGAGGCAACCGTCTTGCCAATTGCTTTTGATAATAGTTTCCACAATGCCCCTCACTTGTTTGTCCTATCCGGGTCAGTTCGTGGGAGTCGGTGGCCTAGAGGTCTGGTCAATGTGTGCCTGGCCGGCCTCAACCGGTTGTTGCTGTGCCCAACGGGTCTTGCTGACAGTAACGGTGATTCGACTGGCAAATTTGAGTTCCTGCTTCTAATATGCTGTGGAAATTTCTCTCACTGGCAATGCTGCTGAACCATTAATGGCTCGTTCGTGGTGGCATGTGTCATTGTATTTTCATATTCCTGCTCCCGTGCATCGATGTCTGTCTCCATCTCGATCTCTGTCGGTTCGACTAGCTGCATATATGTCTGAATTTCTCTCTGCCTGTCTGCCTCTCTCTCCTTGCCTACTGTATCGTGATAGCCCAGGAAGTAAGGTGCTAGCTCTTCACGACCGAGGTCGTGGGTTTGAATCCTGCAGTTGCATGATCCTTTATTGCCAACTGCAAGCAGTGGTGATAAGACTCTTTTGCAGCTATGCAAATGATGCTGTTAAATCAGCTTAGATTGTTTGCCTCGATTTTTTGCCTCTCTCCAACTTACTCGTTGTCCTTCAACTTCTCATCTCTAGCCTGCTTAAGTGCTTATCTTCCTCTGTACTGGTATCGGACTTGGCCCCTTGGTTTTAGCTTAGGTGAAGGAGCTTGCACTTCATGACCAAAGACGTGGGTTCGAGTCCTGCACCTGGCAATTCCGTATTTCCCGCTGCAAGCAGAGTCGTGGCCTTTAAGGCTCTTCTGCCTCTATATAAATGTAAATTAGACTGTTGAATCACCCAGCCTTTACTTGACTTAGGTTGCACCGGCGGCCATTTGCAAAGCTGATCATGAGGTGCAGAGCTGTTCATTGCTGAGTCCTGGCCTGGTTACCCGTTGTCACCGCTGTCACCGGTTGGTCACTGAGTGGCAGTCAACCTATTTAAGGAGAAGTGTTGCTACTGAATAGCTCACAGCCTTTCATCCGAGTCCCCCCTCCTCCCCCTCTTTCGAAGCTCTCCGGCTTCTCCCCCACCCCACCCGTCATCACTTAATAGTAATATTATTAATAATACATCGATATAGCACCCTCAGAGAACTCAGAGAGCCAGGCGCAGTCGGCCACCTAGTTGTACGTCTGGGATTGAAACAATGCACCTTTCGGGTAGGAATCTCGAGGAAATATTCAGCAAGTCTGCCTCGTTGCTATGGTTGGCCGCAGTCTGTGAAAATACGCACGCTGGCACGGTGTGCCTGCGTGTGTGTGCCTGCGTGTGTGCCACTCGCCCGGCGCTTGCGACTGGGTGCCTCGGCACTGAATCAGCTCACTATGTGTTCCAGGTGCAAATCAATACAGTTTAGCAAAAATCTTCCGGACACAAGTGTTATCATCTGCTTTCACAACGAGGCATGGACCGTTCTGCTCAGAACGGTGCACAGCGTTCTGGACAGGTCTCCACCGGAGCTCATCAGGGAAATCATTCTGGTCGACGATTTCTCTGACAAAGGTAGGTAGATTGTTCGCCTGCTAGTATTTATAGCCATCAGCTAGGATTTATACGTCACCTGTTTTTCTGCTCCATAGAGCAGTTTCAACTCTAGAGAATCCGATTTAGAACTATCAGCATCGATGTGCCGCTCGAACGGTTTGGTTGTGGATGCAAAAGCGAGCACAAGCTTCAGCCAAGACTGCTGGGCACTGGCAGCACATGCATTGCTCGACCATCCGGGCACTGTTGCTGCTTCGTTGACAACATCGCACTGCAGCCTGCAGGCGCATTTGCGAGCTAGCTGGCTGCAAGCGCGCCCAGTTATTTCACACTCAAAGGCTAGTGCGTGCGTGTTGGCTAGTGCGTGCTAGTTAGCGAACAACACATGCTTGCGCACATGCACACTCTTGCTAGGAGCTGAAGAATCCGTAATGGCACACTAGGTAAGGCGGTTGCTTTCATGACCTCGGTCCCGAGGTCGTGGGTTCGATTCCTGTGCGGTGGGCGATTGTTTATCGCCACTGCAAGCGGTGGTGATAGCCGTAAAGGCTCTTCTGTCGCTATACAAAAAGAGGCTGTTTAATCAGCTAGGATTTATTTATTTATTTAAGAATCACTCATGCATAGTTTACTGGGAACCCGCTCAAGACGGCTAGCTACTGCCTTCGGGCACCCGGTTGTGTGCGTGTATGGATGGCCACATTGAAAACATGACGATTGAACTTCTGACCTTGTGACTGAGAAGACAGCGCACCACCTGAGGGCGTGCCTGTCGCAGGGAGAGGGCACGTTGGTCCATCTTTCTTTTTTTTATATCTCGTACAGGCCTGCATGCGGTCGAGTTTGTGTGTGCATCCTCGGACTCAGCAGTCCATCGAATGCCTAGCAAGCAAGCACGAGTTTCGGAAAGCGCACATTGAAGTAAAACCCGGTTTGCATTGTGTGTGTGTCGGCATCAGCATGTCGTAGCTATGAATCTGTCAATAGTGGCATTTGTTTATGGCTTGGTGCAGCAGCGTACCCGTGTGCAAGCTGACTACCGAGCTGCTACTGGCTCTTATCCCAGTTCCCCGAAACATTTCTAGAAAGGGGTTATATTCCAAGCTTCTAAGTAGTGGCAACAACAGCAAAGGAAGGCTGTTGATAACAGCGGTGACCTTGGCGTGTGCGAACGCTTGCATGGGGCCTTTCTCCGTGACACTGTTTTACTCAAGCTGCCGTGGGCTGTGCTAGATTTGCTCGGCAGGTGTAAGTGGTGGGGCAATGACTGCCTGGGATTGATGCCAGCTGCTCCCAGTCTCGTGGTGCTGCAGCAGAGGCCTTGTGCTTATGTGCTTGTGTAGCATGCACGGCAGAAGCTGATCTGCCTCGATGAGCAATGGAGGGCATGTTGTAAAATGAAATAAAAAAAAAAGCATTTTCACACCCCCAATGAGAACTAATTTTTTTGGGAACTTCACATAGCCCAGAAAAAAAGCATACAAGTGTAATTTTGGTTTGTGATAATAACATACTCAATTGCAGTAAGTGTAAGCACGCAAAGGATAATTCGCGTGGATTAAACATATGCCGTGTTTGACGGGTTCACCGTTTAGTAAGACTCGCACACTCACGCACACAACACTATGCTAGCAGCCAGATGCACCTAGCGCTTGCACGTTTTACTGGCTAGCGAGCGCTCTCGCACCCAACCGCTCGTAGAACGCTTACATTCTGAAGACTTTTAAGCTTGCCACTTGTATGCGCACAGATGGGTCCGGGGCAGGGTGCGCTGCCCTACAGCCTGTTCATTTAATGTCTGCCAGCGGCTGTCTGATGGTCAAGCATTAGTTCAGGCCAATGTCCCATTGTCGGCTGGAAGAGCACTTGCACTGGCACTGCTCGTTGCCAACTAGTCTGCCCGATGCATTGCCGACGCTCTGTTCAACGGTCTCGTGAGCGGGCACTAGCAAAGCATACTGGGTCGTCGTTTTTCGCCCAACCACCGGTTTCTTACGTGTCATTCTCGTCATTACGTGATCGTCGGTTAGTATCCTGCATACAATATCTTGGCAATGCTGTGACATGATTAACCGTGAATGCTCTGTGATGCTCTGGTGTGGCTCTGGGATCCCAATCTCTCACCCTCTATTAGCAACGTCGTCTTGTTTGGACCTACCCACACTGAAGCTCCAACTTGCTTTGTGCATGCTGTCAGATTTTTCCTTGGAGCTCCCCCCCCCCGAAGCTATAGGCTGAGCTCGTCTTTATTAGGCATAGGATACAAGTGCCAAGCTTTGGCCTATTGCTGTGTACAATTTTGCTTGGATGGGGAAATCACTCAAGCAATCTTAGATGGGCTAATCACCGATCCTCGGCGTTCCTCCAGTGAGGGAAGATTTACCGAGACAGCTCAGTGAGCTTTATCAAAAATGAAAATATAAATAGAGAGAGAAAGCATCGGTGAGGTGCACAAAGAGAAAGGGGTAGAGGGAGCACACGAGAAGAGAGGCAGAGACAGACAGACAGAAAGAGACAGAGACCGAGATAGACAGGGAGGATTTATTTACTCGCAGAACTTTTCCAATCTTTTTTTGGTCTTGCTCGTTTTTCTTTTCTTTTTTCTTCTTCTCTGAGACTAATGGCATACAGGGGACGCTAACTGAAATGCACAAAATGCACTGAGCAAAGTTTTGGTTACTGGCAAATTTAGGGAGCACAACGATACTGGTAAGATCCTTACGTTGTCATAGCCCCAAGCCGTCCTACAAGAGCTGCGCATGGATCGACTACCTCCTCAGCAGGTTACTAGGTTTCATGATATTTGTGAAATTAGTAGGCAACAGTGGTGATTTAACTATGTCCAGAGTACCTGTAAAGCTCGAGGTGTGCATTCCATGCAAACGCGATGGTTGCCTCTTGTTACCGAGAGCCAATTAAGCCGCTAGTAGCTCAGCATCATATTTTTCCGAAAAGCAGCAGCAGCATCCCGGTGCTTCGCACGAATGAACAATTAATGCACTTTTCAAAGAATGCAATCGCAAAGCCTGCACTTTTCAAAGAATGCAATCTGCCTTGCAAAGCCTCGGCTTCACATGTAGGGCCCACTTTCTCACCGTGTCGTATCCGAAAGGTGAGTGCCCAAAGGGGGCAGTCTCTAGAGCTGCCGTCTGTTGATGCCCACTCGACGATAGCAGCGCTGAGCGATTGGACTCTGAGAGCAGCTGCTTAAGCAAGAGCCACTCTCTGCGCAGTAGGTTCGCTGCCCCTATTCACAGTAGGAGGATCGAATCATTTGAGCTGACCAGTGGCAGCGGATGGCCATACCTTTGTGCCGCGAACCGTACGCACGTGAATGCCTGGCGAAGCAGTGGCGGATGCCACGCTGGAAAGTAATCGCGTGCACCGTTGCAAATTCGGTGCCGTTTCAGAGCACCTCAAAACTCAATTGGACGAGTATCTTGCTAAGCTGGGAAAGGTGCGAGTGGTGCGTACTCCGAAGAGAGAAGGACTCATCCGTGCCCGGTTGCTCGGCGCCTCCAAGGCTGTGGGCGCAGTCCTCACCTTTCTCGACTCGCACTGCGAATGTGCACAAGGTGAGTATTCGCTTGTCAGCGGGTCGTTTTTAGCACGCGGGTGCGATCTCCACATCTGTGCTGCCTGGTTTTCGATTTCCTACATTGATTTTCTGAAGTTGTCCTAAGCAGCTTTGGACTACAGTAATCTACTGTGGTTTTATCGTGTACGACGCCGTGCATTTCCGGGAAATAGTTCTTGCAGTATTCATCGAGCGGTGCTGTCACGGACACAGCTTTTCAAGGGTCTCCCAACTGGGCATGCATCGGTGGCTTTTCTCCCGGAAGTGCAGGCACTTCTGAGTGCCTGCGCAGGTAGCCGGTTTGTCGGACAGCGTTTGTGGTACTTGTCGTTTTTCTGAGACTATCACCGGCCGATATTGTTTGCCATTGTTTGCCTATTGTTCGTCGTGCCTACATTGGCCACACGAAAAATTCGAGGGAGGGTTTGGCACCTGTACCTTGCGATAGATGCCATCATTTGCTTGCTGCGCTCTGTGGTTTTAGCCCAGCGGCAAGGTGATAGCTCTTCGTTAGCCAGAACATGGATTCGAGTCCTGTGGCAGGCAATCCTTTATTGCCCACTGAAAGCTAGGTGACGCTATTCCACTGCTGTATAACTGAGGCTGTTTGATTGGCTAATGGTTGCTTTACTTAAATGCTGGCTGGCAGCTCGGCTATATGTGATGACGTGATCCGCATTTACGGATCGGCTTCTAATTGCATATCAATGCTGCCCCCGTGTGGCAGCTCAACTTTGGCACAGGCAATGCATAGTTCTCGAGTGGGTATGCGAGTCTGTCAGCTGTACGGTGGTTCGTACTTGCGATCTGCGTCTACCAGCGATCTTGCAATCATCCTCAAGCATGCTCGATCGTGTGGCAGTAGAAAATAACTCACGTGTCAGTGCTGATCTGAGTATTTAGGCATGCTTTCTCGAGATAGGCTCCTTTTCCTATATTGTGAGTTCAACACTTTCTTCTCGTGAGGTGGGGAGTGCTCAATGGTGATGATATAATTCATTTGTATTCATTTGTATGAGGATGATGATGATGAGGGTTTTTGAAGAGCAATGCAGTACTTCGGATGTGTTAGTGGCGGCATCCTGTGTGATGGCTGCATGCACTGTCAATTGCTGCAGGCTGGCTCGAGCCACTCCTGGAGGAGATTCACAAGAATAGGAGCAACGTGGTGACGCCGGTGATCGACGTCATCGACGACGAAACGCTCAAGTTCATGTACAGCAGCGCCAAAGCAACGAGCGTGGGTGGCTTCGACTGGAGCTTGACCTTCAACTGGCATGCGATACCAAAGCACGAGCTGGAGAGAAGAGGACACAATGACGTTTCGCCCCTGTGGTCAGTCGCTGCTCAGCTGTTGCGAAGCCTCCTCGCCAGGCAGCCCTTCGTATTCTTGCTCGTTCGTTGATTCGTCAGATGATTATCTCCACTTGACCCGTGGAGCACGTCGTTCCTTCCTTGGCAGAAGGACGAGAGTGCTGAGCGGCTGTTTACTAATCCTTATTCGCAGCATTTGCTCTCTCGATCTCCACACCGACATTGCCTCACTCTTACCATTTTCCGCGATCTATTCCCTGCCTGCTTCATTCTGTAATGGCAAATGGCCATGCATATTGATAAGCTTTGCCGATGCCGTGTTCGTGCACCCAACTTTCATGGCAAGCATCGAAAGCACCGTTGGCCATCTTCTTGACTCAGTTTGGCTCCCAAAGCCGTTCTCTGACCGAAATATTGGCGCGAAAGCAGATGTAACGGAGGTGTAAAGCAGCCTTGGAAGGAAGGTGCGCTCTCTGACGCAGCAGTTGTGCAATACACATGATTTGAGATCAACATCTTATAGTATGGTGGAAGCAGCCTGTGATGCCACTGGTCATTCAACCATTTGCCTGTGTGGTCTTCCATTTTTAGCCGCCGATTTTGCATTTAGCTGTATTTGTTTATTGTTGAGCTCACCCTATCACTGAAAGACTAACACTTTTGTGCCCATATTATACCACTCGCTGCATACTGTCATTGCCTTAAGATAGTTTGATGTTATCTTATGCGCACGATAATTTTGGTTAGGCGTGTACTGTTTTTATTAAGCTAGCTGGCCTTCCAAACTCTGCTTGTGGACCCCTGCCGCCCATTCTCGACCCATTTTCGACGGTGCTGAGGGAGACCTGCTGAGACAAAAAGAATGGCACGGCTTTCCTCCCAGCTTGGGGGGGGGCTTGCGATCGTGTATTGTCACCTCACCGTCGTATGTGGCTCACTCGTCACCTCGTTTTCGGAGCGAAGCTGCTGCAGTGGCAGCTATGTCGATGATATCGCAGCTCAGCCTGGCAGCCAGCTGAATCCTCACCTGCAATCCTAATCGCCTAATCGCCTAATCGCCGGAGCTGCATGCCCCTCGAATTTTTTTTTTCGTGGCAGTCTCCCCTTAGTTCGACTCCCCTTCACCGATATCGAAGGTGGTGTTCGAAGCTGACCGAGGTGGAAAAAACCTCGACCTTGCAGGTCGCCGACGATGGCCGGCGGGCTTTTCTCCATCAGCAGAGAGTACTTCGAGTACCTGGGCACGTACGATGCGGGCATGGACATATGGGGCGGCGAGAATCTGGAGCTGTCCTTCCGAGTGTGGATGTGCGGCGGCACCCTGCTCATCATACCGTGCTCTCACGTGGGGCACATCTTCAGAAAGCGCAGCCCCTATTCGTGGAAAAACGGCGAGAATGTGCTCAAGAAGAACTCCGTTCGGCTGGCGGAAGTGTGGATGGACGAATACAAGACGTACTTCTACGAGAGGATCAACCACGACCTCGTAAGCTAGCGCTTGCTCACGCATCCGCACCAGCCAAGCTTCAGTGCAGCTGCTGCTGGCGGGCGCCTTCTTCGAGCTGAGCTCTCCAACTTTCGGTTTCCTGCGGCTCGAGTTTCTGTTCCACGTTTCCAGTTTCTGGCATGGCATTTCTACTCCGGTTGCCAAACGATCCTCCCACATGCTAGTCGAGACGACTCACTACATTTTCGGTCAACTGCCCTCATCGTAGGAAGTAGGAAGCGTACCTACTGCAGCTAGTGCCCAGATTTATTCTTTAACTCAAGCTACAGCAAGGAAATTACGGACACAAAAGAAGTGCATGTTCAATTTTACATCCTGCTAACCAAACGAATGCGTTCTCCCTCTCGTATTATATCTCGCGTTGCTTGATGAGAGCGAGGAAACGCGACGGAATCGCTTCGACGGGTGCTAGATGCGGTCGATCTTTCGTGGAGGGCTTTGGTAGCTAATTAATTAAAATCAATCAACATCTGATGAAGATCGGTATGCTCCTCTGACTTTATTAAGAATGATTATCTGTCGCGACCAGGGTCTTGTACTCATTAAGCGGGCCCACACAGCTCGACGGCTTAGCGTCAGCTTTCAAAGCAGAGCCAGTGCTTCCACTGCCTCGTAGTAGAGCTCTCCGATGGTGTCTCTGAGTTAGGGTCAAGAAATGGGGAAATCATTGTGTAAGTAATGCTGGTTACTGTGCTCATGATTTTAATTAGCTGGCAGGACTTGTAATGACGATTTATACGTGCTTAGAAATGAAATGCCACGCCATTTCCAGTTTCTGTTCCACGTGTCCCAGTGCGTGTCTTGCTCGCGTGTGAAGAGGAAGAATAGCTAGTGGGCAGTCTCAAATACTCTCCTCTCTCTCTCCTGGCCTGCAGGTCGCTTTCGCCACCTATCCGACATCCTTGCCTGTCCATCGTGCTCTCGCACCACCCGCTGCTTGGCTTCCAGTCGTCTCGCTGTTCCTCGCACTAAATTGAAATCATTTGGCGATCGGGCCTTCAGCTCGTATGCAACGAAAGTCAGGAAATCGCTTCCGGCTACTGGCACTACCTGCATTGACTTTGCTTCGTTGAAGTCGTCAGTAAAGAAAGGCGCATCTGCTCAGCTCAGCTTTCCCTGAGCATGTGTGAATCTGCCCCCTTTGTTCCTGTGTGGTTTGTATGCTCAGACCTATGCCTGACTCAGTGCATTTTTCGTAAGCAGGGGCCTACTAACCAGTGGTCCTTAGTGGCTTCTGGTGTTTTTACATGCTTGTCTAGGTATGATACTTGTGTGCCTGTGCATGCTTCTCTAAGCATGCTACCTTGCTTGTCATCAGCTCTTGCTGCTCTTGTAGTGAGTTGTAAAGCGACTGGATAGCGAGACAGTTCTCTTCGGCCCCAAAATAAAATCTTGTTATTATTTATTGATCGGTCACCCTTCTGAGGAAAGGCTTGGCAAGGTAGTTTGATCATATCACTGTGACTAAAGTAAGCATTTACTCTTCTCAGCTATTCGTGCAGTGGCATTGTACCCTCTGTACACCTTCCGATCTCACCCCTTGCTTATTTATTACACAGTTCTCTGAGTACACAAGCCACGCTCCCATTGAAGCCGGGTGGCAGTTTCCATGGAGGGTGCAAGGGCTGGCTGAGGCAAGTGCTGGCTTCAGCCTCCTTCTCCTTAGTTAAGTTCAGCGATCAGAGTTGTATGCTTGGCAGCAGTATTGCTTGCTTAGACTCGGCTATTCTAGCTAGCACAGGAGGCAATGTGACTTCACCTCCCCCACTGCATTCCAAGGTGAAGGAAGCCCGTTTGTCCTCGTGCAGGGTAATTATGGCGACATATCGGAACGCAAAGCACTACGACAACGGCTCAATTGCAAGAGCTTCGACTGGTATATGAAGAATATTTTTCCGGACCTTTTCGTGCCCGGCGACGCCGTTGCTTCAGGCGAAGTGAGTCGTCAATGCGATAGAGCAACACAACTTTATTTGACAATAGCATGCAGGGCAGAAAGCACGCACGGGAGTGACGTCGTTGTAGGTACGAAACAAGGCCAGGCCCACTTGTCTGGACAGCGCAGCGGAGGCCAAGTCAAGTAACAAGCCGGTGAAGATGTGGCCGTGTCATAATCAAGGTGGCAACCAGGTAGGTAATGCACAAACACCGAATATCTTCTACGAGCTCCTCACCCGAAATGCTGCGCATTTCTACAAAGAAAGCTTTTGCGTTGCTTCTGCAACCTCCGCGCGCCCGCTTGTTGCTTGCATTCTCCAGATGAGAGCCGTGCGTCTTCGTTGTTCCCTAGTATTGGATGCTGAGCAAAAGCGGGGAGATTAGGCGAGACGAGATGTGCATGGACTGGGTTGGCCAAGGTGAAGTCAATATGTACAGCTGTCACGGCATGGGTGGCAACCAGGAGTGGCGCTACACGGAGGTAACTAAGCACTGCCACAAACACACTCCGGCAAATTGCCTCCACCACCTCCCCTGCCGATCCCCCCCCCCCCTGTGTTGGCTCTCAATGTGAGGCCACACGAAGTGTGAGGCACCTTTTTCTTCTCTTGTAGGATAATCACCTGCAGCACTTGGTGCATCTCAAGTGCATGGCAACCTCGTCTGATGGACAGAGTCTACTCGTGCAACCGTGCAACCCGAATGATGACCATCAAGTGTGGTACTGGAAGAGAAAGCAATGATCCTGACAGCTTTTCGCCAAGGTCCTCGTGCTATTCCAGAAGTCATGAGGGTCAGAAGTCATGAGGGTCAGAGGTTTCTGGCTTTAATTTACTTACAGAGTTAACTACGTATGCAATGTGCAGCCTTGCTGCACATTGAGTAATCAAGTAATCAAGAGGCAGGCCGAGGCAGCTGCTGCAGTTGACATTCCCTGGGCGTTGCTCTGCACGACTTCGGCCCGAGCAGCTTATATGGACGTGTTTTGCTACGAGTACTTTTTAAATAAAATTATCTACCGGGTGTGCGAGTACTTCCGTTGCATGCACAACCGGGCAACTGCGACTTCTAACCAGCAAGGAAACTGTAAGCAACTTGCCATGCGGCTTGCGCTGAAGCCGTGTGAACAGAAGCACACAAAAATAATGCAGTCAAACATTCAAAAAAAGAGAGAAAGAGAGGCAAAAGGCAGGACGACAAGTCTGGACCTTCAATAATATACAGCGACGTCCATTCCGTGAGCCATCAAGTCACCACCTCAGTGCTGTGATCAAGTGCACACACTGCGGCCAGCGACCTGAAAGAGTCAACGAGAAAACGCAAGACCGAGCGGAAGCAGCTGAGCAAATGGGTCTGCGCACCCGGGTGCAAGCGAGTGTATTAGAGCGCAACCGCTGCAGCAGCAGCACCCGTTGTGCAAATTCCTAGTCGCTCGACTCCTTATTTAATGTTTGCTCACACCGTCGTCAATAGCTGGATAACCGTGAAAGTGGCTCATACAGTTTTAAGGGCCAGGGAGGCGTTGGAGAGGAATAGTCGAGGCACCAGAATCACAAGACACCGCATACGAGGCAGCAAAAAAAGGTGCCGAAAAATGCTGCGACGAAAGCATGCAGCCTGGATATGCACACAGAAGAGGACTCCACTGGGTGCTTGCTGAGGGCGGTCGGGGCGTTTTTAGCTCGTAGAGCAAGCACTGCGAGCGATGCAATCAGTAACAAGACCGAAGCCTCGAAGCTTCAATGCGACTAGACCTTTTTCATACGGAAATATTTTTGCCGTGACCCGAGCTAGCTAGCTAGCAGCGACCGTTGGAAGCCGCTAGCAGTGCTAGCTACGCCGAGAGAACAGGACAAGGCAGTGACGGACAGTCACTCGGACGGCTCGCTCGAGCCAATTTAGACAGCAGCATCGTCGCAGTAATTGCATGCGTCACTCGCCGCAACCGCTCTTGCCGTTCCTATTTCAAGGCACACACGCGAGCTGAGCTCCCACAAACCGCTGAATCTTACGTGGTTTAAGGGACTCGGTGTGAGAGCCTCGGTGTGGATGCTGCGCCGCACGAGCAGCCAGCAGCAGCCTGCCCTCGCAGTGGCTGCCGCACCAGCTTCAGGAAATGTAAAGCACTGATACTAAAAAGCGATCGAATTGGCTTGTAAAATGCAGGAGCAACGCGACAGCAGAGCCGCCGTGTAAAGGCGGTCGGGTGTCATTTACGAGAAAAAGGTCAAAAGCTCTTTTGTCATACCTCCTATCCAACGTAAAAAGCGACCTATTTTGGGCTCGGTAAGCATATAAATAGCAGACGGTGTTTAGGCAGGTTCTTTTAGCCTCCTGCTTACCAGCCGTTTTGCAACTGCCCATACCATGACCGTTTACCACGGTGTTTGTGCCGACTGCTTCCGCCGCGATGTACTGACTGGGCTCATCTCTCAGCGCTTCTCTTTGCGACATCTCAGGAGTTCCCGTTATGCACGGTACAAAAGAGACAAAGCATTAGACGGATGCAGGCACATTAAGGCACAACAAATTCAATGCTGCACGACGAATTGCACCGAATGCATTTATTCTGTCAATACATGATTGCTAGAACAACAGCATCAAGAAACAATGCTTAGGAGTTGAGGAAAGCACGTGTATGAGTCAAGTATGGAACTCCTGCTGCGCTCATGCTAGTACATTATCAAATGCACCACCTTCGATATTGGGGGTCTTGATATGGCTCGCACACATAGTGTGGAATAGCAGTAACGTAATGAATGATAACCAGTCCTCGAACGCCCGCAAATTCATGTCTTATCCTGTATGAACGGATGAGTGAGCGCCTGATTAATAGTAAGACGCTTCGCAGGGTCGATCATTAAAAGCTTATCAAGTAGATCTTTTAGCTGTGTCACTTTTCGAAGCTGGTCTTCAGGTAGTCGGTGACCACCTGTTAATTCACCCATCAGATCACGTGTTGGATTAATGGTGCTGAGAGATGTGACTTTGTCCTACAAATAAAAAGAACACCTGGGAATTATTGAGGGGTTGAACAAACCATGCAAAGCGGTGGGCAAAAGTCCTAAATTTTGCATGTTTATACAGCACAATCACAGCACATACCGACAAGATGCTCTTCAAGCAAACGGCACATCTAGAAGGAATGTAACTCTCATCAGACGAGCTGTAGCTGAGCAAGCCAATGATTTCGCTTACCCGTAATGTGACCCGGTCTACCTCATGGTAAAGAAAATTGTAATTCGAATCAAAATGCTGTTCACGAAAGAGCCCTTTCCGAGTTATCTTGTTGGGCATTTTGCCCTTAAGATCCATGAAGAGCTTCAGCATTTCATTGTTCGTTTTTCCAGGAAACATAATTCGACCGGTGTATAATTCAAAGATGGTGACAGCAACAGCCCACAGGTCGACTCCATGGTCGTAGCCCATACCAAGAACTACAATGAAGTGGTAACACATCAGCATACAAAATAGTCAAGACAGAAGACAATATCGTGATGATAAGAGATTGCTTATTCAGAAAGCTCAAAACAGATATGCTAATGCAACTCCAACTTACTTATTTCCGGGGCTCGATAAAATCTCGAGACGAGATACGGCGTTGCTTCACTTTCAGCAGCATGCATCGCTGAGCCGAAGTCACAAAGCTTGAGTACTGACTTATTTTCACTGACCTACAGAGAAAAATTGTACCTTCTTGACGATTGCAACTAACAAGCTCCAAGCAAAACTGCTAGCCATGACAAGAGATAAACAAGAGATAAACATATGGCAATCTGAAGTGAGATGCAGCCACCAGTAATGAGGTGAGAGAACAAGGCAGTCATGACCAGCACTAACAGCACCACTATATGAGGCGACCATACTTCTTTCAAGGGTCCACGTGCCATCAAGCACTCAACAGAAGGAACGTGGGTTTCTTACTTCAGCACTCAAACCACTGCCACTCCAGGCAGGTGACTTCATTGCAAAGACAAGAGAAGAGACAGTGGCGTAACGGTGAACAATAAAACAAGCACAAATAGATGTGCACGCCCACACAACAGAGCATTGAAGAAAGAAAGCCTGGCTTGCACGACCGCTACCAAGTCTGCTTATGATCAACCAGACAAATGAAGCAGTCGCGTCGAGACATAGAGGAGATGCGAGGGAAGCAATCTCGTCCGAAAACGGGAAATATTTGGATGCAAAGCTTAAATCTGGAAATTCCTATCAGCCGAGCGTGAACACGGCATTGTGTGGCAATCTCTCATTATACCAAAGGTATGAATAATTAAATGCAGAACTCCTAACTGCCCGATTTGCAACTAGCCACTGGCAACCCCAGATCAAAACTAATGCGATTGTTTCAAGAAGGTCGAACAGGAATGTGTCAGCCTCAAGAAGCTCGGACGTGAAATTGGTCATAAGAAGATCGTCTCTGAACGGTTCCCCGCGTAGCCACAAATCCATATCTACACTAAGAATCAAAGCAGCACGGGCTATTTGGTCGGTGTAAATGGGAATTGGGAAAACCTGCAGCAACTGTATGCTGGGACCAATCTCTCGTCTTTCACAGGGCCGCGACCAAGTGCATGCCACCTATATGCTAAAGGAACTACTACAGTGCAGTCCAAGCCTACCAGATATTCGATAAGCATGCCATTTTCGGCAGAGCAGCTGCACGGGTTCTTACCAATGAACTCACAACAGTCTGAGACACACTCACTTTTTTCGGACATTACAAAGTACAACTGAACTAGTAAACACGAGTGTCATTGGAGGACATGTAAGGAGATAAGTCAGCAACAAGGATAACATTCTGCGAAAAATTGTGTATTGGAGCTCCAATAAACTAGTGGTCAGCAGCATGTCTCCGTGCCATGGGAGACGACAGCATTAATGTCCTGTGAGGAAAGAATCAAACAGCGCAGTTTAAGGGCTTCAGGTTCAGCTATGGTCAGAGTACCTTAATTTTAAATACCAAGACACAAGCCATAGCCTTTTTTTTGACTAACTGCAAGAGGCAAATTCAACAACAAATGATGCGATGCAACAAAGAAAAATCGAGCATGATCTAACTAGCTCGAGAGAAACAAACTGCTTAGAAATGTGACAATAAGATGATTGGTTGAGGCAAGGCATGCAATTTCTGAAGGCAAACAAATAAAAAATCACCCGGCTGCTAAAGATAACAAGTGGTAAGCGTTCTGTGAAATTGAACTCCACAATTCCCAGGGATCACGAAGACGCTTATCCACATCCGACAGAAACGTTCAACTGAGCCACGAAGGGACGTCATCGCGATTGAAATTTCAAAAGTCTGCCAGCTTGCAGGAGTGGATTCGAAGCTCAGCACTTGACCAGTTCAGAGAGAGAGAGAGAGAGAGAGAGAGAGAGAGAGAGAGAGAGAGAGAGAGAGAGAGAGAGAGAGAGAGAGAGAGAGAGAGAGAGAGAGAGAGAGCCACTTACAAAGTTAGAAGCCAAAAGGAAAGAGTGGGCAAACAGGGCAGCAATACCCCGAGCAACTCGTTGCATACGTCCCGGGGTGTGCTAAGACCAAGCAAGTCCAAGCAAGCTTCTTACCAGGATGTTGTCTGGCTTGATGTCGGCATGAACGAGCGAGCAGCGCTTGAGGAGCTTAAGGGCAAGCAGCAGCTGCTGTCCATACGATCTGACGGCCTTCACATGAAGGCCAACATCCTTTCCATACTTCTTCAGCAGTTCCCGTAGGTTCATGCTCAATGATTCGAAAACGAGGCAAAGGTGCTGCTTGTGAAAGAAATGGCGGTACAGGCGAAGACAGTGGAATCTAAAAAGACCAGGATGGCACACAAGACAGTGTTACACGTGAATCCACTACGGCTTGCACCATGGACATCACTGTGCATTGTGTTGCAGCTGCGATTAAAAATCTAATTAAGAATCTCAAAAACATTGCACTAGCTTACCTATCGTCGGCGTCGGCATCGTTTAATTTCTTTAGGTATTCTAATTCTTTAAGGCCCGTTTTATGCATCATTTCGTTGTTGCGTATTATCTTCACGGCCACTTCTTGGTTATTTCGAGCCACATCCCTGGCTCTGACGACATTGCTAAACACGCCTTGTCCGGTGTAGCCATACACGGTGTATCGCTTGTCAAGAGTTTCACCAATTCTAACCCCTATAATGACACGATATGAGTTGAGGTATGTCACTCAGACATCCAAGAAATGCAAGAGCAGCACTTGCTAAAAAATAAAATCATATCTGTGATAAGACTAACAATTAAAATAGGGAATGCCATTTCACATGCCGTAATGCTGTAATCTGTAATGTGGTCCAGTAATGCTGCATACAAACAATACAAGAGAGATGTCGTATGCCACATTAAAAAAAGACCACACATATGGCACTGGTATGTTGGGAAAAATAAGTACTCAGAGGAAAACAAAAAAGTCTAAAGAAAATAAAACGGCCAACTTGTGCTAGTCGCGCTTTGTAGTTGCTTGCATAAAGCACTCACGGTAATATCCTTCAGCATCATCCCAGTTATCGGTTAATAGAGGATGGTCTCTCTCTGCAGCCATTTTCTTGCTGGCAGTAATATGTGGACTCTGAAGAAAAGGCACGAGCATTTACACATTTACCAGGCACACACTGCTTTGCCTGTGCAATCCGCAGCTGCGCCACGATGGAGCGCAAGACTTACATCGAAGCATTCACTGAACATATCTGCATTTTCAGCAAACATGTCAAATCCGTTGCTTTTCTTGCTAACATCAGCCGAGCTCTGTGATGCATTCTGGTCACCCTGAGAAGCAGCAGCTGGAAAGAAAATGCTTGCATTAATTAAGCCACTGGTGGTGGCTGCAGTACGCAGCAGCAGCGACAGTTATCCGACTCGGGATCCAAAACATTTTCCCAGAGAACTGGCTTACCTTTGTTCTTAACTTCCCACAAAAAGGCTTCGAAGGCCACCCTTGTCGAGGCCAATATCAGCTTGCTAGTTCATGATAGTGCACTAACACACACAACATTATCCCTGCACTTCTGTGACACAAACACCTGCTTACTACAGCAAAGGCTACCCTAACTAGATGCTAAATTGCACGCGACTGTTTAGCATGCATTCAATATACTGTCCTCCCTCAAAAGTTTCTATGCGTCCATCGATCTGAGTTCAGTTGCTGCTAATGTCTGCATTACAGCAAGTCATTAAGCAAACAAATTATTAAATTGCAGCAATGTCAATACAATTTTGGCCATAGTCGCAGTTTGCTACGTTTGGCTTAGTGAGTAACTGCATTCGATGGTATCCAAGTCACCAGGTCTGATTTAAACAGGGGCATTTGCAGCCACGTGACTATTCTGCACCCTCTTGGGAGTCCATCCAGCAGAACCTATTTTTGGCCGTTTCTCGTCACCGATGATGCCTAGGCCGATGATGAAGGTGAAAGAAGTTTCAGGATGTTTCCTTGGCCTGTTGGGGCCAGCCAGCAGAACATGCTGCCAGTTGCTCACCTTTCTGAGGGTACAAGAGCGGTTCTGATGTTCTATGTGGAGATGGCCATTCAAACCGAGAAATCGTGTCAGCTGAAGATCTCAGAGGGCACTGTTTAGACCACTATTAGAAAACAATCTGGACTATGGTAGCATAGAGGCATGCGGTGATCGGGTTGTCCTTAAAAAATATACTAGTTGATTAAACAGCCTCTTTTGTACAGCGACAGAAGAGCCTTTTTACGGCTATCACCAACACTTGCAGTGGCGATAAAGGATCGCCCTCCACAGGATTCGAACCCACGACCTCGGAACCAAGGTCGTGGAAAGCAACCACCTTACCTAGTGAGCCATCACGGCTCACCATTGAGTAACTTCTCCGAGTGATGACTGCTCCTCAAAAGGAGGGCTTGGAAGGACCCGGTTTGCCAGTGCTAAAATGCACTGCCAGAGTCTCTACCAAGTTACAGGAAAGAACCTTAGCCAAAACACCGTGAGCAGATGGCTTAAGGCAACAAGGAGTAAGTGCACGTTTGGCCAAGTGCAAGCTATTATTGACTGTGCAGCACAAAAAAGCAAGGCTGATTTTTGCTCTCTGATACCAGCATTGAACAGCTGCATAGTAGAATAGAGGGCTGTGGACTGGCGAGTCCAAATTCAATCTCCTTGGCTTCGACAAAAGAAGGAAGTAAATTTGCCGGCGAATGGGTGAATCGTAACAGGACAGTTGTCTCCAAAAAAAGACGGCGAAATTCGGTGGTAGAAGTGTAATGGTAGTGGTTGCTTCTCAACTTCGGTGTTGGGCAGCTGCACACGATGCAAGGAATCATGAATCAGAATGTCTATCTCAGACATTGTGCAGAATGTTGGCTTGCCATCTGCTTACTCTCTTCACGGGTTCGATTTCTGTTGGCAGCATGACAACGATCCGAAGCAGACTGTTGTGGTGGCTAAGGAGTTTTTCATGAACTCGTGGACTACGGCTTCAAACCAATTGAAGGTGTGTGTGTGTGTGTGTGTGTGTGTGTGTGTGTGTGTGTGTGTGTGTCCAAACCAAAACTAGGAATTAAAACCAAGAGAGCATATGTGGGACGAAGTCGACCATGCTCAAAGGTCCACAGTCATAAAATCCGATGAGTTCTTTTGAGGTTTTGAAAGATTGCTGGGCGTCAATTCCTTCAGAAACGTGTCGGAAGCTGGTGAAGTCAATGCCAAGAAGACTGGGTGGTTATAAAAAAATCACGGTGCCTCGACAAGTATCTAATAAATTACACGTAATTACATATTTCTTGGCTTTTCTGCATAATAAAAACTGCTGCTACAGAGCAATATTCAAATCTAAATCTTTTCAGTAAAATAGTCTGCTGGCAGCAGGTGTAGAAATTGTTGGTGGGCAGTGTAAGTCATTGGAAAGCCTAGCTGATGCCACTTACTTACAATCTACACTTATGATTGCTGTTTGGTTTGATAATATGACACATTGTAAACTTTACGGTAGGAAGACACTGCCAAATCTTGTGACATTAACGTACAGATGTTTCCAGATAAAAAAAGCAACACAACTGCAACACTGACAATCAAGCTATGGCTGCACAGCAGACACAAACAACAGAGTACATATCAAACAAGACCCACCAATCATCTGCAGCAATCTTCCACCACCTCATTGTGCAGACACAAATACAATAAAGAATAGTATAGCATAAAACGAGGGATTTACTCTTACCTTCTCTATCCCTGGTTTCTGAAAAGTCTGCACGCTGCATGCCTGCCAAAATACGTTTTTCGTTCAGCGTCTCTTCGAAGGACTCTGCCCAGATATCTTCTCCAGCAGCGTCCAGATCGTCAGCAACACTATCAGGGCTACCGATATTCTCAGCGTCGCTGATACCATCACCGGCTGCCGCCACTACACTTCCACGCATGGTGCTGCTACGATCTGGCGAATCGGCTGCTGACGATGGAGCGCAGCTTGCCGGTGGCTGACCGGCACTGCCGTTCGGTTCACCAACGTCTGCACCGCTGGCTACACTGTCCTCGTTTGCTTGTACCACACGGTACTTCTGCATCAGCGCTTCCCTTTCCTTTCTTCGACGCTCGATGATAGTTTCCTCATCATCTTCTTCAGCGTCCGAAGGGTTCAGCTCAACGATTCTAAACATGAATACAAACGCAAAATAACGCGCACTCACAATTCGGAAGCTTGGGTCCATAATCGGCCCGATAAGCACCAGACTCGGTTGGCGATACCTACTCGTCATCGCTGGATTCATGCTTATGATGCAGACCTTCTGACAGGCTTCCTTTAAACTTATCGTCTTTTCCTTCGACCCTAAAATTTAGCAACCCATCGATAAGATGTCCAACAATGACTGTTGTTGCACTCGCAGTGGAAGGGTGGACAAGTTTCCATTGGAATTGTATTCGGGCCAAACACTGCAAGCATCTTTACCAAATCACATTTCAGAAATCCCTTTTACTAGAACTGTCACAGAAAAGCACTGTCTGACCACTTCAAAGCAGTATTCTGGTGCATAAGATCACGCCAGTCCACAGACACGTAAAGTTGGAAAAAGTTAACAGAGTCATCATGCAGGACCTACCGGGTTTTTTCATGTGCAAGGTCCAAATTTGCAGTCTTTCAGTTCCCTATACTCTCAGCCACCTTTGGGTTCGATATAATTCTAAGCCACTAGGATGTTCTCAAATATGAAGTGATACACCAAGCTTAGTGCTCAATCCTTCATGCACACCTGCCCGCAAAAGGCTAAAAGCAACACCACAATTACAAGGCCACTGCAAACGATACTACCGGACAATTCCTACAATCCAACGTGCTCGCTACACACACACACACACACTTCAAATAAGAATTAATATGGACTATCTTTGGGAAACAGTCCCCGAACCCAAAACACGGTCCGAGCAATGAGCAAACGAAACACTCACCTGTTCGATTCGCCGCTTCTGCGGCCGGTCCTATCACGGCTTCTGCGGCCTGCTCTGTCGCGACTTCTGCGATCCGACCTGTCTCGGCTTCTGCGGCCAGACCTGTCCCAATCCCTCGGCCCCATCCTGTCTCCATATGCGCGACCTGGCCTGTCGGCATTTCGATCGACCCCGTCCCCGCTGCGACCATAGCGCTCTCTGCTGCGCTCGGACCGCTCTCTGCTGCGTGCGGGTCGGTCCCTGTTGAGCCAGGGTCGATCCCTGTCGCGATCCGGCACGTCCCCGCTCCGATGCTCCGACGGGCCGCGAGGCGAATGCCTTCTTTGCTCCTCTCTGAAGCGAGTGTCCCGAGTTTCGCCGGAGCCTCGCTTCTCCGGCACTTCGGTGGCGGCGGCGATTAGGCTGTCTCGAGGCGGCTCTCCTTCGGCGGCAGCGCCCTTAGGGTCCACCTTGGTTCTCGCGCCCGGGCGGCATGGGCTTGCGGCCGGCTTGTGAGAGCCTTCGCTCGCGCGGCCGCTCTCTGCCGCAGGCTGCCGGCTTCTAGGGCTTCGATCCCGGTCAACGGAGCCTCGTTCCTCGACGTTGGGACTGCGCCGGCGCCGACGTAGATCGGAAGCCTGCGGGCTGCGCCCTCGCTCCGCATCTCGCCGACGATCGGAGCTATCTCCTCGAGCCCGGGAAGCCTGCGCTCGCTCGTCGTGCCTCGCTCGCGCGGCGCCTCGCTCGCCTACGCTCGGCGCTCTGCCGCGACGAGGTGGCGGTCCGCTGCCAACCGGCGGCCTGCTGCGGCTCCGGCGGGCCTCGCCGTCACCGTCTCGGCTCGAGGGACTCCTTCGGCGTCCGCCTACTCTGTCTGCGTCTCTGCGCCGCTGCTGCTCTTCTGCGTCTTGTGACTTGATCGGCTTGCTTCGGCCTACTCTGTCTTTGCTGCCGCCATCTGACGCTAGGTCGTCGTCTGCTCGGCCGCTCCGATGACGACTGGCGGTAACGCTGCCACCACCTCCATTAGTACGACCAAGCGAGCGCTCCCTGCTCGTCGACTGCCGACGCCTGGTTTCCTTCGAGGGCGACAGGGCACGCTTTGCGTCTCCCGCCGGTGAGGCAGCACGCTTTCTACTGGCATCCTCCTTCGCCGCACCTTCAGGGTCGTCCGCTGCTCTCGGCCTTTGACCGGTGACGACTGTGGTGCTGCCGCCCTCTCGCCTGCTGCTCGGGCGCTCTCGGCCATCAATCCGGGCCACTTCCGCAGGTATGCGCGAGCTGCTGGGTGCGGTGGCGTCGGAGGACGAGCCGCTCCTGCTTCGCACCTCGCTGCTGCCGACCGGAATCTGGCCACTGAGCATCTGCAGCCGTTCGGCGATGGATGGAACGACGGTCGAACCGGACTTCCCGGCGCGATCGGCAGGCTCCGGGCTCTCGGGCCAAGCCTCGGTCCTCCCGGCGGTCTTGCTTCGTGGCAGCGGCGAAATCGAGCCGCCGCCACTGCTCTCCGCACGCCGATCTCTCGACGAGCCACCGCTCCGAGTGGCAGACGGCTTCTCCGAAAGGGAGGCGGCCTTTCGTGCTTCTATGAGCCTCTGCACACGCTCTTCGTGGTCCACTTCTCCGTCCTCTGCATCGGAGCCGTAGCCCTGGGCGATCAGACCCATGGCCCCCATCTCCCTTTTTCCAGTCAGCTGAGCCTCTATCATGGCTTTGACGCTCTCTAGGTCCTCCAGATTGTTGTCTTCCAGCTTCAACTTTTTGGAAGCCGAGTGTGCCACTTCCTCAGATGCCGATGAGCCAGCTGCCTCCTCCGCATCCTCTTTTTTCCTATGATGCTCCTTTTTCTTTCGCTTATGCTTGTCGCCCTTGTGTTTGTGATGCTTATGCTTGTGCTTGTGCTTGCTCTTCTTCTTGTGCTGCGACGACGAGCCATGCTTGGCCTCGGGGGACATCGGCTCTGCAGTTGCAGCCTCTCTCTCCCGCGGGTTGCTAAAAAACAGATGGACAGAAGGTTCGACCGGCATTATACAGCTGAGTCGTGCCGGCCATGGAAAACAAGCTCGAAGCAAACAACATCGATGGCCAGCTCTGAGTACGGACCCCTGCAAGTACTATATTTCTAGGCCTAGGTGAAACCGTGCACAGGAGCCACCAGTCCATACTTGCCACTCTACTCTTGTTCTGACTTTAGCAGGCAGGAAAACTTGTTTTGGCACGTCAGACAATCAACCCAGAAGTGGGCACGAGTGCTTGGCTAGCAGCCGCCTGCATGGTGGGTGCTCGTGGCACAGCATCTTGCCCCTGGTTAAGGTGCTTGCCCGACCAATGTCTGGCCGATGTCGTAGGGTCGAGTCCCATTGCATATGTGAAGCACATGAATAGAGATTAAGTTCTCTTAGGGGGCTATATAAACGAATTATAATTTTTTAGTCGGACTATCATCGTTCGTCTCATCAAGGGAGGGTTATTTCGGGTGAGAGCGCCTTAAGGTGCTTTGGAAGCATTGGAGCCTACCAGGAACAGCAAAGACTTAGGTGGCTGGAAGAAGGTATTGTCATTTGGTGAGCTTCTATTAACGGGGGGGGGGGGGGGGGGGGGGAGGGGAGTACCATGGATTGGCAGGAACCCGACATGGAATTGACACGAACCGGTGAGGGAGGCGAACAGCAGTAGTTCGGGTGAGATTGCTGCCAATTCACTGTCGACAAAAAACAGCTGGGGAGGTCTGCTCCCCAAGGGCTTGTCATTTTATTACAGAATTCTGACAAAACTTTGCTCAAAAAAGAAAAACGAGCTTTAAAAGCAACTGACTTCGTCAGCAGGTTGACAACGTCCGGCGATGAGCAGGCTTGCAATTAACTCACTTTGAGGGCAACACCAGATTTTCGGCAAATCTGAGTCCGAAAAAACAACAGAAGAGGGCAGTTTACTTAACGAGCTAAGAGTGGCCACGGACATCTAGGTTAGTAGTCAGCAAACCACTCAGAGCATTTGATCAGCAGATGCATGGCACCCAGAGGCAGTGGGTGGTCAAAACAAGCAGCTGCCTTCCCTGATGCTCGATGGAATGACTATTGTCGAGATGGCTCATTCTTTAAAGCCAATTGCTCCAGCCTGATGCCTGGGTGGGTATGGTGAGGAAAGAGGAAATTTCAGTCAAGCGAGCAATGCTTGCTGAATGCGTCGCTTTAGTATGCAAAGCGAAGTTTCTATCTGTGGTTTGTAAGTTCATACCATGGTCTGACTCGGCTTGAAATGTATTCTCCTGCATCAGGCTAGATCGGTTGAACACGGTGAAGGGCCATCATACGCCCCTGGGATTAGGCCACATGAATGAACAGTGAGTAAATCTTACCTGTACGTGGCCTGCAGGTTGGCCTCTGGTTTGCAACACTCCCCCATCCATCTGGTACCAACTTTTTGCTGGCAGAATTGGCTATAGGCATACTTCCAGTGTATCGTGGTGAGGACAGTGTGGCTAGTATCGTGGTGAGCTAGTATCGTGGTGAGGACAATTTATACAATAGTTTGGAAGGTCATACAGCAGACTTATTAACAGCTGGAGTTCACATCATGTTATAAACCACTTCTGGCAGGCATGCTGTATTTTCAACTATATTTTGTGTCGGATTTCATTACCTTTTGTCGAAATAGATTTCGTGCACGGTTTGTTCCCAAACATGGCAAAGAGCCTCAATCTTTACCAGCCATTTCCTTAATAATCAAGGGAACGATCAGAATTTCTACTGAAAACAGCAACCAAGTTGCCACGCTACAATTCAGACTCTCCTAAGTGGTACTCATATTTCAAGATTGATACAGTAGCACAACCTATTCTGCTCATCTGCAAGCCTAGTGGTGAATAAGGGTAATCTATACACATTAATGCAATCAAGCAATTCAAATCTATGTTTGCCTTTACTATCAATCATAGGGCCTCATAGGGTCGCAGTAAGACTTGATCGTACTAAGAGGCAAATTGCTTTTCATCCCTTGAGCTGCTGTCCATATATAGTGTCCACACCACTTCAGCTGGGATGGATGGGTTGTGCCGAGCAAAACGGCAGCCACTCAAGGAAAGCATAGCCCAACAGCCTGGAATCTGTTACCTACCGATACCACCAACTCCCCTGACTTGACGATCCTAAAAACAGAGCTAAAAGACCCCTGTGTTCCTCATAGCATGAGCTCCATCCACAAGGATTTCCTTTGTGTTTATACTTACTGAAAATAAGCATGTTATTATCACTACTCGGTGATCTGCTTCGATTGCGGTCTATGTTTAGTGCCTAGAAGGAAATACAGTTATCTTAGAGAGGGTGCTACACAAATGCATAGTATCATTTTTAACTATGACCACAATTCTCGAATCTAGATGCGGCCGACCAACCGTGAGTATTTGCACTGGGTGACGGCTGAAGAGCAACACCGCAGAGGAAGTAGTGTCAAGAGTTAAGTCGCAATTATCTCAAGCGGATGCAATTTTTTACTCGAGAGCCAAAAGGGTAAACAAAAATGCAAAGAGTATTGAGACATCAATGCAAGTAGCCTTCTGGATGAATAGTTGTACAGAGTGCAGTTTGATGCTGCAAAAAGCCACCAACAGTGATCCCGGACTTACGAATTAAAAAACACGAAATGAAAACACGAAATATACCGACACAGGCTAAGGCAGCCGTACCACACCATAACAGTGCCGTGAATGGAACTCCCTAAGAAATGACCATCCAACAGAATTTTCGTACATAAATATTCAGATATATGCGTATTAATGCAGTTAAATGGAATTGAGCAATAGAAAAAAGCCAGGCATGGACAACCTGACGGACCGAGTAAAACGCAATTTCACATCATAAGTTTACCTGATGCAGGACATTGCGACGCAATGCTAAGGTGACAGTTTCACGAAGTCACGATTTGATGCCACATGAAAGTACTGAGTTGGATGCTGCGAGCAAACTTTGCTGCCCCTTCCCCACAGAAATCTTGGGACACGAACACCGGACAGCTCCAGGATCTAAAGAGACTTACATGATGACACAGCAGGTAAGAAGATGGCTCACCACACCGACTCCAATTTCTCACGCCACACCATGCCACAACATGTACGGCCGTTGGGAAAAGCAGAGCAGTTAGTTGCAAGGAGCTGCTTGCCGAACCTAGCAACTAAAGTGATCCCAACCCACCATTAGCAAAATAGCCCTAGCTCCGATTCAGATAGCATGCACAGAGAATCTAAAAAAGCTCTCCAAATAGCTACTGAGATATTCTATTGCTAAATGTCCGGACACATAAAAAGATGCCTTTCGCTTCATGGGTCCAGCAAGACAAGCGCTACTACTAACGAGACGAAACAGGACTTCAACGCATTCTTAGAATGCCGAAGGCTCTAGAAAAGACGGTAAATGAGACAGCCTTGCATATAATCTCCATTAAAAAATAAAGTATGGAGTCGCTAGCTGCAATTTCGTACCCAGTGTCCAGCTGAAACTCGCCCGCCGCACGCCCGATAGCTGTATCCGCCATTTTGTTGATAATATAGAACCACGCAGATTCTAAGGAAAATACAAAACGCAGATATATCACACAATATGACAATATATTTAGAATATATTTTTTATAATAACTAAATCAGTGTTTAGCCAGCCAGAAGTTTAGGCAAGCTCCGGAGAATCACAGGGTCTTTTCCGGTGAGCCCGAGAACGAACGTAAACAACGACAGTGGTTACTCGGAAAGCATCGACGGTCTTCAGAATGAAGTTCAAGTTCAAAGAAGACAATAATCTAGGTTAGCGTTGCATGTGCTTTTGCGCATTGTGGGCGTTCAATTATTTCTGGGCTATGCCTCTGCAATGTTGCTGCGAATTGCATTATTACGCCTTCGTGCCGTTATTGCACTCATCGGCTACCTGGGCGTGCGCGAGGGCAACGTAGACCGTCCTGTTGCTTCGCACTGACCCGCTTTTTTGACAGTTCCTTGAGGGTTTCAGGGTTTCCGCTGTTTCTCTTCTTCCGCGCGTTCGAATGCGTCAATCAAGCACCTGGCAAGGCTCTGGTTGAGTTAGGTGCTTGATCTGCCGCTCGTCGGTTCGTTGATGACCAGTCCAATACGCGGACTGTTTTGATGCTTCAATTTTTCGCAGAACAAAGGAGAGCAGAGAGCGCCAAGATCAGGGCGAAGTATCCTGACAGAATACCTGTTGTGGTTGAAAGGGCTCCGAATTCCCAGATACAGGACATCGATAAAAGGAAGTTCTTGGTTCCCAACGACATCTCTGTCGCGCAGTTTATGTGGATTATCCGCAAGAGAATACAGCTTGCACCCGAAAAAGCGATATTTCTCTTTGTTGGAAAGGTTTTGCCCCAGTCGAGGTAAGTCGGGTTTGCTTCCTGTCTTCTGCTGAGCGTTTGGCATAGCATAGCTGCCGCTATAGACCTCTGGGTTTATAATAATATAATAATAATAATGCACTTGTCTTTCAATCTGGTAGCTTCAGTCACGTTTCACCTTTAGTAGAGGACCTTCGGTGGCTTCTTGTTGATCTGCGTATGCAAAATGAATATCTTACTCTCGCCTACAAGGCTCTGCACACGTTAGCGTCTTCCCAAAGCATCGGGTTCTCTCAAAGCAATAAACTTGTAGTCTCTTTCTTCCATTAACAGACCGTTGGGTCCTGAGCTTTTACACGATGGATCTTAAACTGTGATACCTACTTCCAAAATTTGAGGAAGAAGCACCGATACCTTCTCCTTTGCTGCTGGCTTTAACCCTTCTACTTCTGCTGTTGTACATTGCTACTGCCACGTTACTTACTTTCTGAGCTGTCTTCCCTCTGCTTTTGCTTTTTCTTTGTCATTGTGAGATGAAGGCTGGTGACTACAATTTTCAAGCGGAAAGCTACTTAGTCTTAGGGTTTGCCATAGAATAGTGTGACACCAGCGTAGGTTTCATGGCTTTGTGGAGTCACAGATGAGGATACATAAAATAAGTACATGCCCATGGAAAGGCGACATCGTTTGCCCTTACTAGGGCTGTACCTGTGAAGCCACGAGCAGCTATTTAGCACTGAATAATTGCAGACAAAATGCCCGTTGCACGTTTGTATATGCGCAATGTAATGTTTTTCATGCTTAGCATAGCTGATATATTTGATTGTACTGCCCACCACTTACTGGCTTTTTGGAAAGGTCCCTTGCTTTGCTGCATACCGTTGCATAGAAAAAATTTGTAGAACTATTCAGTCACTATATCTATCTGTCACTAGTCAAAAGTTCTGTCCACTAGTTAGCTCAATCGTTTGCATAGTTTGGCTGGGAATTTGAGTGAGTTCAGGAAGTAAGATTGCAGCAATGACAGTAGATCGGCCATTCATGAGGTAGTTATTGAAGCCATGTAAGCTTCGTCATCTGCCAACGCCTGACAAGATATCTGCATCTGACCTGTGAGCTTTAGCTGATTGATGAGCACATTGGTGGCTGGGTGGAGTGCTTAAAGTTCCCTCTGTGATTCTAGCAGACTGTGACTCCGGCGGCAGCAGATCTAGGGAGTCCCGAGAAGGCACAAGTGTGGACGTAAGTGGTAAAGAGATCACACGCAGTCGATTGATCGTCTGCCAGAATCAACTATGCCTCTCAAATCTCTCATTGTTGCGTGAGATGAAGTCGGCTTGCTACCTGATTTGTACCGAAAGCCACTCAGCTATAGAGTGCACTATAGAAAAATCTCCTGCCTATAACCTACTTAGTCTTCATGGCTTTGTAGAGTTACAGAAGGAGATAAATTATGTAACCTTGCATCCTGATCGTATGGTTACCCTGCACGACTGCTGGCCTGTCTGACATTCTGATACTGCTCAGAAGCATGGCGAAAAATAATAATAATAATAATGCACTTGATAAAGCGCCCTCAGAGAACTCAATCTCTCTCTAGGCGCTTCGCATTTGCTTCAAAGGGAAATGCAATTGAATGGTCAGTAATATCATGCTTGATAAACAAACGAAATGAAAAAGCATATGAAAAAGAAAAAGAAAAGAAGAAAAAAAAGCAAGTGTCTCGTAAAAGGCTGCTGCATAGTCATGGTAAACGTTGATCATTGACATTTCATCGTCATCGAGATCATAGTCATTCACCACCGGCCCTCTTCCAATAATTCTTCAACAATCTTCTTCCAATAAAGGTTAGAGGCTCCACATTCTCCATTCATTCGATGACTACCTGTAAGAGCCTCCACCCCACTAATCCTTCATGCGATAAGCTAGCGTGATATTACCATGTCCAAGTACTGCTCGCTTCAGCTTCACCAGCTACTTCTTTTACGGTTCTGTGCAGGAGTTAGCTGATTCAACAGGCACATTTTTATAGCGGCGGAAGAAACTTAACACTATCACTACCACTTGCAGTTAGCAGTAAAGGATCGCCTACTGCAGGACTCAAACCCACGACCTCAAACGTGAGGAGGAAGTGGCTTACCCCTCTGCTTAGACCTGGGGCTTACCATAAAAACTGATTAAGGAGAGAGGTGCTCGGTCTATCAACATTAATCTACTTATCATTTTTCTTCTATGCCTAATAGCTCACATCTTTGCCCCTCACCCCTGCAATGCTTGGCTAGGTTTTTATTGCTGCTAAATTTCCTTTCGTGTGTTAGCTCCACGAATTTCTTCCCGTAACCATATCAGCCGGGCGAAAAAATCGCATTTTGAAGGGACACTGACCACATGACAGTATCCAGATGCTGATTTGTTAGCAATGTCTCCTGGCAGGGATCCCGCTAAGGAGCTCTGTTGTCAGCTGCCATTCTCCCGTTCAGCACTGAGCATAGGCTTCAACCGACGGCATTTCGAAATTCAACCGACGGCATTTCGAAATTCAACCGACGGCCCTAGATACTTAGTGGAGACTGGTGCGCTCCATCGTATCTGACGTGCAGAACCGTACAGATGCTCTCTCGGAGCTCCATTGCCCATGCTTCCACAGTCAGCTTCTACAGGATCTTTAGCTTCGGGCTGTGTCTCCTCCGGTGCACTCAAAATGACTACTTGCAGCCCGATGGTAAGTGGCTTAAATGATCCGCATTACATAATCTTCTGGCGATTTGTACGAAGTTGAAACCCAACCAAATTACATGGTGTTGGCAAGTAGATGGTCGTTTAATCCCAAAAGCTAACAAGGTAGCTAGGTCAGGTTCCTTATGTCTTGGCTTGGTCCATATGGCTTTGGCTGTTAGAGATGACTCCAAACTTATGCAGCAACCCTGTTGCAACTAATGTTGTGCCTTCGCGAGTCACCCTTTCATCGCCTCCACCCTCATCTTCACAGCCATTACTGCAAGCTTCTTCCTCCAGAGGCGCGCTAGATCGACCAGATTACGACTGCTGAGATATTTATAATATGCAACAGTCACTGGAATTATAAGATTTAGCCATCCGTTATTTGTTAATCTTTTACTGCATACAGTTCAGCCATTTAAGAGTCGGTCAACTTTGCTCCAAGTTTTGAGCCCTGCAGGAGTGGCGCCTGAGGCTTTGTGCCAGCTGGCAATTTAGTGGCACTCTTGATGCCACCGGAGAGATTTATTGCATGGTGCCGGATTTTGGCCGTCTGTAACCCTTTGTCGCTGTCGAATAGACCTCTCCACGCTGCTGCGCATATGGAATTGCTATCTCAAAATGTGGGGGCACTTTGCTGCCACATCCAGCAACTGTCGGCATTCCTGCATGCATCGGTGCTGCGTCTACAAGCCGTTAGCTTCGGTTCAAAGGTTGAAGGCTTCAGCAGCATTTATCGCGAGTCGGCTGGCACTGCTGGCACTTCGAGTGTTGTGTTTGTGGCTTAGTTCTGCTCGGACGTTGAAAAGCTTCTCGATACACCCCGGATGCGGCAACAGCTGCCGTTGCAAGCACTGTGTTTGCATCAACGGCTTCCGAAGGAGGCAGTGGACTTCTGTTTAGTTCGTCCTCGGGCACACAATATCCTAGGACCGCCACTACTATGAAATCGACCGGTGGCAAAACTGTCTCGTTGCATACCTTTTGTCCAGATCTCAGCTCCTCTCGAGCTGCTCTTGCTCCAGCCGAAACCCTTGGCCTCAAGCTTGGCCTCCTCTTCCGTCAATTGTGTGAGCAGCAGAATAAATTACATGCGAAACTTGTGATAGTCCAGTTTTATGTCTGCCGGTTGCTCACCCAATGGTGCCATTGTCGCCAAGACACACAGGCAGAACATGCTTTGATGACATCACGATCTTTAACCTCGATACTGTCTTTGTTAGCATCAGAAGCCAAAGCAAGAAGTGCTTTCTGCCGTTAGACATTGTATACCTTTGTAATGGGACTCCATCTAGACCGCAGAAGGTCTAGCACTCCTTTCGGCATGAAATAACTATCCAGTGTTACCAGTTGTTGTAAAGAGACTCAAAACTGAATTCCTCTCAAAGCGTAGGTATACGAGAGCTCGATGAATCACCGGAGTTGGCAGCAGGCACACACAACACCAACTGCCTAACAATTGGCTGCAGGTGAGGTGCCAATTACAATAGCAGCAGCACACCGTCTCCTTCCAGAGACTTAGTGGTCTGGGACAAGCTGGCAGCTGAGGACCAGTTGTAATCTTTGAACCCCTTGGGTCTTCGGTCGAGGTAGGGAGAGGCCAGGCTGATCCCATCTGCCAGTCAAGTTTAGTCGGAAGCTGTAGCACCCCACTAGCTTAGCAACTAGCTGCTGCAAAATAACTGCCAACCTCCCTCTCCTAAGCCTAAGGCCTGACTGTGCATGAACAGAAGAAGAGTCGCAAGCGCCCGGTGCACGATCACGAGTTTTTTTTAGCGATTGGGCAATGTCGAAGGCATAAGAGCTTTCGGGCCTTGTACTTGCAATAGGTTGCGGAGTGTTGTCAGCGAAACAGCCCTTAAAGCATGCATCGGGGTTCTGTCTTAAAGCCTCTTCTCATCACCATCTATACTCTCCCTTTTGTCGGCATCATTGGCAAACAATCTTGACTTTAATTTCAATGCCTATGACACTGTATCTCTCCTTAGACCGTTCCCAGCCTTTCTCCTTATCAGACTCACTGAATTCCCTTAATGCCTGCATCGGCGACATTTTGCATTTGGGTGGCTGTTAACTTCCTTGACCTTTAAAGCTGATAAGACCATCCTAATGGTCATACGAAACCTAGTGTCAATCGAAAGTTTGAAGATCTAACCCTCAAGAATAGTTCAGCTAGCTTGACGTCTGCCCATAATATAGGCGACTATTAAAAAATATTCTCAGTAGATGAGCATATTTCTTCCAGTGTCAAGTCGTTCTATTTTCAGCTTAGAAACATCCCCAAAACTAATGCCAGCTTAGATAAGTGTGTGAAAGCCAAACTAGTTCATGCATTTATGGCATGTCATGTAGGTTATTGCAATTCCCTTTGTTCAGGACTTGCAAACTGTGCCCTTAATCGTCTGCAACTGGTTCAGAGCTGGCTGGTCTGTTGTCAGTGCCATAGCTGCCATATCAGACCACTTCTGTCTGAGCTTCAGTGATTCCAATCAAGCTTCGAATTGATTTCAAGATCCTTAATCAGGCTTATATGTCACAACACTTGCACTAAATTGAAATATTTTGGGGATCGAACCTTTAGCTAGTATTTTTCCCGAAAGCCTAAAACTCAGGTCTATGTTCACTACCTACCGTGACCTTGCATATGTTATGACTTTTTAAAGAAGCATCTGTTCAGATCAGCTTTTCCTTAGCCACAGTGAACTTGTCTTTTGCTTCTGTGTGCTTTGCATGCATGCCTGAACATTATTCGGTCCATGTTACTACCCCAGGTCTTACTGACCGGTGGTCATGAGAGTGTCTTTATGTTGGCTTTAGCATGCTGGGCTAAGCATTATACTTGTTTGCTTTTGCATGCTTGATGCCATGCATGTCGCTAATCTGATAGTTAATTGATTCTCCCGCGGCAAATGGCAAAGCACCTGGATAGAGATTATATCTGTTGGCTACCGAATGCGTACCGAAAGCCGCTTAGGCTATGGATTCGCTATACAAAACTTTCCTGCGTAAAACCCACATAGTCTTTGTGGAGTTATAGGCAGAGATATATACATTATGTTCTCTTTGGATGCTATGCAAGCAGCATTATTATCATTACTTATTATTATTAGCAGACTCGTAAGCAGAATGCTGCAGCCAAGTAGTCTGGTTTGCATCATGTCAGAGCCGATTCAACGGGAGGTGGTTTCTTCCACTGGCTCTAGAACACAAAAGTATTTGAAAACGTAGCATTAACCAGAGTCTCTATCCCAAGATAGTCCACAGATTCTGAGAATGAATTTTTATTGCTTAGCCGCAGCAATAGCGTAGCCACTAAAAAAATACTGGCTGATTTAACAGCCTCTTTTGTATAACGGCAGAAGAGCCTTTACGACTATCACCAAAGCTTGCAGTGTCAATAAAGGATCGCCCACTGCAGGATTCGAACCCACGACTTCGGGACCGAGGTCGTGAACAGCAACCGCCTCACCTAGTGTGCCATTGCTGGCGAATGGCTCCGTGTGTGTGTGTGTGTGTGTGTGTGTGTGTGTGTGTGTGTGTGTGTGTGTGTGTGTGTGTGTGTGTGCATGCGCGCGCATGCGTGTGTGAGTGTGGCTTATCAACTCGATGACCTGATGTGACCAGGCCTTGACTGCTTATGAAGCATCAAATCGACTTGAAGATTCTTTTTTGGCCCGAAAATTGAGTCGCTCGCTTGCGCCAGCCTACCTATTCGACCTTCTGCTCCTCTACTGTGCTCTCGCTCCACCGTCTGCTCAGCATCTTGCCGTTCCTCGAACTCTGTTGAAATCTTTTGGTGAACAGGTTTTCAATTCATAGGCGCTGAAAGTGTGGAGCTTGCTTCCAGCCTCTATATCGGCACTTTCAGAGACTTGGCATAATTTTAGCCTCAACTAAAGATGCATTAGTATTGCTCAACTTCCTGCGCCCTTGTGAACTTCTTTTGTTCCTACTTGTTTGCCTTACCTGTGGCTTACCTGTGTAGGACTCAGTGCATACTATGAAGCAGCAGGAGTTCTACTAACTAGTGGCCCTGAGTGTTGTCTTGTATGCTTTTGCATGCTTGTGTGAGCATGTTACTTGGGTGCTTTTGCATGCATATGTAAGCATGATACCTTGTGGGTCATTAAAAACTCTTGACTATGGTTCTCTTGCAGTAAGTTTTAAAGTGCTAGAGATTGAGATTCGGTTCTCTTAAGGTGCTATACAAATGAATTATTATTATTATTAGGTATTTTTAAACATGTCATGTAGCTAGCTACTCTCTTCAGCCCTGCTATAGGCATAGGCAGAATTAATCCCAGAATGGACTGGACAACGACCCGGCCAAGAGCACCCAATCATGAGAAGGTCTAATGGGCATGGCCCAGCTGCCTCATACACACCTTCAGGTTTGTCGGGTGGGGTGTGGGGGGGGTCAGTATCTGTAGCTTAAGGCTGCTTGCCTGGCTTTTTAAGACTGAGCGACCTAGCCACTGTGCAGTTACATAAAGGCCAGGTAAAGACGACCTTGTCTTAGCGAGCATGTGTCGCTATGCTGGGTTATTCTTTCTTCCAATTGCGCATGTCAAAAGATCTTTCATTTGACTGGCAAAGCCTATTTAAGGATGAGCCTCGAAGATATCTTCACATCTAAAAAGGATTATGAAGAGGTGTTACTTGGGAGTCTAACCCTCTCAATAAGTGCTTTACAGGGTCATTACAGGTCGTGATTAGTGACCACAGCGTGTTCAGTGGCTTAGTATGGGCCATCTTCTTATGTTGACCTCTGTAAAATAACGCCGTGTAATGCCAGCAACTGTACTTGTATTTGTGAGAGTCCATACAGGAGTAATATCAATTCCAGATTTGCCAAGTATGCAGACCTTGACAGACAACCTTGAAGTAGTATGGAACCTCTAGTATTGGCTTATCTATTGAGCAAGGTAATGCAGAAAACTTACACGAAAGACTACCAGCTTTTATAAGCCACGACCACCATTTAAATTAGTATATTTGATCGTACCACCAAGACCTGTACCAAGTCAAGATTTAGTCCTCATTGGAAAAGGCCGGCATCCTCTGCCCCTGCACTGCTTCACTCAATGTGAGACACTTAAGTGAGTTGCAGCAGGTCTTTCCCAGCAGGCAACATGATAGTCCTGCCTTCGTTGGCTTTCTTAGGCTCATGAACTAGAGCTGACAATCAGGATATAGTCAATTTTCTTAAGAATCGGCAGCTGCATCGTCTTGCTTGATTGATTGTTGCATACAGTACTGCAGCCAGTCTCTGCACTCACTGCATCAGATATTGAGTCAGCTCTTTCTATTCATAGCGATCGGCTGGTTGGTTAAGCGGTGTGCACTGCTATTGGGATCGAGACCGTGCGCATTACGTACGAATCCACGATATTATAGCTGCCGAGCAATTGTGTTGTGCCTTCAGCAAAAAATTGTCGTTTACCATTGTCGTTGTTGTAGCACATTTAGACCGTCAATATCTGCAGTATCTGCTTTATTGACTATCCTCTGCATAAAAAGAGCGCTGTGCAAAACTTTGCAAAGTGGCATCTTAACACAAGCTGTGTGCATTCGGTTTGATAGCCATTCGATCTTGCTTCCTTTGCAGCAAATGTAAAGTGCCTAGAAAGAGATTAAGTTCTCTGATGGTGCTATATCAAATGTATTAAATTCGGGCTTGTTTAGATAAGGATACCACGCCCAAGTTGGTCCATGCATTCGTGACATCCCGTCTCGACTTCTGCAACTCACTGCTTACTGGTCTACCAGCATGTGCGATCAGGCGATTGCAGCTGGTGCAAAACTCTGCAGCTAGGCTTGTCTGTCGTGAGCGGCACAGTTGCCACATCACTCCACTTCTCGCCGACCTGCACGGGCTACCAGTCAAGCAACGGATTGACTTCAAGGTTTTGTCGCTCACTTTTAGGTCCCTTCATTCTATGGCTCCAGCCTATCTCTCCGATATACTCCCCCATCAGGCCAAGCATCGTACCACCCGCTTTTCGGAATCCAACAGTCTAGAAATACCTCATACAAACCTTAAATCCTTTGGAGACCGTGCATTTGGTTCGTATGCTCCCAAAGCCTGGAACTCCCTCCCAACATGCGTCAGAACATCCCCTGACCTGACCACATTTAAAAAGAACCTAAAAATACACCTATTTAGGACAGCATTTAGTGGGTCCCTGTGATTCGTCCTTGATGTGCTTATGCATGCTGACACTGTGCATGCTGCCACTAACCACATTTGCATGCTGACCCTGTGCATGTCGCTCCTAACCATATTATTCATTTTGTTTGTTTTTCAAGCATGATTTTACTTACCATTCAATTGCATTTCCCTTTGCAGCAAATGTAAAGCGCCTAGAAAGAGATTAAGTTCTCTGAGGGCACTTTATCGAGTGCATTATTATTATTATTATTATTTACTGTCCAAAGTCTTGAATTATTTGCAAACACGTTTTGCTTAATTCCTTAGTTTCGAGGCTTGTGATAGAGATAGGGCATTTGTTGAAATTATTTTTCGCTTTTAATGACAATCGATGTTGTAGTGCCAGCATGGGTCAAATATACGAAGATCACAAGGACGAAGATGGTTTTCTATATATAGCGTATAGTGGAGAGAACACGTTTGGTTTCTGAAGCTCTATCACAAAGGGACTGTCAATGGTGCTGGTATCAAAGTACATAGGAGCAGCCAAGAGCGTTGGATATTAACGAATTTCTTATATGCGGAGCAATCAGTGTACTGTACCTTTTAGCTGTTGGGGGCTCGGCAGTTTGGCATCATTAGCTAGTGTATGCCTATATGACGAGCAGTCGTGCATTGTTGTTGTAATAGATCATGAGCTGATTAAATATATTTGCTTTTCCTCTGCCTTATGCTGCGACATTATTGCATCACCATGCTCGAGAGGAGAGAGGCATCTACAGCCTTGTCTAAGAATTTTTTTGGCTGGTAAAACCGCTTGTGTGTTCCGGCTTGTATATATATAGTATCTTGGGCTGCCAAAGCGCAGACCTATCTGAACCACAAGCTGCTAGTATTTAAGTACATACTTGGATTGTGTAACAGAAGCTGGATGGCAAATTCAAGAATAGAAGACAATAATGAATTAGGCGGTGGCTTATGTACTGAGTGTGAGAACAGTAAACAATTTACCAGCAAGTTCTCTCATTTTTACCAGCTAACCGTCGCTATTTTTACAAATAATCATCTCACCACGACTCTTACGATCAGCGACAAGGTGTCCTTGCGACGTATCTATTTATGAGCTGATGCTGTTACCGGTCAGACTGCAGCGTAATCTATTCACACTTGATCCACGCCAAGTTATAACCTGATCAATTAAGCAAGCACATTTATTTACCAGGATAGCAACAGTTATAATTCAGGATAGTATACGAACGAATTAAAGTTCATCATTTGAAAGCAATCGTCTGATAGGAAAGGTCGGCCAGCCCACCGGCAGTCGCGGCCCATCGAAGCGTCTTGGACTGAGTGCTACAGCTTATATATGGACATACCCGAGACAGTCAATACACGTAATCTGGGAGGTCCGAGAATATCTGCCGCATAAGACCTTGGATTATACGGGACAGCACACAAAGAAAGACTATGCCGTTGCACACATACAAGCACCAGCGGCAACTAACTTGAGGCTGCCGGAAGTGACGATTCAGGCCTCTTTCGGACAGGAGGTACGGTACCGCACGTGTGTTCCCTAAGATGCGTGAGAATCCTGCTGCTAGAATACTGCGGGCGTCGAATCTGACTGTTGTCGACGAAACCGTCAAGCAGGATAGCGCAAAAACACAAAAGGGCGACGCGGACAGTATTGTATTTGGAAAATGCAAGTCGGGAAGAATATGGAAAGCTAGGCAAACTCAAAGGTAAGAGTCGAGTCCCTCCCTTAAAACTATTCCTTCTCACTGAAAGTCGCAATGTGACCAGTTTGAGAACACGTCTTCTTTTTAAGCCACTTAAAATTGGATGCATACAGTAGCGTTGTACAAATAGGCTTGAGCTGCTAAATGTATTCCCTGAGCGTGGGGTTTTTTCTGGCCTGCACCCGGTGCTGGCGTCGGGAGGATTTTGGCAGGTCTCACGTCTTTTACTAAGCAATAGTCATTCAATGATATGTAAGCAGTTCTGGCTCACCTGGTTTTTCCGAAATTAAAAAGCCATGATTGGATTTTGAGGTTCTAGCTTATTACACACCAGCTGTGCTTCTCGCTTTCTTGCTTTTTATATTCAATATTCTAGAAACAATTGTCGCTAAGCCACTCATGTTAAACGTCGATCAGAATGACTTAAATTCAAATCGGTATTTGAGAAACCTGTTCAATGTATACCCCTCCGCTCGGCGTGTCTTGTCATTTCTTAGACAGCAATGATTGTGGGAACGTACCGCCTGGCGGTACCTTTCAACCCCGTCCCTTTAGTCGACTGACAGACGTTTTACATAGCAGTCTGCCTCCACAGCCAGTCCTCATATTTGTTTTTTATGTTCTCACTAAAGGCATACTTACCAAAATAGTTAGTTTGAGATCTTATAGCTACCCCGGTCTCTGTAAGCGATATTTTTCTACTGAGGCCTACCCTCTGTGCTGTTTGACATGCTGCATTTGCAGTCACTGTTTGGGTGCAGCCTGGGTCTGCTCTCAGTCACGTGCTTTCGATGTATTCTCAGCCAGGGTGACTTGAAGTGACTTGGATTATACGTCGGAAACTTAACGAACCTTTCACGGAGGAGTGGCGCTTCTATTTATCGCCGACTTGCAGATGCATGGCTGTTGCTGTGCATATTGGGAGTATCCAGAAAGCGACTGACAGAGTCTTAAGAGGTTCTGTCACTAGGGCTTCGGTGGCTCTGTCACCTCTTGCTGGGCTGTGCAGCTATCCTAGTATTTCTATTTGGTTACATGTCCTGGGATTTCTGTCTGATAGCAGCATGCTAACATGGATTACTTGCTGCTTTATAATCTGGATGGCATCTTGATAGGCACTCAATGATCGTTAGCGACAAGCCACTCCACACCTCTTGGCAGACAAAGGTGAAGGAACGCGCCGACAAGAAAGCATTGAAACAGCATGCAAAGGCCTTGAAGGAACAGAAAATCGAGGAGTTACAGGTATGCATTGCATAACAGCATTTTCATAATGCCTTAAGGTAACCTAATCTCTTTCTTAGTACTTTGCATATTCTGTAAAGGAAGCATTCAATTGCCTAGTCGTAACAGGCAGAGTGTCTGCTGGCATAAGCTTACTAAGGGCAATTCACACGAACCCAGCAAATGCTGTACACTCTAAGCTTCTTTTTAGATGCCATCGAGTCAGGGGATGTCATGACGTCAGTTAGTAGTGAGTTCCATTCTTTTTGAGCATACGAACTAAAAACACGATCTCCAAAGGATTTGGGGTTGGTTCGAGGTACAGCTAAAAGACGAGTAGGGAGAGTGGGTGGTACTATGCCCAGCCTGTTTGAGAAGTAGTTTGGATGGGTAGGCTAGAGCAAGAGATTGAATGGACTTAAAAGTCTGACGACATATTGGAAATCGATGCTCTGCTTGATGGCGAGAGGGAGCCAGTGCAATTCGGTGAGAAGTGGTATGATGTGGCAACTGCTCCACTCACGACGGACAAGCTTAGCTGCCAAGTTGCACTACCTGTAAGCGCCTGATTGCGTGAGGATCTGTACATTGCTAAAATTAGGGCTTGTTTAGATAAGGATACCACGTGCAAGTTGGTCCATGCATTCGTGACATCCCGTCTCGACTTCTGCAACTCACTGCTTACTGGTCTACCAGCATGTGCGATCAGGCGATTGCAGCTGGTGCAAAACTCTGCAGCTAGGCTTGTCTGTCGTGAGCGGCACAGTTGCCACATCACTCCACTTCTCGCCGACCTGCACGGGCTACCAGTCAAGCAACGGATTGACTTCAAGGTTTTGTCGCTCACTTTTAGGTCCCTTCATTCTATGGCTCCAGCCTATCTCTCCGATATACTCCCCCATCAGGCCAAGCATCGTACCACCCGCTTTTCGGAATCCAACAGTCTAGAAATACCTCGTACAAACCTTAAATCCTTTGGAGACCGTGCATTTAGCTCGTATGCTCCCACAGCCTGGAACTCCCTCCCGACCTGCATCAGAACATCCCCTGACCTGACCATATTTAAAAGAAACTTAAAAACATACCTATTTAGGACAGCATTTAGTGGGTCCTTGTGATTCGTCCTCGATGTGCTTATGCGTGCTGACACTGTTCATGCTGCCACTAACCACATTTGCATGCTGACCCAGTGCATGTAACCCCTAACCATGTTATTCATTTTGTTTGTTTTTCAAGCATGATTTTACTTACTATTCTATTGCGTATCACTTTGCAGCAAATGTAAAGCGCCTAGAAAGAGATTAAGTTCTCTGAGGGCGCTTTATCAAGTGCAATATTATTATTATTATTATTAGTTGAACAAGTTGAGATGGGATGCCAGAGATGCATGGACCAACTTGGATGTAGAATCACTGTTTAAGCAGGCTTGACTTTAGAGTTGATGTGATCATCTAATGAAAGGTCACTTTTGAACGAGTATACAGATATTATGCAGGTGCTACTGAAGATATTACAAGCCTTAAGTATTCCTGACTGCTGCCTCCTCAATGCTGCTGGGCATGCTGGCATTTTGGAGAGGCCCAGATCGACACTAAAGGGCTCAACCAATCCGAGCTCCTATTTCGAGGTTGTGTCACTCACTTTTAGTTCCCTTTATTTTCTTCTGCCGGCCTACTATCCGAACTACTTTCTAGTCAGGCTAGCATCGTACCAGCTGCTCTTCTGACTTGAGTCGTTTTGCTGTTCCTCTTGCCAACCTCAAATTCTTTTGAAACCGTGCCTTTAGTTTCTATGCTCCCAAAGCCTGGAGCTCACTATTGACTCATGTCACATCATTCCTTGACTTTGTGGCATTTAAAAATAGCTAAAAGTGAATGGTCCAACCCAGTATTTGCAAGGTCCATGTGTATTTTTTTCCTTTGTGTACTTATGCCTGCTGAAATCATGCCTGTTATCACTAGACAATTCACACGCTTCCTTTGCAGCATGTGTAAAGTGCTTAAAAAGAGATCTAGTTCTCTTAAGGTGTTATACAAATATGTTATTATTATTATTATCCTATTATTATCGTTGTTAAGGGTTCTCGGGTTATGAATTCGACTGTGTTAGCAAGAGAATAGTTAAGTACATCTATGTAATTCGGCTAGTCCTCATGAGCAACTGCTCAAAGGTCCGAAGTTCAGTGCTCATTTATAATCCTCATTTATCGTGTTTCTTAGCATCCTGTGTTTGGGATTGTCACACTTATATGCTATGCATTGTGGATATGCTGGAGTGAATATTTCTTTTCTGCTAAAGTTTCCATGCATCTACCATTGTAGCATTCTTTTTTTTTGTCATCATTTAGCGGTTGTCGGCAGTATAGTTTGCCTTTGGCTAATACATGGTCTGGTTTTGATGAATCTATAATCACTCAGAATAAGCATATTCTTTTTCTTTAGCCGGGCTTTTATTCAATGCTCTCGGTGACTGATGCTTTTTAAAATTCTGTGGCAACCAGAGATCCGATAATTTCGTTGACTGAGTCAGAATTACTTTATTTGTCATAGTTGTCTCTTAAATGCATGTCTTGTATGTGCTCGTGTGTTTGCACAAACACACCAATGCATCTGTACGTACACACACACACACACACACACACACACACACACACACACACACACACACACACACACACACACACACACACACACACACACAGGGTAATAGTGCTTTCGTTTTCGATTTGCCTCCAGGAAATATAAGTGTGCCTGTGTGCTTTAGTGTCTGCTTTTGCAGTTTTGTGAATGGGTTTTGAAACGAGCAGGCTTTTTGTAATTTCGTTTGCATTTGTCTACATCAGGGTCGGCACACTTTTCGGACTACTAGGCCATTTCAGGAGGTCAAGAAGGCACACACTAGGCCAGAAGGAACCACGCCCACTCTGCCGGCCTGGTGGAGTGGGTGTGATGAGACCAATAAACATTCGCAAAAGACGCACAGCCGTGCACGGCAATTATAGAGGTAGACGTATATCATCTCTCCCCGGCCAGGTGCTTCTGGTTCAAGTTCTAAAAATGAACTCAGGCCACGACTTGAGCTGCAACAGCAGTAATGAACAGGGAACAAAACCGTGACAACTCAATTAGGCCGAATCCATCAATAACTAACTAGGGGGCCGCTAGGCCGGACTGGAGCACTAGCTAGGCCGGATCTGGCCTAAAGGCTGGAGTTTGCCGACCTCTGGTCTACATTGTAACGACCTCGGTGTCACAACCTGTTTTGCTTCCAACCATGGAACTATGCCTCGTCGGTATCCCTGAATGCTTCCAGAAGGGCTGGAGAAGAAGTGGTCTTGCAAAAACTTAAAAACTTGCTCAAATGTGCATGTAGTAGTACTGTTAAGCTTTCTAATGCTAAGGCAGCTCTTACCGGAGCCAATGGGACTATGCCCAGCCAAGCAGCCAACCAAGGCGTTTTTGCCATCATGTACTGTAAAACTGAGACTATTGTAAAGGTAAGCACCTTTGCTGGCAATGTTCTTACTCTATCTTTCTTCTCTCTCGTATCTCTCTATCTCAGTTTATTTCCTTCTTTTCACATTTCTCTGTCTCGTTTGCTTTTTTCTCTTCTCTTTATCTTTCTCTTTACACTTTCTCTCTCTCTCTCTCTCTCACTCTGTCTCCTCTCTCTTTCTTCCTCTTCTTTCAGCCTTTTCTTTCTCTCTCCCTCTCTACATCGTGTGCGTGCGTCCCCAACGGTACTGGGGTGGGCGTGTCTACAGAACCAGCTAGCTCTGCTTTTAACCTGTGTGCTGTACCTCTAAGCAGCAATATATCGTCGTGTGCATTTGGATAGTCGTTCTCCTCACGAATTGGCACAATTTTCGGGGACTTTTGCTACGAGACTCGTTTATCAGGATCCTGACCGTCGCAAAGAAGCATCCCGGTGTTGGCTTTGTTCTCTCGTTGCAATTAACACGAACGTGGGTACTGTTTTCAGGCCAAAAGAAAGCGCCAGGAGGAAAACACGAAAAAGAAGTTAGAGAAGGAGCGGCAAGCCGAGATCGTGCAAACGGTATGTGGTCTTTAACAGCCATGTCAACTGTGTTGTCATCAGTGCTCGGTGGTCTTAGCAGCCATGTGAATTTGAGGCAGTGGTGTACTTCTTGACAGCCACACACGAACACACACAGAGCACAGCACAGTACACTTGATTGTGCACCTGCGAACACACAAATACCTCATATGTACTGAATATATGCTAGCCCAGTAGTAGTTGTTGCTGCTGCTGTTGTTGTTATAGTAGTAGTAGCAGCAGCAGCAGCAGTAGTGAGATACTCGCACTTCCCGACTTAAATCTTGGGTTCAAGTCCTGAAATTGGCTAATTCTTTATTGCACCTGCAAGCCGGTGATGACGTTAAGGCTTTTCTCCTGCTAGATACGTGTAAGGTTGGTTAGGCTGATAGATCAACTATCTTTTTTTCTATATTCCTTATGTATACAATTTGACAGACAAGTGAGAGACATGGTCCTTCACCAGATTGAATTGCTTTCTATTGAATTGAATTTCTATTGAATTGCTCGCTTTCTAACGAAGATTTTATTGCAGTGCCCTGTTAAGAGAGCTATGTTTTTCCAGTGTATATGAGAAACAAGAAAATTCGTGTGTGCATTGCTAAAAAAAACACTATTCGATGGGTTTTTAATCTGCATGCAGGGTTGTTGTAATTAATTTATCGACAGCTAATCCTAAAATGGGACTGCTGGTAGCAGGTGGACGGGTCCTATTTGCCACTGTATTTGGGCTGTGGTTTCCATCCTTGGTCAGCACTTCATTGAGTAGCTGAAAGAAAGAGACAGAAAATTGAAATATGTACGAGTATGTCGTAATAATAAAATTAATTAATACACTTATGTAGTACCCTAAACCCTGAGAGAGCTGGGCATCTTTCTGACAATATCACCTAGTTATTCAAGGAAGCATCATCTGGAAACATCAACGAGGTACTGGGCACGTTTGCAGTGCAGCTAAGCACATGCGATGGCGATTCACGAGGATAGAATACAAATGATGCAAGGAGCAGGTGAGTTCTTAGCTTTATTTTGAATTTCGTCAAATCTGTGTATGTCGGCATGTCAGTCGGCATCATCCAATTAGTTCCAGGCTTTAGATACATTAGAACTTAAGGCACGGCCTTGGAAGGATTTGATGTTGGTTTAGAGGCATGGCTAAAGAGTAAAGCAATAAAGGAAAGGCCTTCCAAGAGCTAAACAGCCTCAGCAGACAGCAGAATGGGTAGTACTAGGGGAAGTGGGGTGGGGGCAGAGTAGGTATTTCAAATATGTAAGTCTGTGCAGAAAGCATGTGAAACTAGTAAATGAAGGGACATAAACGTGAGTGACTCGACTTTGAAGTCGATGTGAGAGTCGGAGGGAAGTGATGTGATGTGGCATTTTGGCTATTTGCAACTGACAAGCCTAGCTGCCACTGTTACACCATCTCTAAGCATCTCATTTCGCAGGCAGAAGACCCAGAGAGTTACAAAAGTCAATATGGGTGTCGCACATGCATGGACTATTTTGGCTATGACACCCTGACCTAAGTGTGACGAATTTTTTGCAGTGTTAACTAGCTGAAAGTGTGCACTGGTATGGTCATTAGCAAAAGGTCATATTGAAACATTGCACCTAGATTCTGTGCAGAGGCTATAGAGGATATGCTGACTTTGTCACAGCCGATGTTGGGGGTCTTTCCAGTTTCTGAGCTAGACTAGGCTTACCCATAATTAGTAGGATAGTCGTATAATAATTCACTTTGAAAATTTAGCTGCTATCCAAGTGCAAATGTCGGCAATCCAAACAGTTTCGGAGTTAAGTGGATTTTCATTGCTTGAAAGGCAGGGTTTGATACGAGTGCACTTGTGTTTAATCTGCACAGAAATGGAAGTTTTAATTGTGCTTGGTGATTGCATCGGCAAGAAGGGGGGTGTTACCTGTGAGCAAAAATGGACCTAGGATGGATTTCTGTGGTACTCGATATCTCATAGGCTCCCCGGATGACCGGTGGCTGTTGACATCTTAGCACTAAAAGTCCGAATCCTTGTAATGCAATGCCAGTGATGTCCACGTGAGAATATATTCACTGAAGAATGATTTGGTGATCAGTGGTATCAATGCTGCCAAGAGATATAGCAGAACTAGCAGAGAGACTCTTCCTAAGACAGCATTCTTGGGAAAGTTGGTCTTCACTCGCAAAACCAGATTGATTAGATCAAAATCTCGACTGAAACTTACTTGCTAGCTTTAGTGTTTTAATTTGGGAGTTAGCTGGTCTGCCACCTCGTTTGAGTATTCTTGCTAGTACAACATGTTGGAGACTAGTTTGAAGCTTTTTAAAGTTCTGCTCGTCAAACGTTCACTTCTTAGTCAATGGTCTAAAGACAATCCTTCGAAGGATGCAAGGATAAGTCTTGAAGCTAAAAATGTATTTGTTATGCTAGTTATGGTGGTCAGCAACAAATCCAAGCTGCCCCACCACCTGCTCTCTCTCTCTCTCTCTCTCTCTCTCTCTCTCTCTCTCTCTCTCTCTCTCTCTCTCTCTCTCTCTCTCTCTCTCTCTCTCTCTCTCTCTCTCTCTCTCTCTCTCTCTCTCTCTCTGGGTGGGCTCCCACAAGGGATACCCAGATTCACGAATTCTTGCTGGGCCAAAGGTATATAGATATATTTGAATGATAATAGCAAAACTATAATAGGTATGCACAATTCCAACAAATAGTATGGGCACTATAGGCCTGCTGCTGGTTAGGGCATAAGTGCATGTGCCGACAGCATGACACTCTAAATCTGCATGATCAATGCATGCTATGCACGCTTATCTGCTCCGACGTGCATTTTGTGTTGACTTAATTAGCATATATGGCTCCTGGCGATGTAGGTGTTTCTGTTCGTTTTAGATTAAAAATCCTGCAAAGATCAAGAAAATGCGTAAAAAACAGTTGAGGATGGTTGAATTGAGGAAATAACTGTGTGGTTTTGTATTGGAGTCTCTTTTATTTTACTTTAGTGCATCTGAATATATCACAGTGTTGACAGTGGCTTGTATATCGTGCTGAAAACACATGGAAATGCTGCTGGTACGATTGCTGTTAGTGTGGTTGACTAGCTTGTCTCAGCTAGTGGCGCACCGAAATCTTATAAACTAGCTTGTACTCTTTTCTGTAGAAGGCAGGCCTGAGTGTCCACTGACCAACTTGAGCCTGCCCTACCGATGGGCAGTCGTGCAGTTCTTACTTAATGTAGCAATATCTTCATGTGATAAATAAAGGGGAATAATTAGAATTTTTTTGCCGTTGGCTTCAGGCAACTCGAGCCCTCTCTGAAGTCGCCGACTTGGAATTGGAATCTTAAAAGCCTGCCTCTCGGAAAACCCCTTTAGCTCCTTCAGGGTTGGCCGATTCCCTTCGTAGGCAGACCATACGCTGCAACGGTGCACTCGGCAGGCCTCTTTTGAACTCCAACAAATAAATGGTAGTCTCTCTCTCTCTCTCTCTCCCCCTCCCTCTCTCTCTCTCTCTCTCTCTCTCTCTCTCTCTCTCTCTCTCTCCCTCCCTCTCTCCCTCCCTCCCTCCCTCCCTCCCTTCCTCCCTCCCTCCCTCCCTCCCTCCCTCTCTCTCTCTCTCTCTCTCTCTCTCTCTCTCTCTCTCTCTCTCTCTCTCTCTCTCTCTCTCTCTCTGTGTGTCTCTCTGTATAGGTGTGTAAGGGTGAATGACGTTGGTAGCATTTTCGAGTTTGCATAGTTGAGCATTGCCGAGTATTTCCTAGCTAGCGTTTAAAGTATTGCTTAGCTAGCAGTGTTTAGCCGAGAATTAACTAGGGTTGCTTACCCAACAGTGCCTCTGTGTATGTGTATACGGCCTCTTAGAATAAACAAGAGCTTCCAATACTGATAATTATTGCTAAAGCTATCAAGCTCTACAGGGCGTGCCGTGAAAACCTGAGGAATTGGGTCATGTGGCATGGTGTCCCATGTGGCTGGTACTGTGAACCCGAGAGCGAGGTGCAGCCGCTATGAGCTGCCTGCTTCGATTGCACCAAGCGTAGGCTGGCCCTCCGTCAAGAGCACGGATTCCTTCACATCAGCAGAGTATCCGATGCATCATCAATCGACCCGTCCCAAGACGGCTCCTCAGAGCACAAGTGTCCGCATTGTGCAGTGCGCCTCTGTGGGGGCCGCCTGGAAATGTGTCTTGCACCGGCGCAGCCTTGCACAAAAACCGGGTCGCTAGTGGCTGGCAGCCTGTGCAGCCCTTGGGAGATCCTAGGAAGTCGAGCTAACGAACGGCTGCCAGTCATTCAAATTGATGAGTGCCAGTAGTCAATGCTTAAGGAGCGCTGCATGTTTGCTGCTATAGGCTACTACTGGCATCCGAGATATATCAGTCCGGTACGGTGCAGATGAAATGTACGGGGCTAGAAATCGAGCCTCCTCTACGTACGTTTTCATTTGGAATCACGCGGGTCACTAACCATGCCCTCTGACTCTGGGCTAGTGCTCTCCGATTGACCGAGCGAATTATCAGAATTCGGACGATAGTTGAGGCAGCAAGTAACGTAGAGCAGGAGATGAAGGACGCGAACGGACAGTAAAGGAAAGTCTGCAGGGGAAGGACACCTGGGCAGGAGACACTCAGAATGGGCAGCAGGAGAAAAGAGGTTGTTTAAGAATTTTGGAAGCTAGTCCTGCGGTCCAGGACTACAAAGCAAAAAGTATTCATTGCTGAAAAGCTTAAAATCACAAAGAAAAGGACGGCTTATATATGCTCCAGAGAAGATCCGAGAGCAATGCCGCGAGGCTGGTGCTGCCACGAAGCAGCTCAGCCGAAGAACCGAGCCTCGGCTGGCCTTGTGCTGTTCTATTTAGGACTGATTGGCTCGAGCTGGGTACTAGGATTTTATCCAGAAGGCGTGCTTACGGGTCTCCCAGTCAGTAACTCCACAAAGCTACAAAGACTAACAGGATGTTACGTTAGAGAGTGTTCAGCAAGCGCACTCGAAGCCTAGGTGGCTTTCGTTGCTCATATAAAAGCCATCGGACTCTTTCTCATGCAACAAAGAGCAAGTGAGAAGCATAGATGAGTCAGTAGGTTAGCTAAGGAAGTGAGCAGTGCCGAAGCAGCAGCTCGGTAAGGCTGGAAAAGATTTTACACAGTCGGCTACAGGAAATTAGATGTTTCGTAATATCAAATTCTTCGCCTTTCCACTAGCCGGTGGCCTTACCGTATAGGTACTGAAAGCCACTTGGGCTTCCAGTGAGCTATGGAAAACTCCCCCGTGTAACACCCACTGAGTCTGTTTGACTTTTGTGGAGCTACAGACGGAGATACATCATAAATGCACCCACTGAGTCTGTTTGACTTTTGTGGAGCTACAGACGGAGATACATCATAAATGCACCCACTGAGTCTGTTTGACTTTTGTGGAGCTACAGACGGAGATACATCATAAATGCACCCACTGAGTCTGTTTGACTTTTGTGGAGCTACAGACGGAGATACATCATAAATGCACCCACTGAGTCTGTTTGACTTTTGTGGAGCTACAGACGGAGATACATCATAAATGCACACTAGCTCACTGCTATCATCAGTATGCACGCTAGCTCTCTCACTGCTGTTTTTCATGCACTCCTGCCCGCGAATCCAAACGGCCACGTGCTAAATCGGCACGACTAGAACTGTTAACAGGGGGCAGTGGGGCATTAACCACCACCCCCCCATTTCGGGCAGCGACCTGGCCAGCTCATCACTAACGATAGAAGTAGGTCCTACTTCCACTCAATCATGCCGGATAAATACTACAATTGCGAGCCATCATTTTTGTTACCAGTATTGCCTCTACATGAAAATCGGGCGGATCTTGCTGCCCCAACAAAAACCTTGCGGTTCCTTCCCCTAGATGAAAATTCTGGCTCCACCTCGGACTGTCTATATATTTATTACTCACAGTTCCTGAATGACTGATTGGAAACGCTTATGTGATAATGCGTAAAAGCCAACGTCGTGAAAAGCCTTGTTTAGACGGTGAGTCTAGCTTCCTACCTACTTGAATCTTACTTGTCCCTTCCGGTTTTTATGAAGTTTAGACGGCAGTCTTGCTCCAAGTCTCGCTCGTTACACGCTCCACCCACTGAACGTTCATGGGATGGCTGCAGCCTTTTCTCTTCGCTTCGCTAACGCGATTACCATTAGAATGAAACCTGTCCGCTATAGCTTTTACCGATCACCATCTCAAAATCCGATTTTTGAACTCAGGGCGTCCTATAAACAGGGCCTCGCTAGAAACGCATGGACGAGTACGCCGGTCAAGTCACGCCCTCCTACCATTCCTTTCAAAACAATGCAGTAGGTGTAGCCTGAACGGCATCTATGATTGGTCACTTGCTACGTCTTGGCTGAAAAAGTAGAACCGGGTTTGGCTGCTCGGTCTTCACCAAGTCATCCCTAAGCCTAGACCGTCCCACCCTATTGGTGACGTATACACCGAAGACTCGAGTAAGTTGGAAGCAGGTAGGAAGCAAGATTCGCCGTCTAAAGCAGGCTTCATAGGCGGATAGTTCTGTCCTGCTCGATTGAGTCTTTGGTGCCAGAGGCGAAGCCAGAATTGGAGCACCCAGCGCCTGAGGGTGTTGTGCAGCATGACCAAGAACAAAGGGGCCAGTGGCCGTGCTAAAGCAGGCCGCCCGACCGGGCGTCAGGCTCGGCTCCCACCTACCAAGCCAAGGTTGGCAGCTGCCACCCCTGCGACCCCCCTGTCTTCGCCCCTGTTTGGTGCATACACCTAACTGGGGGGTGGGGTTCACGACTTACGAAGACTCACAAGCTAAACGTGGTTCTACTTCCTGTCCAAGACTCGGGGCAAGACTGAACGAACGACTAATCGTAGGTGCCGTCGAGGGCCAGCTTTCTTCATTGCTTGGTAAAGCACGGTGGACGGCTCGACTGACAAACTCATTGGAGCATTTTCCGAGGGCTCACCTTTACGGAACACTTTGAGCGCTCGTCGAATAAGAATCGGGTAATGAGGCGGTGGGCGATAGAGGCAATCGTGGAAGGTTAAGATTCACCGACAGGTGTATCGCAGAGAGCCATTTCCTACGTTCCTAACAAAGGCAATTTTCCCACGATCGCTCTGGAAGTGGAGCAAGTAGGAAGTAAGACTTAGGGGATGACCTATCGTGTAAACTTCCTACAGGAAGATCGAAGTAGGACAGAATCAGGGCAAAAAAGATTCGCCGTGTAAACGCAGCTTTAGACGACGAGCTGGGTTTTGCTCCGCTCTTTGAGCCGAACTGTTTGCTGTACGTGGCTGGTAGTACACGCCTGCCATGCTCCGTCGATGCTGAGCGGACTCCTCTACTTAATGCACACGAATTTGTTATTTTTTAAGGAATATGCACTCTTTGTTGCTGCCATGTTCCGCAACTGTCGGCATTGGCGCTGCTCCTACGAGTCGGTTGCAGCGATTTCAATGCTCTGAGCTTCCCTGGTAGTTGTCCGGTATGCGTATCGCGTGGGACTAGCACCATTACGACCCCTGTGGTTTCGGCTTAGTTCTTCCCGGACGTGGTAGCTGCAACATCCCGTTTGTGACGCTACGCTTGAGGTGGGTAACAAATCTGTGTGGCGGCATTTTGGCTTACTTCTAGGAGTCACTCGACATTGCATGCTTATCACCTCTGATAGACAAATATAGCGCCCGTAAGACTTGTAGAAGTGAGAACCACAGTCCAGGACCTGCAGAGCAAACGCCTATGTCTCCAATGGTCTGTGAGTGAGAGAATACTGCGTTATTATCCTGTGAGGACATGAGGGTACTAAGATGCGGAAACAGTTAAACTTCAGGTATGAATGAGCCAAGCCGTAGCGGGTCTTGTGAGTTGGAGGAAGAATTTTGCTCTACATCTGTTGATCGACCGGGAGCCATCGAAACTCATTCAGTAAAGGGGACGCGTGGCTGAACCTCTTGGATTGTCCATTTTTTTTAATCAAACTTGCAGCCGTATTAATCACAAGCTGTAGAAGCTTGATGTGTTTTCTCGGTAGCCCAGCCAAACCGGAATTACAACGGTCCAGTCAAATCAAGGAGCTAGTTGGATATTTATCCAGTTACAGCGATAGGTCGTCTATAATCCTCGCCAGGGATCGAACACGATTACTAGCTGCGGAAGCAGTCTTCTCAATGAAACTCGCAAGCGTACGTGCAGTCGTCACGGAATGCACGTAAATTACGAGCGCTCGATGACGGTCGAACGAGCCTCTCTATCAATTACAACAGTAAAGCCTCTTTTTACAGCCGTACGTTTAGGCTGTGCTATAAGGAGTTAGATATTGTTATCGTTCAACTTTAGGATATTAGCCAACATCCACGGTCGAATCTCTAAAAGACAGGCATTCAGTTTGTCTGTCGCCGAAGCTGATGCCGATGGCTGAAATGACTGGAACAGCTGGATTTCGTCGGCTAAGTTATTAGTTTCCCGAGAGGCTGCATAAATAGAGACCAGCGAAGTCCCGATAACTGTGTAACATTCGGGTAACATGTGTAACTCCGTTTCCATGCTTTCCCTGCTATGTTCGGCTTGACCGCCACACGACGCGGGTTGGATACTATCGAATGAATTCAAACCACGCCAGAACCTCATCGTCAGCCAGGTCAATCGCTGTTCTCAAACGTTTAACTAGGATATTGCGATCAATAGTGTCGATTGCTACCGGTAGATCGAGCAGGACCAAGCACGAGACGTTACTATCATCACTGTTACCTGGAGAATAGCGTGTGAGCGATCGGGTGGGTGGCGGTGAAGCTTGCTGCTGGTCGGCGGGTGAGACCAGCATTTGGAAGTGAGCCTTCACAGACACTTTAGGCCACAGTTCGGGCTGACTGTTCTGTGCACGGACTCCTGCTAGGAAGCCAGATCTGCTCAGTGCTTTCGGCGGAGTGGCCTTCCTTCGCTGCGTTAGTCTTTTTGAATCACAGCGATTGTTATAAAAGCCGGCTCTTTCCTTTACTCGGAGTCCTGAGTTTCGTCTGCGGGCGCGACTTAAGCCTCCTCTGACTTTCTCTTTGTCACGCACCACCATCCCGATCTCGGTGCCTCCTTCTCGTTAGTGAGCTGGCTCCCTTTAACCCTTCAAAACCAGTTTCGTGTCCGCGGACAAATAACAAATAGCCAGCGGATTCACCGATAATTCTCAGATTAGCGGCAACGGACTTAAAAAATCTGTTCGGCGTCCATCGCTGCTATGAAAGGCCGAGTCAGAGACCCCGTACCGTACGCAACCTTAACCCAGGTATTATGTGTTAGCTGATCATGGTGGCTTACAAGGAGCTTGCCCGTCGAGCTGGAGCGCTCTCGGCTGACAAAGTCGAGTGACAGCTTGATCGTCGACAGACCGATCTTTCGCCATCTTGATGCAGCTTACAGGAACGGCCGGTCTATCGGAGCCCAAAGACCTAATACACATACAGAGCTAGCTAGCTAGCTAGCGAGGAGGAAGCCTCAATCATTTGACTTTCTCACACAGGGAGGAGATTCTTCAACAGAGTTCGCTGCTAGTACGCAAGCCAGTAAACAGCAAAGGTTATTTATCAAGCAGCCTCATTTAAATAGGGGTAGACAAGCCTTAATGGCTATCAGCCAGCTTGAAGTGGGTAGTAGGGGATTGCCTGCTGCAGGACTCAAACTCACTATTTGGGTCTTGAATAGTTAGCACCAAAAGTCACTCCGACAAAAAGACCTACTCAGAGGATGAATAGAGGAATAACCTGAAGTATGAGCGATCGCACGGACTGACGACACGTAATGGAAGATATGCAAACTAGTAGCAACACTAAACGAGATGCTAAGCTGGTAGGCAAGCGCAATAATGCTAATTGCCAAGGATTCCTTTTAAGTAATGAACGAGATGGATTATTGAGAATGGCCACGAATAGTTAGGTCCGAAATAATAACAACCACGTCAGAGCTGGAAAGTTCAGACGAGAGAGAGAATTAAAATTGAACCCCCTCGACTAGCTCTGGGCTAAAGCTTCAGCAGCTCAAGCGAGAGACTAAGCTTTGAAAATACTTGAGAGATCAAACCTACAGCGACGAACAGCCACGAGTAAATTAAACTATGGAATCGTATTCCCTTGGCCAGTACCTTGTTGTACTGTAGCGTTCAACGACCACAGCTAGAAATTGCGAGCCTGGCGGGGTCGTTATACTGGGATTTTGAGGGCTCGCTTACCTGGTTCTCGCAGCGTTAAGCACTTGCAGCGGCCCTTAATTCGACGCACAGGCTAATGGCTCACAATAAACTATCAGTATCGGCTATCTTAATCATCATTAGTGACAACTTGTGGCTGATTGCATTTTAACCGCGCAACATTTCCACCGTTTTTCAGTCTCGCGGCGTAGCTACGGGGACAGACACTTGCGTAATGTAGACGGCCGGCTGGGCGCCACCTGGTACCGTTATCCGTAGCCGCGCTGACTCCTCGGAGGAGGACAGCATAGAAAACTCCATGCGTTGCAAAGTTCCCGGTCGGAGAGTCCATGGAGTGCACACGGTAGGCTTGACAAATGACGAACCCCTGATTGACTTTCCATAGGCAGTCTGGCTGACGATTATTCAAGCCACCGCATCTGTCCGGCCGTCCCATTCAAAAAGGGTCTCCAGTGGTTTGACAACCACCCCCAAGAGCCAGCGAAGTATTTTACAGTAAATTGCATTATATCGAGCTTTTTTAATCGCTGAACTGAAACTGCGGCGCTAGCTAAACCGTCCGGATTGTGGGTGATAATCATTACTCGCGATTATGCAAAATCTACGCCCGAGGCCGTATACAAGCCGGCGCCATGAGCTGGGTAAGGCAGGTAGGTGTAATTCTGGATTCGGCATTGGCAATTGGCCGCTGTTGAATGCCTGTTACCGTCCGCTGCTGTGAAATAGAATTGTCTACATAATAGATATGTCAATGTATGAACGCTCCTCGTCGCTGCCGCGAGCCTACTACTGCCGGCATACCTGCTTGTATTGCTGCAGCACCTGCAGGTGTGTAACGCCGAAGGCTCGGCGGAGTAGGCTAGACCTGCCGCTCACCTAGCGGCGTAGCCTAGCGCCTAATGCAGTTCGGTGAGCGCCTACGCACAATAAAAGCTGGCCGCAACGAAACGAGCGTTTCTGGCGCCGACCAGCTTACCGTTACTAAAGGGGGTCGTGAGTCCGCGGCGTGAATTGGAAAGCGAGACACAAACTGGGGATTTTACTGAGCTTTATTCGCAAGCGCACAAAGTCGCTGCGCGGCTAGCTCAGTTTTATCTCCACACTCCTCGCACGCTCTCAACAGCACAAATACTCTTGCGGAGGAAACACGTCTCCACACTTAAGCTACATACGCCTATAATGGGGAACGACCCAAAGAGACAGAGCCCGAACCGGAGCCTAAACCCTAACCGGAGAACTAGGACTCCACACACGCCAACTACGTCTAGCTCGCACCGGCAAATCCTTATGCCGAGACCGCGTGCTAGCGCGCACACACAAAACGCAAAAGAAACACAAAATGCAAGCTCGTGCGTGATACGACCGTACTCGGTGGAGTCCACCGAATCCTCCGAGCGCTACCTCGTCCTGTTCCGTCCATCGCCGGCGAGCAGCCCGCTCTCCTCCCTCGCTTTCAGAGAAACGAGTCCGACGGCGTCGAAGCGCAGAGCCGGACAAAAGACCAAAAAGACACCCAGAGCGAGCGTCGCTCGACTCTTAAATACTTAGCTGCGACAATGGGGCAAGAGCTTAGTGGTATTGGGCCCAACACTCCGGCCCATTGCGGCAAGGAATTAATACCGTCAGTAGGCCATTGGAAGGGCACCTCTGTCCAGCTTGAATGGTGAAAGTGTTCCAGACGATTCTTTCTTGGAACGAGCGAAGGCGGAGGTTGACAGGCCAGCCAACATCAATCAGCAGCTTCCGCGAGTATCGGACCAATTTTAAAGGCCGAATCGCCACCGCTGGTCTCAGAGCTTCCTGGCTTGCTCTTTAGCTCTTGCTCTCTAACCGCACTGACGCTCCTCTCTGGCTCACAGCTCCAGGACAAATGAGTTCTAGCCCGCCTCCGAACCGCTCTTGTTCGCGCTAAAATTCAGCCAAGGCCAGCAAAGTGCTACAGGTAGCTCGCCGTGCTATGAGGTTCAGGCGTCACCAGTTTCTGTCGCGCGTCGGCTGAGACTAGCATCTCTACGAGCGCTGTTTAATAACAATAGTAATAATAATAGAATCCTAATTCGTTTGTATAGCGCCTTTGGAGAACTTCAACTCTATCCAGGCGCGCGTTTCACATGTGCCACGGGGTCGAGCCCACAACCTCGGCCATCGGATGCATTCACTCACCTTGACCTCGGTCGGGGCGAGCACCTTAACCAGTGGGTTTGCGGCGCAGTTCCGACCGGACTTGGAAGGCGCACACCGCGTTGGTAGCAGATCGCCTATCCGAGCATCGAGACAGGCGACACGGCGTCTCGCGGGATGCGACCGTTGCGACTCAAGCGGCAGCTACAGTGGGCGTTCCGGGTTAACCGGTGGCTCGCGACCTCTCGCGTTTACGCTCGAGGCGACGCGGGCGAGGCTCGCGCCGCGGGGGCTAATCCCTTTCGCGACCGCGCGCGAACTCGGTCGCGCGCCTGCTCGCAGGCGTCGCGCTCGCTTTTCGCACGCAAGTCGCTTGGAAGCGTCGGTGAGTGCGGCGTGCTTTTTCTAGAGCTTCTAAGATTTGACCGTCCGCCGACGATAAGGATAGGGGAAATCGATATGGCAATAAGACGCCGCCGCTCCTCTCGTGGCCACGTCTCGCAAGCGTTTTCAATTATCGCGCGCGCGCTCTCCTGGCTGGCGACTGCATCGGGGCCGCAGACCGCTTCGGAGTGCTCGCGTGACATAACGGATTTGCGTCGGCCGCTCGGTAGGCGCCTACTCTCAGCAGCCACGCAGACGGACGGCGCGAGGAGCGAGTAGGCGCTACGACCGCATACGGTTGACGGCGGCGGCAGCTAGCCAATACGCGGTGCTACACGAGGCCGCAGACGCGAGGCCGCGGCGCCGATTGGTGGCCTAGCACCGCCCTGCACCGCAGCTGCCCGGCCTGGAATGCGAGGGAAGCTCGACTGACGCCAGCGCTCACGCGAAGGTCGAAGGCGCTCGTCGCCGTCATCGTCGACTGACTGACTGACCCCGAACACCCTGTCTATCTGTCTTGTCTGTCTGTCTGTCTGCCTGTCTATCTCTCTCTCTCTCTCTCTCTCATCGCTCTCTCTCTCTCTCTCTCTCTCTCTCTCTCTCTCTCGTTTGCCGACTGTCTTTACTCTGTCTCTCTCTCTCTCTCTCTCTCTCTCTCGCTCTCTCTCTCTCCTCTCTTTCCGACGGTCGTGAGGGCTGCGGCCGCTCGGAGCAGCTTCGTGCAGTTCGGCGAGGCCAGCAGGTACTAGCGCGCGGAGCCGCGCCGCCGCCGCGAGCGCACTCGGCGAAAGGTCGTCGTCGGCCGCGTCGGCTGGATAGTGTTGCACACATACAGCCGGCTGCGGAAGGGAGTCGACGCACCGACTCCGTCATAACTGGCGTCGGGGAGAGTGCGGGCGGCGCGGCCTCCTCGCTGAGCGGAACCGGCTGCGCGGCAGCTCGCCGGGGAACGGGCCAGGTCGGTAGAACTCGCCTGCTTTCCGGTCGTCTTCCGGGCGCTTGCCCGCACTCGCGCGGCGGATGCTGGAATGCGACGGCGCCACCACTCGGAGCCCTCTCGGACGTTCGACGTGACGTCACCAGCGGCGGCACCGCGGACCGACCGTCGGGTGGCGACGCTCTAGCCTCTCTTTTGCCTCGGCGGCGGCGGAGGCGACGGCGAGAGGCCTTCAGGAGAGCACTTCCTTACGGGCGACGCCGCCGAATGGCGCAGTGCGCCGCGTCCTTCGGATCCTGCCTGGGCGACGCGGCCGACGCTAACGACTCGTGCGGCGGCGACGACGCGTCCGAGATGAGCCTGCGGTCGTTCCATTCGGCTGCCGCGACGTACTACGTCGTGTACGCATGCGCGGCGGGCGCGCTCAACGCCCTGCTGGCAGCCGTCGTGCTTTCGGCACCGAGCCTGCATGCGCCGCCCAACGCCTTCCTCGTCAGCCTGTGCGCCAACAACGCGCTGCTGTCCGCGTCCGCCGCCTTTCCCATCGCCGCGTCGGCCTTCGGCCCCCGCGAGCTGACGGCGGACACGGTGCGGCTGCTCGACTTCCTTCAGGTGGCCACCATGTACGCTTGCAACGCCAACTACTGGCTTACGTTCGCCGCCGTCGGCCGCTACAGGTGCGCTTACTTGCGCAGCAGACGGGACGGCGGCTGCGGCGGCGGCTGCGGGCCGGCCGAGACGCCCGCCCACCGCTGGCGCAGCGCGCGCGCGGCGATCGGCGTCGCCTGGGGAGTCACCTTGAGCGTCGCGTCGCTCTACGTCGTGGCGCTCGTTGCCGACGGCTGCCTCGAGGCGAAGGCGCGGCCCGACGGCATCGTCACATTCTACCTGCCGGGAGGCGTCGCCGCAAAACGCGGCAGCGCGGCTGCGCTCTACATCTGCGTAGTCCTGGCGTCTGCGTGCCTCGTCGGCGCGTGCGTGCTCGTCGTCCTGAAGACGTACGCGGAGTTGCTCAAGGCGCACGGCATGCTGCCACGCACGGTGCGAAACCGAGTGGCGCCGGCGGCCCAGCGAGGAATGTCGCTAAAAACGATAAGCGGCGGCTGCTCGGCGCCGTATGACGCAGCTGCCGCCGGCGCCGCGGCGGCGCTCTCGACGACGACGGGCTCCTTCTCCTTCGAGAGCCACTGCAGGGGCTACCGATACGCTTGCGACGGTGCGTCCTCGTCCGCGGCGGCCGCCGGCTCGACCCCAGTGGCCGCGACTTCTTTGGACGGCGCCGCCGGACAGGCCGTTGGTCGGCGACTTCGATTCGCGGTCGCTTTTCACGACATTTCGGCTGCGGCGGCTCCGCCGAGCGGAGCGCAGGCCGACAGCGGAAGCTCACGCGGCGGCTTCGGACGACGACGCAGCCGCCGCCGCCGGAGGGGCTGCCTCACGGCGGCCACCAAAAACAGCCTCGCGATATGCGTCAGCTACGTCGTCTGCTCGGCGCCATTTCTGGCGTGCTCCATTCCGGGCTCGCTGCTGCTGCTCGGCTGCAGGAGCCGAGTTCTGGTCGCTTACGTGGCAGAGGTGCTGTTCTACTTTAGCCCGATCGTCCAGCCTCTGTGGTACTTGTTCTTTACCCGTCACGTCCGGCGAACGCTGGGCAAAGCTAGTCGCTGCTGGGCCGGCTCAAAGCTGCCTTGAAGTCTGCCTCGAAGGTCGGCGACCTCGAGCAGTGGCCAAATCGCACCTTCCGATCGTCCCACGACAAGCCGATCGAAGGGAGAAAAAAGCGGACAGAAATGCTACTTTTGATCTTCGGTCGAGTCCAGAGACCTTGCGAATGCTAGGCGTCGTCAGTCGCTGTATTACCGGGCGTGTTGCATTGCCTCTCCTTATAGACAGTCGGAGTCCCACTGTGGCCTAACCATCCCCTCGATGTTGTAGATATCGAAAGTTGTGCATTAAAGTGGATTGAAACGGCAAAAACAAAAATACGATTGGGTCACGCGGCCAGCTACAGCCAGCGTTCAAGAATGCACGAGCCTTTTCGAGGGCACACATTCCTTTCTAACGGCGGCAGAGATAGCTAGCGAGCCAACAGGCACGGCACAACGGCCGCACTTAGTGGACACTGCTCTTGATGACAGAGTTTATTTTCACATACAAAAACACCGCGAGTGTATACAAACTGCAGACAGTTCACGCGACAAAAAAATACATTACACCTTCAAAAGGGGGCTTCTCAATAAGGCTCCTAGCCAAATCATGCTAAAAAGAACTTCAAAAAAGTGCCACTTCAGGCTGCAGTGGAGATTTCTTCAGATTGTTTCAGGTCTCCTTCAGGAGACGATTGATTATGCAGGGCCGATTAATCGTTCCACCTGAGTAGTTGCAGGAATGTGAAGGTTCTGCCTCACCGCTCAGCCCCGACTAGGCCAGCAGCGCATGCCCTGCAGCGACAGGGGAAGAAATCAGATCTTTGACAGGTGGCATTCAGTTCTTCCGAATGAACTCCACAGCTATGTGCTGCCGGTGCCTAGGGTGCTTCGTGACAAGTAGATCGTACACCTAGCCCCAGGCGTCACAGAAGCTCCAGCCAGCATAAGTGGATACATAGCTGTATTTTCCTGAAATGGCATCATTAGGCTCAAAAGGGAAGATAAAAAAGTTGCAGCTCAAAATTGTATGCTGTACAATAGTTAAGTCATGAGTGAAATTAAATAATCACGGGTGAAAAATTTGTCAGGAACTCACTAACCACACAAGTAACTACTACTACTAACTACTACTGTCTGATGGGGGACCATTCCACGAAGTGAACTGGTGGGAATGCTGTGACCTGCTGTCACATGACCGAACCTTCATTTACCAATTGTCCAGATGCCACAATATCCATAGCTCCACGAATTACAAGACAGCAGCAAGTCAGAGAACGAAGAAAAAAGATCCGGATGATGACACGTGCACAGGTGGAGCCAAGGAGCCACTCTTGTAAGACCCGGCCAAAGATATCTTAACAACAAGATGCAAGATCTTGGCCTCACCAAGACATCTAGGCTGAAGTAGAAGAACTTGTTGGATTAATGTGTGTAGGTCGAAAATCAGAGGAAGTGTCATGGAACTCTGAAAAGTTTCTTCACCTGTCAAGGCATCATGATAGGCTCTGCCTCTGCCACAGTGTGATTAGTTTTTTTTGAGGCACCGGGAATCGCTTGTAACCAGAATGGCTGTCAAATCTTCACTGACAGCTCACCCAGGAGCCTCAAAGCTCAATAATGAGAGCCAGTGCACTGCCTGTACTCTGGCTCACTCGGTGCATCTCGAGCTAGTTGCTCGCGATGGCTTGATAGCTCTGTGCATCAAACTATCGAGAACAGCTGCAGCATTCCATCAAGGCAGATAAGGCGCCTTTAAGAGCGATCACGGGTTGTTTTTCAGGCGTGCAAAACCACTGGAAAATTCTCAAGCAAGCACGTTCGTTAGTCAGCGAATAAGAAGCAACCATCGTCACCTGGCTCCAACGCCTACAGGCAACTGCAGAGGCAAAACTGCTCAGCACTCTCCTGCTGGCGAAGTGAAATAGGTTTGCTTCGAACGCCAGCTGCTAAGCAGACGCTTGCGATGGAAGCAGAAGTTTGCGCCGGCGAGCGGGTGATCGCCGAGGCAATTCTAGCTGGCTGCACAGCTAGCAGCATTTCCGGCAGGAGCAAATGCCAGCGCGAATTCGCGCGCTCAAAATTCTCGACACTCACTCACTCACCGGCTCAAATGAGAGCTACCAGCAAAGACGGGGCACTTCCGTGTACCTAGGCACTCCTTGCCTGAGCAGCGGCCAGGATGTCCTGACAAGCCTTCTGCGCGATGGCAAGTTCATTCTCGATGTCTTTCTGGTACTGCAAGAGTGCGGTCGAAAGCTGCTGACTCGGCGTGCCTAGCTGGCAGTGCCCCCCCCCTGCTGGCAGTACAACCTCAGCCGAGTGTGATGCCCCGAGAAACTGGGGCATGCCTCGGCGCATACCTCGGCCCTCTCCTCTTCGCTAAAGTCCTTGAGATTTATGGTCACGTTATAGAATGCACCCCAAACGGCTGTCTCCAAGGTACGGGCACCCACCTGCAAGTAAGATTGAAATAATCTAAACGAATAACACTTGTGGTAATGAAATCCATTCATTTACATAGAATATTCATTCAAGCACAATACCACGACAGCAAAAGGGAAGGCCATTTTTAAAATCCACACACATTTTAAGAATAAGGCTGTATAGAACATAACGTATTTAGGTGCATGATGGTGTGGAGGGTTCCGATTATGTCGCCACCTCTTGTCAATCAATTTTGCAGTCGGCCGTCTCGGTACCAGCTAGCGCTGCTGTCGTATACTAGGGAGTACGGTCAGTTTGGTAAGTGCATGTTGCCAATGCTTTACAAACAAGGAATTGGCAAGATTGCACATCTTCTTGTGACGAGTGAAGGCTACGTGACATGTCAACCGGCTCAGTATGCCAGCAATAGCGGCTCAAGTTGAACTGGTGCAGCCGAGGGGCTCTGAAAAAGGTTCTAAGTCCAGAGACCTTTAATCGACGACACCTGCACTGTCCCACAGGAAAGCTAGCTTGATGCCGTACTCGCGATCACCGGAAGCCGCTACGATGACCGTAGTTGGCCCGAAAACGGCGAGTCGTCCACTTGCCTACTCGAGCTACGGGGGAGCCTGGCCGCCCCAGCGACTGAGTGAAACGGCATAAAGCCGACTGGCTATCTGAAACAGCTAAGCTACTCGCCCACTGGATGGTCAATGACTAGTGCTAATTCTAATGGAGTGAAGAGAGCAAATTTCAGCTCATCGGAATGACAAACGCAGCCTCTTTGTCAGCCAAAGACAGGGCGAGGAGTGCTCAGGAAAGACTGCCCGGGTTGTTGAGCACAGTGACGACAGCATCAAGGTTGTGGATCTCCTACCGTTTCAGCATTGGGTTCGCTGCATCTCAGTCCAGGCACAATGGGTCACAATTTTGTTTACCTAGTGCTTTAGAATATGGGAATCTTGTCTGCCAGAAGTCTTTTGGGTGATACATTTCTCTTATCAGCAGTTAGAGCTAGTCTCTTGACGTAATAGATTGGCACATTCAGCCTATGAATCAAACCCTATAGAGGATCCAAAGAGTGACGGACCAGCGCTCGAGAAGCAAACAAAATCTGTCTACTCCTAGCCCCCTGACTCTAGGACGGTCTCTTCAGACGGATTTGAATAATGTGGATTCGGCAAAGCACGACCCAGCAGATGCCTAACAGCTCTGGCAGGGTGGGCAGCAGAACGGCGACCTACCTGCAGGTCCGACAAGCACTGGATGTTCCCTATCGCAGCCAGCTTCCGCAGCTGCGGCCACAGCAGGTTGACCTTCTTGGCCACGCTCAGCGGCACGCCAATGGCATTGTGGAGAGCCTCTCGAGCAGCCTGCTGTTGCCTGAAGCAAGGACGCCACTAAGCAACCGATGCCGAGGAGAGCAGAGAAGCCACAGAAAGCAACCGCTCTGACGGCCTTCAACAGCCACGCCCGATGCATCAAGTGGCTTTACAAGAGGCCACGCCGGCAGGAGCGATACAGCGGTAGGGACAGTTCCTTACGTTTTCTTTTCTTCCTCGGTGCTATGAGGTAACTTCTGAGCACTCTGGAAGTACAAGCGAGACACTCAGGGTGTACAAGGCAGCAAGATGCGCGTGGCATCAGGGTGCAGGTGGCAGCGGGATGTTTGCTTCGGCGATGGTGGAACCTACCATAAAGCTCTCAAAAGCCTCCGAATCAGCATCGACCATGGGCAGCAGTTCTTTTGCTCCTTTATGGAGAGGAGGCAGGATTGCCCGGATGTCGGCATCCAAATGTTCGAACTTTCTGTTACCGTATGTCAGATGGGCAACCATTGTGCCGAGCGCAGCACCCTGAAAAATTATGCTCGCAGGTTAAGGTGATGGAAGACATACACTCAAGCGCCGAGGTATTGGTGACCCTTTATTTACAAGGAATAATAGGCATTCGACCGTGATGACCGAAGCACAAAGATCAAACGAGCCCAAATAGCGTAATGCCTTTCAATATGGCAATTTCATAAACCAGCATATGCAACCGAAAAATAATGAGAGACAGTGTCTCCGCCACTTACATTTAAAAATAAATGGCAGATTCCCCGATTTTACAGCACCTTGTACATGACTGAATTGTTCGTTGTTGTAGGTACTTGTATCGCCAAACCGGCATGCCTAAGACTATTAAATTGACTGCCTTTACGAAGGACCAAATGTGGGCTTTGCCCCAGCAGGAACTTGGTAACGTTGCAATTGCTATTCAATTTCGAACTGGTGAGATGCCGGCAAGGTAAAACTCAAAGAAGATGGCTCCATCCGGTATCATCGATAACGTAAAAAGACCCGGCGCCTACATGGTACTACATCAGCAAGGATGGACAAATAACGAGTGGATCTCTAGGCATCAATTTCACCCCTTCCAGGATTTCTGCGCAAAGCCTGTATGCTGCTACTGGGAAGCTAGTTGGTAGGGGTATGACCAGGACTCGACAAGATGAACAAGGTATGTTTGCTTGGGAGCAAAAAAAGAAGCCACTTCTGCCAGTCAAGTATAAAGTGCCTCGTTTGAAGAGGGCTGGCCATCCAGTCCACAGGCTGCTTCCGAGGAAGAGCAGAGATGACTCAACTGCGACTGCTGCGCCACTGAAGGCTAAATAGCTGGCCACGGTTGCAGCACGTGCGGCCCACGAGCGCGCCAGGCAAGAGCCAAAGGAAGGTCAGCAGCCGCTAGCTACCATCGTCGGCAAGGCCGCCTGTAGGCAGCAGGTCGCCATGCGCTGGCGCCATATGGCCAATGCACTCTCAGGCTGCCCTCGGTTAGCGACGAAACACCGAAATCCTCTCCGTGACTTGAAATCGATCGGAAATCAATGGCACCAAGATAAAATTTCGAGTGATTAATGTAGTACACGGTCATTATAATAAGCCCACCACAATTTTTCTATTGCGGTCGCAGGAAGCAGAAATGTGTCACGCACGTGAAGTGAGTGAGTGCAAGTGAGTTCCCATGCAAATGGACTGCAACAATGCTGGCTATTACAAAACCACTTGAATCCACCTTAAATCCAAAGGAGTTCGGCTGTGGGAAGCTTAAATTTGGATTGCATCTTAAACTTCACTATCGTTTTATGTGCACCTACCAAGTTTTGCTCCATTTCACTTGCGAGTTCTCGTGCAATCCGCACCAATCGTCTGAAGTGCAATGCACCGTCAGGGGCCCTGCAGGCGCAGCATTTTATTGCAATGGCAAGAAATTTTGTGGCTACATTTGAACGATTGCGCAGCCGATTTCTTACGGATTTGCGGTGGATTCAAGTGAATTGCTGTGGATTTCGGTAGTGGCCAGCGTCTTTGTCAGTGTCAGTGCTATTCCATTTGCATAAACTTTAGTTGGTAGATTAGAACGACCGTGTACAACAATATTCACTCAAAAGTCGAGCCCATCTCGCAGCCCATTATGCATCGATTCTTGCTTAATTGTAGTGGATTTCGATTGATTCGTTGCATCCCTTCCCTCAAGAGCAGCCACAGCAACGTGGCTTAAGAAGAGCTCCCGGTGAGTGAGCGCTCGCAAAGGTGGTCAGACTGAGGAGCCTGGGAGCAAGCTGCTTGGGCTCGTGCAAGCTCGAATGTAGTGCCTCCGGTGGCCCCGCCTCATCGGCAGCTGGCCACACCACCGCCTGCAGCTGTGAAGGGAGCGCCCTAGTGGCAAAATGCCAGGACGATTTAAAGTCACGAGCGATTTAGAGAGCTGGTACGTCAGACGGGGAAGGGGGCTGACAGGCAGATTAGTATTTTGCAAGACAATGAACCGAAGCAACCCATCAAGAAACGGCATAGATTCATGGTTGGTGCACCCCAATTGCAGATGCCCCCAAGGTGGCGAAAGAGAGCTGATAAGCATCCAGCACAGACATTAGTGCAGTGTGCCTCCTGACGTACTTATAGCACGTGCACCATTAAGCAGGCTGCACTAGGTCCAAAGACTGCTCGATAATAACCTACACTCTTATGTACAGCACCATCACAATATCAAACAACTCGTCGCAAAGGCTAAACCAAATATGAAAATGCGGCCAGCAACATGTTTTCGAATAGGCACGTGGCCTGCTAATATAAAGTGACACCCCCCTCGCAGCAAACATCAGACTTACCAGTGAAGCCAGCAAGGCCGACACTGACCCACCACCAGGACAAGCTGACCTTGAACCGACAGCAGCAACAAACTGCTTCAGAGTCATGTTGGCCAACTGCTTTCCAGAGTCAAAGTCGATCATGTATCTGTCAACCATAACATATAAGTGTCTCCCTACTGTCGGCAGTCACTCTGGCCAAGCGAAATGCAAATGCAGTCGGAAGCCTGCCATTCTGCTCACTCAATAATCTTTTCCTTGGTATTGAATTGGCGCAGAGAATTCAAGCCAAGGCGATCTATGGCCTGTCATAGAAAATTGAACACCAGGGCTCGCTCCGATGGCTGCTTAGGGATTCATAATCAAATGGGAGATGCAGCACAATGCCAAAGCAGAGGTATACAGAATAATGGTGATAGGACATGAGTATAGCACCCACCAAGCAACAAGTTTATTTCTAGGCACTCAACGTGAGCTGAAAAGGAAGCCACTGACAAGATTCGAAGGATCCACGACAATGCAAGATCCTGCAGACGGTGGTGATCACCTACCAGCCTCACTTTATGCTCCTCTTCAACCATAAAAAGACTTTCTTTTCGAATGTAAAAGTCTGCAGCAGCGAGCATAGCTGACTTCGGTACGAGGCCGACAACTTCAGAGCCAACGACACTAAGATTGAGCTCCTGGATGGAAAGAAAATTAGCATGGGCGGCACATGCTATCAGCTCAGCTATCAGTGCATGCAGCGATTCCGATCAGACTTATAGCTAAGCAGCAACAGGGTCAGGCACTCGATAGGATCTGCTTCTGGCGCCACATATATACAAAAAATCGCAGCAAATGACAGTCGGTACATCGGCTAGCATGCGTCAAGTAAGCAGAAAACATGAGTCATTTAGAACCCCAATACAAGAGATGCACAAGCACTGCCTTTGACATTTTCACCATTTGTTATGACGGCCCATTTGCCACTACATTCACTGTCAACCGAGTGTCATACATTGCTGCAGCTAGTGTTTGACTGGCCATCAATGCATCGATCAGCTGCAATGTTTATAATTATCTGTAGCTTAACATAACCAGAGTGACACTAAAATGTGAACATATACACGAAAACAAAAAACCCTTACGATAGAGGTGGTTGGTTTGGCCTAGGGGTAAAGGTGCTTGCCTTTATCGACCGAGGTCAAGGTGAATATACTTGATGAACCACAACGTGGGATCGAGCCTTGGGGCATATGTGAAGCACCTAGATAGAGAATAAGTTCTCTTAGGGTGCTATACAAATGAATTATATATACTGATATTTATTTATTATCCAAGCAACTTTACCCACATTTCAAAGGAGCATATCGCACTGTAAGGGGGTCACACCTGCAACTCAGCTATAGCCCTCTGAGGCATCTTCCCATTGAGCGCAGTGATCGAGAGCTCCATTTTTTTCCACAAACAAAACCAGCTCTGGCTATAACCTCTACCAGACACGCTGTCATTTTTTTATACTAATATAAAACTGCATCCTGATATTTGAACTTTTACGACGAACTAAGTTAAAAATAGACTCAGGCAGACATAGCACAGCACTAATTTGTTGAGCCGTGATGGCACGCACTAGGTAAGACGGTTGCTTTTCACGACCTTGGTCCCGAGGTCGTTGCTTCGAATCCTGTGGCAGGCAACCCTTTATTGCCGCTGTAAGAGGTGGTGATAGCCGTAAAGGCTCTTCTGTCGCTATACAAAAAAGGCTGTTACATCAGCAAGTATTTTTTTTTAGAATGATAGGCAGAATAATATGCCGTGCTGTATCTGGGCGATCAATCCACCACACGAAAACCAGAAGCAGAAGTCCTGCCAAATCACCCCATTGCACCTACAATATGCCGACTAGAGTTTTGATAGCTGCGGAAGTCCTTTCTGCCGAAGGAGTTATTGCACTCCTAATCTAAGCTCCTTCCTGTAGGTAAGCGGCAGGTTAGCTACGTGGAAGTCTTATCTCAAAGGAGGTCAATGTAAACAGGAATCAGCACAGTTGCTAGATGATTTATGGTCACAATTGAACCGTTAAAACCAGCATTATAATCCCGTTGGGCATGGCAGGTATCAGAGCTACCAGTACTGTGTGGTGCACAAGTAGCAATACGAGTCATGGAAGAGGGGGCACACTTTTTTCCATGTCGCCAACTTGCTTCCCTAAGAGACAGTATAGACATGCCTCAATGAGCGAGCACATTAAAATGCTGTAACATATATGCTAACACCAGGGGAGCTTACTTCAATATAGACTCTTTAGTTAGACTCTTTAGTTTCAAGAAGGTATAACAACTTTTGGCTATTAGCAAGGAGGCAAGCATCTTTAAATGACTGACCATACAAAAGGATTGCTTGCCACAGGACTCGAACACACGGCCTGTGTCGTGAACTTTAAGCAACTTATCAATAGGCTAAGACACAGTCCAGTGCAAAGAAGTTCAGGTTCTCATCACTTCATGCGACCTTCGTCTTCACCTGTGAAAAAATTTGGAAAGGTTCTACCAACTTTACAACTGAGACCACGGAAGATTGATCATAGCAATCTTTCCAACAGGAGACCACTACCAAAACGAGTGATCATGCTTATTCCACTTCAAACGCATGCTGTGCTTGGGACAAACCACGAGGGCAATGCCGAACGCTGGCCACTACTTTGATCACACTCAAGCTTCAACCACATGTCGCGCGAAGGCCAGGACTAGCAACGCTGTGAGCGCTTGTGGCCTAAGCACATAAGTGCAGAGGCTGCTACAGCACGGTAGTAGCAAAAGGTATACGATCGCATACCGGACGTGCATATGCTGACCTTGGCATCTTTGAGGCACTCTTCGTAGGCATGATGCATCAAAGTGACGTCAGGATCCGTAAGGTTGATCGAAATTTGAGCAAGGTTTGTCTCCTGCAGGTACCAGCCCATAGCCTGGACAGCCTTGAGACGTCCCGGCTACAAAAGCAAACCGACCCCTTCAGCTACCGATTCAGAAGGCGCTGTCACACTAGGGCACTGGCCAGTATCATGCGACAGTCGGTGACAGGTCTGATTCTGGCAGGTCGCTTGTACTTGGAAGAACACTGCCCCTTGCCGATCCTTTCATGCACTCGCACAAACACGAATTTTCCATCTACCTCTCTCTCCATTCCCGGCAACGAAATGCACATCACTTACAATCAAGCCACGACCAAGGGCGGTTGCTTTTGAAGCCCACCTCTTTGGGTCCTCGGCCCTGCTCACGAATGTTCAGAGCAATGCGGTGAGCCTGCTCTTTCGTACCAATCAAGTTGACATTGAACGCTACGAGGAACTTCCTGGCTCCGGCAATGGTTGCACCCCATTCGGGCACAAACGTGGCCGGTCCAAAATCGGGTTGCCACTCCGACTTCTTTAACTATAAAAGAAAAATCCGAGACATGCAGGAACAGGAGCAAGTGGCTGCCTAGATGGTTTCGGGCGCTTCCCAGGGTTGGGGGGGGGGAAGAACCAGTTGCTGCACGGGAAGGTCCAGCCCGAGTAGGACCCGGGGCAGCCGGCTGCTGCTGCGACTGCTGCTCATGCTGCGCTGCCCACAAAGGGACCGGGCAGCAGGTGCTCGGCGGCCGGCCGGCCGAATGAAACTGAGCATGGAGCGGGCCCTTTGATTAGCATGGGGAATGGGCCCTTTGATTTAATAATGTTATTGATAATGCATTTGATATAGCACCCTCAGATAACTCAATCTCTTTCTAGACATTTGACACTTGCTACCAAGGAAGCACGATCGAATGGTTAGTGGTAGCATACTCAATAAACAGCAGGAATAACATGGTTAGGGGTGACATGCACAGGGTCAGCGTGCAAGTTTGGTTAGTGGTAGCATCAGCACGTATAAGCACGCTTTGAACCGTTATCGATAGCAAGCCGCAGCCTACTGACTACATACTGGCAGGTTGTCAGATACACGCGAGAGGCTCAATTGCAGACAGCAGACTCTATCGCCACATATAATGCAGTATCAATTGTAAACTGAGCATAGTGAAACAAGCATAAACTCTGTGGCAAAGGTCGCCGGGTAATTTAATTTGGTACCGACAGATATCGATGCAGCAAGCACGACCCAACCAGTTAGGTAACAGCTAGTGGGAAGCACTTAGAAATTGAGCTATTTCGACCGACAACTTGCTGCACAGGTCCAATCCACGGAAAATGACAGACAGTCAGAGAGTGAGCAAACTATCTCTATGGATGCTGACAACTCGGATGCTGACAATTCAGCCGCTACATTACGTGGGTGATGCTACAGAGGACGAGAGCCAGCGGTCTTATTCAAGCACCAGCCAGATTCTGGCTGCACTGCCTCTGTCGCTGACACGCATGCCACAAGTAGCTCAGATCATGCGTACCTTCTCCGGCAATCCTTCGTATTCACCAGCACGAATCTGAGGCACCGTCTTCCGGTATTCTCTTTCAGAGGCAAAGCCGTATAAATAGACTAAAAAAAAACTTTAACTATCACATAACAGATTTCCCAAAAGACCAAGACGGTGATAGAAATACTAATAATAATGATAACAATAATATAGTGCCCAATAAGAACCCAATCTCTTTCTAGGAACTTTACATCTGCTGAAAAGGAAGCATATCAATTGGTTAGTCAAAACGGAATAATTGCCTAAAACACAGGCGTACATAGGAAATTCTCTTGGAAGGAGCAAAGGTTGTGAGGAACAGGTAAGTTTTTAGCTTTTATATGAATGTTGCCAAATCAGGAGACGACGTGAATCAGTCGGGAGTAAGTCCAATGGGTTTAGAAGCATAGCAACTGAAAGCTTAGCCTCCAAGGGATTTTCCAAGTTAGTCTCTCAAGCCTAGCTGCTGGTGCAAACCACTTCAGCTAGCACCCAGGTCTCGGGAGTAGACAGTGGTGTTGAATTAAATGCAATGAACATTATCATTATAATTGCAATGCAATTAGAGCAATAAACTGCAGCTATTCAAAACATCAATGCATTTTTTTTTACTTAGCAATATGGAAACTTACGGGTATATGTCGAGAAATTACTGAGAAGATTGGAACAGCAATCAAATAATTGTTCGGGGTACCTTTCAAAAGGCAAACGTGCTGGAACTGAGATCTGAAGTTTTGAGTAATTCCACAAAAAAAGGAAAGCATTAAAAACCAATTAGGAAAACCATCTTCAATTCCTTGCCTAAATAGATGCCTTCAAACACTCTTGAAAACGATTATCTGCAGCTGTGGACGTATCTAGTAAAAATGATCAAACCGAAATCAGAAATGAGCTCCCACGGTGCTGTAAAAGCAGAGCTGAACATTTGAAATTTCCCATTGGTCAGCCAAGTATTGGCCGAGTTATGGAATTTGCAAGGAACAAAGATAGACTGTAAACGAAGCTGTTTGAAAGTCACAAGCGCGTACCTCAAAATGCTGCAAACTTATACCCCGATGTGCTAAGGTTCAACAAGTTGGGACATAAGTCGTATATCATGCAGAGATCAATATTTTTTTTTTATTTGTAGATATTTTGTTTCGGTTTACTTCGGGACAAGACTTCGGCTCGCCAAATCGATTTTGATGTTTTCCTTTTATGTGGAAACCTTGAAAAGTTGAGATCCAATTTCTAATATTAGTATGTTTGTTTGTCTTTTGAAAGGTACCCTAAAAAAATATTCGATTATTGGACTAGTCGTCTCAATATGTTCTCGACATTTACTCTTAACACGGAAGCAGTAGAACACGAGGCACCGGAACACTGTGTCAGGATAGCTATAGGAATATTTGCACACTTACGTGCAGGTCTACTCCTGACTGATCTGACACACAGTTCGATATGGGTCAGACGAAAGGCCCCAGCAAATATCGGCCGAAACCCGGTGCAAATGTGCGGAATATGTCCAAAATACATTAAAGTGCAGTCTGAGAAATGAAAAATCAGCCGAGAGCAAGTTCAAGTGTCAGCAGGGATTCAAATCTCTATCAAATTTAACACCGATACTATCATGATATAATAATCATAATATTAGTAATAAGCATACAATACCTTTACTGAGCAATCTATACTGACAGTTAAACTTAATTTCGGACCCCACCGGAGCCTTACTCCCCTTTGTTTTTGTCAACGTTGTCGATGGAGCTTAATGCTCCAGAGCAGTGGCAATCTGAGTAGCAAGCACAACAAAACAGAAGACATCAGGCCTTGTGAAAGCACACAGAGTATACAACAAATACACTTCGAATTGGACGTTTAGGCGGCTCTCTCTAATCTAGGCACCATTACGAGTTACTTTAAACAAGGTCCATTTTGGCCCCCCCCCAGATAAAGCTTAACAAGCACCAAGATTGATCGAGAAAGCAGTGCTCACTCATAATTCATGTCTGGCAACTTCCACAAATAATGGTGGAGGACCCTTTCTCACGGTGGCTCTTTAATCTGGTTGTCCTTTTGTTCGGATACAGCGTTGGGTTGTTCTGCACAGACACTCAGGGCAGTTCGGCAGTCAATAGCAGTTCGGCAGTCAATAGCAGTTCGTTTATATATATTTCTCCAGGTTCTCCGAACTGACCTCAGCCTGAGCGAATGATCAAGGATGCTTCCGGCGCTTCTGCCGTGACTGCAGCGTGACCAGCAGCGACTGCTGCAGTGGACCGCCAGCAGCACGGGCAGTTCAGCCCAGCGCAGATGGCCAAGATATTCTGAGCACGTCAGAACAAGCGCTCATCATAAACTCAGCGTTCAGTCTGCTCAGGGCCGAGCACGTTAAGCGAACCAGGCGGCTCGTCACATTGCAAGGGCAAACCCCGGTGCGCAAGCAGCAAGCAAGCTGAGCCGGGGAGCGCGAGCAATGGTAGCGCCCTGTTCACTGGATGCAGCCGCACACCTCCGTTGCCACCGACGGCAGTGGTATAACACCGAGCAGCAAAGGAGCCCCTCCTGAGAGTCGGGTGAGGCAGCAGCCGGAAGAGAACAACAGACACTATCCTGACACAAACGACATGACCGACGTGGAAAGACTATAAAGAACCGAGGATAGCGGCGCCGCAGCTGTTCTCTCCACACCTGGTACTTCGAGTATCTGAGCCAGCTTTTTTCCGAATTCCTTGGCGCAGGCCACGCAGTCGTCCATGTCGACTCCGTGAACAGGAATGAAAGGACACACGTCGAGGGCGCCAAGTCGAGGGTGCTCGCCTGCAAAAGAACCGACAGAGGAGAAGATGTCAGATGCCCCCACGGCTGCCAGAACGTTTCACGAATGACTCGCATCACAGTACGAGTTGCAATATTCTATCGCATCCGAGCAGTTGCCATTGGCAAAAAAACTGCTGCTGCTGAGTGTGCACTGAGCAAAGAGACTCCACGAGCAGTATTCAGTACGCCGACTAGCACTCACTCGAAGGTCGTGCCCACACTGCAGCTAAGGAACGCCGCAGCTGCTAAGGAACGGTGCTACCACTAATGAATGGTGCTGACGCTAAGGGACCGCGGTCCAGAGAAGATGTGCAAACGAAGTCCTCCACACGACACGGGTTTGCCTCACCATCGGGCGATGTCACTTCTGGGGCTCGTCACACGTGCGCCTTTCTTGCTCAGCACACATTCAAACTGGCGGCCATTGGCTTCCGCAGCCACGCAACAGCTTGCGGTCGCAAGGAGGGGGAGGCGGCATGTGGTGGCGGCGGCGGTGGGCACGGTGAGAGAGAAGCCTGAATCTGCTGCTTCGGCTGCTGCGACAGCTGCAGCCGCCGCGCACCTTGGTGCTGTCGCATGTCGATGGCTTGTGAGGCCACTTGAGCGGAGCGCAGGGCGCCCTCGACCACTGCTTCGGGCGAGCCGACGAATGTGTACACGGTGCGATTTGTCGACTCGCCAGGATCTACATCCAGCAGAGAGCATCCCGGAGTCTCACCTATCGCCTTGGCTATGGCCTCGATAACCTGACAAAGAAAAGCAACACAAGTCTGCAGCTCATCAAGCAAGCTCCATTTTTTTTATCGACAATATGACGATTCGCTCGCCGCTGTAATTTCAATGAATTTCAACCACAACTCCACAAAGCCATTGACGACAAAAACTGGCTGTCCTGCTGGACAGTTTTCAGTGGCACACTCAAAAGCCGAAGTGGTTTTCAGACAACAACCGATAACCAATAAACGGACGGCTAACACAATAAGCAGAAGATAGAAGCGGAGCCGAAGTAGCACGACGGCTGACAAGGTCAGCTAGTTGTAACGAAGTAGCAGTTAGGGATGGCAGACAGCGAGGGCGGCACGATTGGGATCATGAACAAGAGCTTTGGTAAAAGGGAATTCCACAGCATAGAATTCGCAGGGCAAAAGTAGGTAGTCTAGCAAAATGAAAATGAAATAGGTACCACTACACTCTGCTAATCCATTAGCTACAAACAGCAGATCCACCACCTTCACTCAAGACTTGTCACAGCTGCTTGGAATGAGAAGCATGGCAGTCCAGCACAAACACTGCTGCACCCTTTTCCTCTCTCTTTTCGACAGATACAGGTGAACTGATAATAATTGAAGATAGAACCACAAAGCAGCAGAACATCATCACATATGCAGGCAGTGCAACCAGCAACAGGCAATCCTTTATTGGCCAGTGCACATGGGGGAGGGATGACAGCCACTAAGGGCTATTCTGCCAATATCGAAATGAGGTTGGTACTGCTAAATCAGCCGACAAGATTTCCTGCTCACATGGTAGCCTGAATACAAATAGCCAGACAGTGGTGGGGTCAGCCAGCAGCCATCTGCTGCTATTAGTCCTGGGCACTCCCTCATCTTGAGTGAAGGCTGGCTGACTCACTACCGACCTACAATGGCATTGCATATCCACACGGGAACAGCAGCCCCAGCACTTGTAGCAAACACCATTCCGGCCAGGTGTGCAAACATGAGCCGATTGCAAAGTGAGAGCCACTATGGACAGTCAGACTAGCACTAGAAACAGAAGACGTGGCAGAGGCACGAAATTGATGTAAGTATATTTGCATGGCAACATTCTCAACCCTTGCTGGTCTTAGTCAAATGCCCAAGGTTTGAACCTGCCACCAGTCCAGTGCATGCTCTTGTGTGCCTCCCCCCTCCCCCCCCCCGTGCACGCACTCCAGAGGCTACCCATAGCTGCAAAAAAACCACCTGTGTAATCGAGCAGAAGAGGTGGCATGCTGGACAGAAGAAAAGAGGGGGAGCCACCCACAAGAAAAGCTCAGCATCTGTGACCCGGCCGGCGTGTGAGCAGTGGGTTGCCTGTGCTACTCTATCCTCGAAACAATGGGCTAAGGCGACTACTAAAGTCGGCCACAGCCGCTGGGTATTTATCCGGTTTGGGGTTTGGTAAGCCCTGCATTTTTTTTTACACAAGGTGTCGCGGCTGAAAGGCTCTGAATAGAAAGCCAGGTCAGCTCGGCAGTAGCCGGAGCAATTAGGGAGAGGCCTCCAGACTCCTGCTCTCAGCCATTACTCACAGGAAGAACAGGTGGTGGCCACCCAATGGTGCCATCGGTCGGCAGACCACTACAGCTATGAGGAGCAGTTTCCGTAGTAGAGTGGGGGGGGGGCTCTCGACATCTGCAAACTGCATTTCACGTTGCATCCAATGGTAAGGCAGAGCAGGCCATCTGCTCCCACAAGAACTGCCCTGTGTGGTGAGTTTGCCAATCAGCACAGGTGATGGCTACGGGCTACTCCACTTTGCACTCAAGAAAACCACGAACTGGTCAAGACTGCTTTGAGCAACTTGACTGCAAAGGGATGAGGTGGGGGTTAGAATGACAGAGGAGAAGCCTTGGCATAACAACAACTACATCTGCGGCATCCAGATGGCAGACCTTTCCTGTGCTCCAATACCGGATGGCAGGGTCACCAGGTGTCACACTGTACCACCTACACCGATGTCTGTATAGAGGTGCGTTTGCATGCGAGGTGTGTGTGTGTGTGTGTGTGGTGTGAATTCTTGTATGCTCACCCACCTCAGTTGATTTGAGGAAGATGAACCTACGATTTTGTGATCCTTGAAATATAATGACACTACAAAAATTTCTTGCAGTGAATTAATAACTCACACAGTAGAAGAGGACTGATCTGATCCACTGACTTTGCACACGTGATGTGAAAGTACCAAGGTTGTTACAGCAAGTATGCTGCTAACTGGGTGGTTAAGGTGCTCCCCCTCCAACCAAGGTCTAGCCGAGGTCGTGGGCTCGAGCCCCATGACATACGTGCAGACTTGTCATCACAAACCAAAGAGTTGAGCATCTGGCAACTCTGACGAGCCAGGAGTTATAGGCTGCAGTATGCCTAGTCACATGTTTATTACTAAAAACCAGACTGCTTTTGGCTAGAGATTTGACATTTTTAAAGGCAGTCATATTTTGGGGTTTCCCAACATTTATAATATCAACTCGCATTTTCTAAGCACTGCTCCATCTCGCAAGGCGGGCGGGAAACACTGCAGTGACTATGTTACAGGGATTCTAACAATACTTCATCAACAAATGTAAAGCGCCTAGAAAGAGATCGAGTTCTCCAAGGGTACTATCAAATGCATTATTATTATTATTATTATTATCAACGAGGCCATAACAATCGTGAAATTGGGCAAAGGCTTGAGATTAGTGAATTTACTGTTTGCTATGATATCAACAAATATTCAGATACTGGATCGATGGCACGAACAGCTGGATCTAGCCATACACGAAAGACCAATGCCAGGGGTGACCGGCTTATTAAGATGGTAGCACTTCCGAACAAAACCGCCATATTTCGAGACCTTGCACAGTCATATAAAGGCATTACAGGGATCGCTATCAGTCAAGATATGGTCCGAAGGAGGCTGGCTAAGGGTGGCATCCTCGGACAGATTGCAAAAGTAAGCCTCTGCTCACCAGCGGTCATAAAGCAGCGGGCTTACTATCACGCCCACTGGACAGAAGACCACTGGAGTTAAGCTCTATGGACAGACAAATGTTCTCAACATTTGGCAACAGAAAGCAGCACATAAGATTTAGCAAAAAGAAACCTGAGGCTTACCGGCATGACAGCCTTCAACCTACCGTGAAATTCGGAGGGAAATCAATGATGGCATGGGGCTGCTTTGCTGCAAAAGGAGTTAGAGCTCTGCATTGGATCGAAAGTATTCTGGACCAACACGTGTACCTTAAGGTGGTCAAGAAACTCGGTCTGCACAGTGAAAACCCTCTGCTTGGGGATTGGTATATTTGGCAACAAGATAGCTAACTTAGCGAAATCAGCTAGGTCAGTAAAAAGTGCTTTCTAAAGATGCTTAGGCCATTTCACGGCCCATTGATGTCCACTAAATTATGTTCTTAGATGGTTTAGGCGACTCCTGTTATATCTGTTTACGGTTTGATCCTTTGATGTGTATTTATGGCTCGGTCCTTTAATAAGGACAATGTGCCGATATATAAGGGCCAACACAGGAGAAAGTAAGGCAGTTGGCTATGGAGTGCTGGCCCGAGTGAGGGCATTTGAAATACACCTTCGAGGCCTACGTGGACGTGCAACTTAGGGCCAGGTGAGTCCTGGCGAATGTACTACGTTGTTACGTTGGCTTGCATTCCCATTATGTGAGATCCTGTAGCGCACAAGGCCGAGCATAAAGTAAACGCCTCCCAAAAATTGTATTACTATTAAAACCCATGGAAATAAGCTAGCGCACACACCTTCCGTTTCTGCTCCTCTCCTGTGCTCAACCGCTGATGACCCACAATCGTTCGGCGAGTTTCGGAGCCACTGTCAAAGTTATCTGGTGAAAGCTTGCACACCCATTCAAAAAAAAGCCGTGAAAGGAAGAGACGACGGAGGAGATCTGCAGCTCCACAAAAAAGAGGCTGCACGGCTTTGCGAATTGGCTCGCACACGTGGCACCAAAGCATCGGTGCCACGTGTGCTTTTCGCTGGTATGCTTGGCCACAAGCAATTTAGTACAAATGATTCTTCACGTTTTTCACATCTAGCAGGCTAACCAAAAAAGATACTAGCTGATTCAAAAGCCTCTTTTTGTATAGCGACATAAGAGCCTTTACGGCTATCAAAACCGCTTGCAGCAGCAATAAAGGATGGCCGACCGCAGGATGCCAACCCACAACCTCGGGGCCGAGGTCGTGAAAGGCAACCACTTTACCTAGTGTGCCATCACGGCTCACCAAGGTGGCAGGATGCACAATTTGTATCGACTCAAGCGAACCCTTGCGAGTTCTAACAACGAAGCTAAAAAAAAGCGCACCGTTTATCATAGCATTTCGTGGGTCCTTTGTGCCTTATGCCTGTCGACACTGTGCATGTCACTGCTAACCGTGTTATGCTTGTTGACGTTGCATGTTACCACTAACCAATTGATCATGCTTCTTTTACAGCATAGGTAAAGTGCCCAGAAAGAGATTTTTAAGTTCTCCGAGGGTGCTATACATACATTATTATTATTATAAAACACTGAATATTTCAGGTCACAACTCGATCTGCAGGGCACGTTGATTTTTCGGGCCAGCACTGCTTAGTCTTTAGGCAGCAGTCGTGCACAGCAAGTGCCAAAACGAGTCGAGAGGCTACAGTACGCATGCCGCTCTAGGCAGTCGACGGAAGCCGGGGAACAGCAGCACGGTTTTCCTTTAGCAGCCCAGTTTTCTTTCTCGGCACCGGTGCACCGGCTGCGAACGTTGCGAGGTTGCTGCCGCACGACAGCCAGCTCTAGTGAATGACAAACTCCTACAGCAGGTGCACATTCTGTCCCGGTTTGGCCTGCCCGATTCGCACGGCTCCAGCTCGCCGGACGCATAAACAGCTAACCGAGGAGCTGCCAAGGACGCCGGCGGGACGAAAGCGAGTATCCGATGTCGCGAAGGCGGCCAGCAACTGGAAACCGGGGAGGGGGTTGATATTGCTTTTGCAAGCAGAGGTACGACCAGAACGCCCGCGTGGCAATATAGGCACGGAGCGCTGAGAGGAGAGGTGGGGTGCAGGAGGCCTGAATCGCATTCTCCCTTGCGCGCCGATGGGCCAGGCGCCGGCCAGCTGCAGCGCTGCCAGGGCCCACGGTCAAAGGTGACGCCGATTAGACCCCTCGAGCGGAGTAGGTTGGTACGGTACACACCGCGCTATGCCGACGCACTTGCGTAGCCAAAAAGCACCCGCGCGACCGAGCATGCGAATAGCCTATCTATTAGTTCGTTCAAATGAAAATGCAAGTCAAAACGGGCCGAGCCAAGGGCGCGGCGCTAGCACGAGAGGCTGGCCGCACCGGGCCTCAAGAGTCGCCGCCGCGACGCTCCGACATGGTAAACACCGGCCGTACGTACACTTCCCGTTACAGCGCCTGGAGTAGCAACCCGAGTAGCTACCTTAACAATCGCTCACCTGCTTGTCCTTTCCTACCGAAAAATTGGGCACACATTCGACGATTTTCATTTCGCGATGGGGCGGCTCCGGAGTCTAGTCCGCACGCGGATGTATACGTCACGCGCGGTGGCACCGAATGCGCTCCGCTTATTTCGCCGTTGGTGTGCGCCCGCTGTGCTGGCCAGCCATTGGCTGCTTATGGTGAGTAAGCGCGAGAGTAATCATGAAAAAAAACTTAAGAATCGCTGCCGCGTGTGTTTTAAGTAATCCGGCAACGTTTCGAGAAGCTTGCTGTAAGAGTGGCGGACTGAGGTGACTAGTACAGCGACCGCGCCGCCGCCGCCATTCCCGCCGTTGTACGCGGTGCGTTCGAGCGAGCATGGCGAGAGCTTTCATCGCGGCCTCCAGCTATTCATGTCCGCGCTCAGGGCTATGCCCGCCGATGCCTCGACACAGCCTGCGCTGCTTCGAAGCGTAGCCGTGCACCGTCGTGCCGTGACCTAACTCGCGGAGGGTAGGGTACCGGACTACGTACTAGCGCCAGCGCGACGTCTTCCTGCTGCTGCATGAGCCCGAATCGTGCTTCGCGAGAGTCTCGAAGCGCACATCGCGGTGCGGCCGCCGCCGCACCGCAGCGACTGGCCTCGGTGCTCGAGCGCTGTCACTTTCACTGCCGCCGCGGCCGCGAGGTCAGAGCGGAGCGAGCGCCCCCACGTGGCCGCCAGCCGTCTAGGCTCGCCGCGGCTCACCGTTTGGGTCCCGGCTTCGTCGCTCGGTCGCAGCGACTTGGAAGGTCACCGCTGACCCTCGGATACAGCGGCACGAGCTCTGCGGTGCATCCAAAACTTGTCGGATTTGCCGTCAGTGGGGGAGCCGCCGACGCCAAACCCGACGAGCATCGCTTCGGGCTTTGAACTACCATCGGCTGCTCCCCATAACTCGCCGCTCGGGTAAGACTATAGAGCTTCTCTTGCGTAGTCGCAATGACCGGCCGAGTGACCAGCGACGACCGGAGCCGGGTTAGAGTCGCTAACCGCGACAACGATTCCTTTTAAAGTGAGACATGCTTATAGCACATCCGTTTTCTTTTATTAAACATTGGGCGTTCCCTCGAGATTATCACACGCCCAGGAAGTAGGTGAAACTTCTGCTACGGATAAGTGGTTGGTGAATATTCTTCGTGTCGATCGGGTCTGAGCAGCCGGATCGCTATCGTTTTTGCACGCGAATTTTTTGGAGCCTGCTCAAAAGCTTGGAGTGTGCTGAGCCGCGGCATAGCGGGGACTCCCGTGATCGCTCGATACGGTAGGTCTGGGAAAGCCTGCTGTGATGTGGCCAGTGGCAAACAAAGAGGCCAGAGACGGCAGAATAGGTGCAGAGGCAATTCGCACTGATCCAGCCTTAGTTTCAGTGTCCCCTTGCCCCATGCTCCTACCATTGATCCTGTCCTCCATCCCATGCATCCATAATCTCCTTCAAAATGGTCTGTTTTCGACTTATTGTTCTTATCAGTCAACGTTTGCTCGATGCTATTTATTGAATGCTGAAACGGACAGCTTATTTAGAGATTTGTTTTTCTTGCCTTCTGATACCTTCAAGGTAGGTGCTACGATCAAGCAAGGGACCTAATTAAGAACAGTCTCTGTTTATTGGTTGGTCGGGGCATCTCTGCTGTGATCCTTAAGCGTGCCGCTGAAGCCTACTACTACTTGTGGGCAAAGGCTGTATATTTTAGCACCTCCACTCTAATGTTGTAACCAACAGCATCCTCGGTATTAATGATAATGGTAATGTCACTCACCCTTGGTCATCTTTGACTTAAGCTACTGGATTCGATGACACCGATCTAAATAAATACCCCTATTCTTCTGTAGGAAAATGGGTCAGTGAAGCTGTGGATGTGAGAATCGTACTTACTAGATAAGTGTCAAGTGCATATCTTGTGTTGATCAGGTCTCATCAAACACTTGCTGACTGGCACAAAGGATTTCGCTTGATCTATTGCCGTTCACCCTGAAGCTGGTAAATCAAGCTGATGACAATCTTGTTTACTTTTCGTTCAAATATAAGATATATATATATATTTTATGTAGTTCATTTGTATAACATCCTAAGAGAACTTAATCTCTATCCAGGCACTTTACATGTGCCGAAGGGCTCGAGCTCATTTCTATTGGCAGTAGGTTTAATTTGTTTATCTTGCAGATATTAACTCGAAGGCATCAATTGACTGTCAATTTGAATAACGAAAAATTCGTTGAAGTTGTATTTTAAATTGCACCACAACTTCGGAAAAATGTTACTGATTGTTGTCCTGGAAAAGTAGTTCGTAGCAATCTAATGCACTTGGCACAGCAACGTTGTCGACGATTCGCAGGTAGCCGTCTTAACACATGTCCTCAATGTGTTAAAGTCTCATTAAATCGCCCACTTCGAAACCTCCCCATGCCGTCACTGATCCGGACCCAAACTTCACAGAATGTTTCGAACAGGCAGTAGTATATGCTTTGTCACTCCCGTGTTGAATGAAATATAGGATCGACATTTGGAGCTGCCATAGACGGTTACATTTTCTTTTGTCAGTAAAGAATACTCTCCTCCAATCTTTGGCCGATCAATGCGGGGCTGCTATGCCGACTCAATGTGGGCTCTAGTCAGTAGCAGATCTTAGTTTGCTGTCATTCCCACAAGCCCCTGTTTATTGAGCCCTCGCATCGCCGTCCGCTTGCTAAGGATCGTTTCGGTACTAAGCTCGTTTGTTTTGGCATTGACTCGAGCTAAAGCGAAACCAGCCTTCGAGTACGTCATTTTCAGGAGCCGACTGTCCCTCTCAGTAGAATCCCCGAGGGAGTCCAGCCGCTGGTCGGTTCTTTATCGGCCCTATCACGGATAATTTCTGACATATCGGTCAGCTTTTTCATTTATTCCCAGCTTCCGAGCCGTCTCTCTTGTTGCTTTCCTTCCCTAGGTGGTAAGAACACAGCTGGCCCTTTTACAATCAGGAAGGCGGCCTTCCTTTGCCCTGCCTTGGCTGCTAGTATTGCAGTCAAGTACAGATTGATGCAGTCTGCTGGCTGTGGCCAAGGTCACTAGCTGTGTGCCTAGTTTCCCCGGTGCATTAGCACATCAAGAATATCTAGCACTTTCTGTTAGGCATAATATCGCCTGCTAATAAATAATTAATTCATTCTTATAGCACCCCAAGAGAACTTAATCTCTATTTGAGTCCACGACCTCAGCGAGACCTGGGTCGGGGCTAGCAACTTAATGGCTGGACCAAACCAGCTCGGCAATGTAACATCAAGGACGTCGGCCGAATTTGTAAAGTGCCTAGAACGAGATTCGCAGTTCATTGATGATGCTATACAAATTTATTGTTATTATATAAAGGTGCAAGCACTCTACCTGCTGTTTGCTGATCTTTGTAGCATTATTATTGCATAACACACCCAAGTATTACCTCGTGCCCAGCCACCAAAATCCGAAAGAGCAACTGCCCATCAGTGACAGTTAGTCGTTTGCTGTGGTGATATCAACAAACATGCATTTCACGGGTTCAGCACTCAGAAGACCTGAGCAATAAGTTACATGGCAAAACACTGGTTGTCGATAGCAAAAAGGAAAATATTTTTTTTTTACTTTTGACCGACAATTTACAGTAGTTCCAACTGCTACCTGCTGATATACGCCGACTAAACTCACCGGAAGCCAAGTTCTTCAAAGTTTTTTGAAAGTAAATAAATATATATATATATATATTAACTTATTAAAGAGCCTTGATTAGGTTTAGTGGATCATGGCATTACGTAAGTCATGGTGGCCAAGCTAAGTATTTCACCAAATTGCCCCGTATGAAAGCTGGTAAGATAATGAAAGTTAATCGACATCCCAAAGGGTTTTGCAACCATACTAACGGATTTTATGGGTTACAGAGTTAAGACTGAAGATTGTATATAGATAGAACAACAATCCTGTCTAGATGCTGATATGCTGAAAAAGAAAGGCTTGATCAGCTCGGCATAGTTTTTTACTTGCATCGCTTATATAGTAAAGATCAAAATTTTAAATTATATTTGTTTTGTTTGTGGTTATTGACCTTCTGTTTTATTCTGCAAATGTCAGCAGCGATTTTCTTTTGTGACCCTGCCCAATCTCTCGACTGCACAGACAATTCCTTGAGCAGGTACACAAATCTGAGGATGCAAGCTTATTTCAAAGGCCTGAAGGCTGACGCTTGTCCATCGAACCGGCTTGATTAGGAATTTGACAGCATTTCAGCTCGGTAGCCCAAATTGATGTCCCATTCTTGAGGTGACTAACCCAGAACAGTCGAACGAGTCTGTTAGATCCTTAGGTCTGAAACGCCTTGCTGGCCTTAGTTCTGAATGGAAAGTAAGATATTGTAAAGCCTAACCCGTGCAACTTGTATGTGCTTCAGGAAGTATAATGAATGAATTCGCAGCTCATCAGGAATGAAATGGACTGGAGGTCCATCAGCGAGGGAGTGACCGAATCGAAATTGCTGATTCAAAAGGGTCGGCATAAGCTTTTGGTGTATGTTGAGTTGAGTGCACTGATCTGCAACGTCAGCTTGCTGTTTAGGATGGATGCAGTTACTTTCGTCATACCGTAAATCTAACTATCAATGGATATGAGTTAAATAAATAATAAAAGTACCGTGCACACAATCTTTTGAATTCATCCTATTGCCCCGGGTTCTAGCCGAAGGGTAAAGTGCACCCACTTCTCGATCCAGGTCTTGGGTTTAAGGAAATACATTAGCTGACATGATGTGTCCCAGCAACTTTTTCTTGCCTTCTGCTAGCCAAAGTATAAACCGCTGAAGCTCTTTTGTAGCTATATTATTAATCTATCTATATATAACTGATCTGTATATATGTGAGGATGCTGTTATATCAACCGATATTTACAATATTAGCATCTTATGCCTTTATCTTGCTGCCACTATCACACCAACTTATTACTAGCAAATACAATACTAATCTGAGTGTCAGTTTGTATACAGACTACACAGCTCAACTTAGTGCTTTGATTCTTGCCAGCCTTTCGGCATCTTAAACTCTATCAGCTCGCCGACAGCATGTTTAATAATAGTAATACATTTATGTAGCACCGTCGTAGAACTTAATCTCTTTCTAGGTAATTTACGTATGCCTCAATGTATTGCTTATCTTAGCTCTGGGATGGCAGTAAGGAGGCTCAAATTAAATAGTGACAAAAGAAACTCTTTAATTATGGCAAACTAAGTGTTACTCATAAGCTGAAAAGCCGAACACTCCAAATAAGTTCGACCAGCATATACATATCCTGTTGCCACTTAATAGAATTTGGGTTTCCTTGTTCTAAAGGATAGGTCGCCTACTGTAGGACTCGAATCCACGACCGGGACTAAGACCCAGGTGCACTGTTCGCTGATTTACAGCCTCGTGAATAAGCTGCAGAAGAGCCTTAATGGATTTTACCACGGCTTGCAGCCGGCAATAAAGAATCGCCGACTGCTTACACTTAGCCCGAGACCTGGGTCGTGAAGAGCATGTACCTTACCCCTGTGCTAAGACCTAGGGGTAAAATGACTTTAAATTAGATTAGCACATCAACTCCTGCAGTCAAGCCTGCCTAGTTTGACCTAAGTAAATTTCAAAATTGTAGGTAAGATAAGGCCCAGATAAAGGCACCAAAGCCCCAGCATTTGTTACATCCCAACTAGAGTTCCTTAACTCGCTAGGTGTAGGTTTTCCTGCCCTTGCTCTTGCTGCAAAACTCGGCCACTAGGCTTATCGGTCGTAAGCAACACAACTAGCACATTAAGCTTCTGCTCACCTATCTGCACTGGCTGCCTATCAAGTTGCTTTCGACTTTTGTCATTCACCTTTAGACACTTCCATTTTCTTTCTTCACCTTAACTATTTGAATTTAGGGTGTCAAAAAATACTTAATTGGTACTTTTGATGAAATTGGTCCAATACTCAAACACATTTGCTTAGGGTACCTTTCAAAAACAAGCTCGTTATAAATTCGATCGAAAGTTCTGACGTCTTGCCATCAAAAGTTCTGGAGCTTTAATTTCTGCAATCATAGACATGTATAGCAAAAATTATGTAACCGGAATCAAAAATATTCCAGAGCTATGTAGTACGAACAGAGCAGTTCAAATCACTCCGATCCTCCTGAGTATTGGCCGAGTTATAGGATTTACAAAGCACAAAGCTGCACTGAGAATAAAGCTTATACAAGTCGCAAGCATGCACCTCAACAGGTTTCATACACGTACCTTGATTTAGTCCGTTTCAAAAAGTTTTGAGACGAGCCACATTAGGTGCAGAAATCGGTAAATTTATTTGTAGATTTGTTGCTTCCGATTTACATTTGGGTTTGACTGACTAGCCTAATCATTTTTTTTTATATGGAAGTCATCAGAACATCCGATCCCATTTCTAAAATGTTTGTCGTTAAAAGGTAACCTAAACAAATATTATCGTTGACCAATTTTAAAGTATTTTCTTTACATTCCGTCTTAAAGTCACACCAGGCCTCCCATCAAACCACTGCAATTCTGACTCGGGTCCATTGGTTGTTTCTGTAAGTAACTTCAAATAACCTCGAAGATTGTGCTATTAGTTGCTCTGCTCCCAAAGGCTTGAACTCACTGCCAACTGACATTACGTCGTCTTCTGATTTGACCGCATTCAACGAAGATAACTTGTTCCGTCATTGTGAATAGTACTTGGCATGCTTGTGCATTCAGAAGCTCTGCACATCATGACAGAAGGGCGAAGGCAATTTGCTTTTATACACCGATTTGGTGAACTTTTCACTATTATGCTCACTGGTGCATGACTCAGTGTGAGTTACTAGCCAGAGGTCCTACTAACCGGTGGACCGGAGTGTATTCTCGTGTGCTTTTCTTTGCTAGCCTAAGCAAGCATGATACCTTACTTGTCTTAATACCTTAGTCATTACTTCTGTGGCAGCGACTTGTAAAGCACTTGAATAGAGATTCAGTTATCTAAGTTTACTACACAGAATACATAATTACAATAATAATAATTATCATTGTTAAATAGAGAGTGTTAGTATAGCTTTGGTAGGTTTTAGCATCTATATAGTATGCCCATTTAAGCGTAGCCTTCAAGTGTAGCAAATGCTGCTTAAGTACATCTACCAGCTTTTTTAAATGCCGAGTCTTTGGGCTTAGTCAAGCAGCCTCCATCTTTTAATAAATGCCTCCGACTCGAGTGCCTGTAATTCTATACTCTCCCTTAGGCTTCTGGGCAGCCTAGTAGCTTCAATAAGAGTGGTCGGCAGGTTTTATCGTTCCTCCGTTACAGAGAGCTCATAAAATGTAATCTAGAACCGATGTCCTGTACTTCGGTATAGCAGAAATGTACAATTTTTAAATCTTGGTTGTGCTTATTTTTGAATGGATTGATGCACTCCGATGGCCACACTCGTGTTTGTTGGATGCAAACGATACTATACTGTTCGGTACCGTTAGATCCCCATTGGTCCGACGGTAAATAGGTAGCCATATTGGTCATTTTACATTACTGATAAGCAGTTGAACTGGAACGTTGGAATAACTTCATCATACGGTCACTCATGAATACATAATACTCTACCTGTCATCTTTCCAAATGCTGGAGAAATCATAAACGCCAGCCTCACACCTATTTAGTGATACAAGCAAAAGTAACTACTCTTTTCGGTTAGCTGCTTATTCGAAGCCCGGCTCCCGAGTAAAATTGGCTCGATTACAGATTAAGTTGTGTTCATTGATCCTGCCAGCCTGGCATGGCTGATAACTAAATACCTAAATACCTAACCAAATTTTTTGGCAGTTCTACCGAAAGTCAAGTCTGCCTACTTCCATCTACCTAACGGTGTTAAATTTTGGCTGGCTTGGATAAGGACACCACAGCAAGCCGGACAATACATTTTGTATATCCCTCAAGACTTAAGTAACCTACTACTTGCAGGTCTTGCTGCATGTATAGCAGAGTTCTTAGCATACGTGCAAAACTCCTGCAGCTAGGCTTGTCTGTCGTCGCCAACATGGCAACTGCTAAAGGTACTGTCATAAGATTATGAGTCCGGCCATACTTGCCCGAAGGCATAGACTTTTTCAATTAATTCCCCTCGTACTGCTTTCGAAGCACTTCACTTCTCATTCGCAAGCGGGCTGTAGTGATAGACGAACATTTTGCGCTTCAGTATTAAATAAATAAATGACTGCAGCTAAAATAAAGAATGGCGCTTGTTTTTTAATCACTTCCTGTAAGCCTGTTGTCAAGAACCTCATGATTGGTGTGTATAATTACAGAGCAATTTATTGCCAGCTTTGGGATAGTCTTTGGGGAGTCTCAAATAAGACAGCCCCTGATACGAATAGCTGCCGATCTTACACTCCGTTCCAAACATTTGAAAGATTTAAGTCGGGCTTCAAATCAGTGCTCAGGCATGGCCATGACTAGTTACCTCAGTGGACGATTGAGACAGCAGTCGAAAAAGTCCCACCGACAGCACCCGTGAAGTATTTATACCATGCGAAACTGTTTATACTCGTTCATAATGCCATCTATTCGATAGAGCTACGGTACTAGCTGCTGTGCAACAGCTCCATACGGTCACTCTTCCAGCTGCCGAAATTAGAAGGTGGTCGTTGTGGTGAGCTTCATTAATGAATATCACTTCACATTCGCTGTCCTACCACTATTGAATATAATGAATGACTCGTCAGTCCATGTAATTCTTTGCCAGTCAGCTCAAGTCGAGTGGACACGATCCCGATTTTATTGCAAGGGGATTCAATATTTGCTTTCTTGAAAGCGAAGTTTTACGACCGGCAATCGTGGAGAGTTTACCTTGCTGGCATAGTCCTCTCACAACGGTTTATTCAATCAGCTCAGGCCAAGTATTAGTAAATGTCCCAGCAACACTTTCCGCGGGAGCAAATCTGTTCTTCAAGGCTTGCCGGTTTTTTTAGCGCTCTGTCATCCGGCTTATTTGCCAGCTTAAGGCAACTGCTTCACTTCCTCGGTTCCATCATGCCTAGTTGCAACTGTTTCTCAATATTGTAGCTGACACATTGTGTGGGAGTCATAAGCTCTCTTGCAACTCGTACTTTGTTGTAGCCTATAATAATAATAATAATAATAATAATTCACTTGATAAAGCGCCCTCAGAGAACTCAATCTCTCTCTAGGCGCTTTACATTTGCTGTAAAGTGAAATGCAATTGAATGGTAAGTAAAATCATGCTTGAAAAACAAACGAGATGAATAATATGGTTAGGGGTGACATGCACAGGGTCAGCATGCAAATGTGGTTAGTGGCAGCATGCACAGTGTCAGCACGCATAAGCACATCAAAGACGAATCACAGGGACCCACTAAATGCTGTCCTAAATAGGTGTGTTTTTAGGTTCCTTTTAAATGTGGTCAGGTCAGGGGATGTTTTGACGCAGGTCGGGAGGGAGTTCCAGGCTTTGGGAGCATATGAACTAAATAAGCCTACAAAATAAGGCCTTCGAATTTGGCGGCCATCAGAAGTCACTAGAAGAACTGGCTCTCTGGAGCTAGCACTGCGCAGACATAAGCGCTTTAGCAGTTGATACTTTGCCATTTGTAGTAAAGTTCACCAAGGTGGTTTAGGCGCAATTTAAAGTCTAATCTCCCATTTCAAGAAGGTATAAAAATAAAAATACAATTCAGCTGAAGAGTGCCCTTAGAGAACTTAATCTCTATCCAGGTGCTTCATGTATGCCACAAAGCTCGAGCCCACGACCTCGGCCGTCAAATGCAATGACGTTTATCTCGGCCTTCAAAGGGGAGCTCCTCAACCGTTGGGCCTGACCAAGGCGCCATATTCTAGTATAATTTGCTTAACCTTCTCCTAAATTCGAGGGAACTGCCTCGTTTAACACGAATTGGTACAAGGATTAGTATGCGGTTTGCATGGTTTGTATGAGTCAATCTTATCGGTAGATGTCGTCATCATCAGAATTACACCCTTTCCCATGCTGCTTGTGCTAGCTTAAAACTTTGACGGTACCTTTATATTCATAGTACCACTGCTTACCAACCTGTACTGGCTCCATGCGAAACATTGTATCGACTTTGGGTCCTGTCATTCATTTTTAGGCCCTTGCATTCTCTTGCTCTGGTCTGCCTATTTGACCTACTCAGCAGCTTTCCCTTCTGCTTGCCATGCGGTCGGCTGACTTGTTTAGCTTTGCCTCAAACCACTGCAAGTTCTGTTGAAGCCATTTCCAAAGTCCAGAACTTATCAATGACGGTCATCGCGACGTCCCTTAAAGTAGTGGCATTTATAAGGAAGCTAAGATTACATTAGCTCTATTCATGCCAATTGTCCATTCAGTGTTTATTCGAGCTGATATTGCAAAATTTATCATCTGTCTCAGTTGCATGCATCCTTTCCAGAATATATACAGTTTGCACAGGCCCGGATCACCAAGCATGTCGATTTGAGGAATATATCTATGAGTTTAATGGGCTCCAGCGGATGTAGGAGCATGTTGGGATTGCGCAGACATTTTGGATTTAGCCGCCCGTTCTGGATCTCGTGGTAGGTAGACAAAGAGGGATCGTGCATAGTTTGGCTTTTACATTAAGTTGCCCTCGGGCTTGCATTGCATCTAACTGGTAACAAAAATACCCGAGGGAATATTAGTTGTCAGTACTGCGCAATTTAGCCTCTTTGCGGTGCATGCGCGCTCAAGGGCGCGCGGGCGAGGGCGCGCAGCGCTGTGCCGCGTGCCCGCGCCGGCACATGGTGAATGTGCATGTCGCCCTCGGGCCTGCATTACATCTAGTTGGTAAAAAAAAAAATCTCGAGGGGATCTGAGTTGTCAGTACTGCGCGATTGAGCCTCTTTGCAGCGCCTGCGCGCCGTGCCGCGCACATGGTGAATGTGCACGTATGCTTCCTTTTTCTGTTGGATTTTGCAGACGAACGCACACATCCTGAAAGACTTGATACGACTTTGATCGAAAAGACCCTGACAGGCTCCAATTTCTTTGCTTTGCTGCACCAGTTTAAGGCTGCGACGCTGTGTGAAAATGAGCGTAAAGTCGGTTCGAAAGGCTTCTGCTAACGCCGTACTGCATCTATGGGAGGCTATGAATTTCATTCGCCAGCAGAAACAGTTTTGTGGGGAAGCTCGCATAACTTCTTATTTGTCTCGGATATACAATTGGTCCGAAAAAGAAATCGCGACCGCCATGGAGCAAGCAATGGCCGACGGGCTCATTGTCGAATACAACGTGGTCGGGCACAAAGGCTGCAAATCGGGTGTAGAGCAAACCGGGTACAAGATACCGGATGAGGACTTCGTGAGTACCTTTGTACTGGAGTTGCTTGCCTCACAGCCGCCATGCCACATTCATTACTTCCACCTCTTCTTTCTCCTCCTCTTCTTTGTTCACCTCCATCAGCTCCTACCTTGCCTCCGAATCGATCGTGCTTCCTTTGTAGCATATGTTAAGTGCCCAGAGAGAGATTAAGTTCTCCCAGGGCGCTATGCAAATGTGTTATTATTATTATCACCGCAGCTGCCTCTTAAAACCCATACCCCAAGCTGCATTTTAAGCCCGACTATCCCGTGGCATGGCAGTCGTTGCATTGGCTGACAGCCGTTGTTACATCGCTGTTGGCATGCCAACCTGGTCAGATATCTCGGGGTCGTGATGGAAGATGCTTGTGATCTGTCGCCCTTGCAGGATCGCGGTAAGAATGACTGGTATTGCATAGTCTGCCGTACCTCCAACTGCGACGTCAAGTGCCGCCATTGTTGGCGTGTGGTCCATTCACTTTGCCTGCCGCCGGGGACGAACAAGTTCACTTGTGAACTCTGCGTACTACAGGTAGGTCGACCCCTTTACAGTCTCGGCTCTCCCGCTACCGGCGCTGCTGCCGCCAGCCGTTTCCAAACAATTTGCAGTAGCAGAACGTAAACCTTTCTATCTGGATTGCAACCATGCGGTGAGTTGATCGCAGCGGCCGCGCACAGAGCAGCTGCTGCCATGGATTTTTGACAGGGATATTCTGCTGGCTCCTCCGTGCTCTGCCTGGACGGGCAGACGACACGGCATGCTTGTGCTCATTGTCCAGCCTCGGTTTCCAGCTAGAGTGGAGTGCACACAGTATATCAGCTAGGAACAAGCATGCTTGCTGCTGGCACTGCCTTCACTCTCGGGTCGCACGGGCATTTTCCGTGCTGCACATGCTCCAGATTGCGCCTTATTAATGTTCAAAAATTTGGGATGCGAGTCGTATTTCTTATATTAAAGCAAAGATTGGGATATTTTTTGTAGACATTTTTTCCGGTTTACTTCTGGGCTAGACATAGTTTGCCTAGTCATTTTTTAAAGCTTTCCGCATATGTGAAAATCAACTTAGTTGGAGCAGAAGCTATGTTACCATTGATTAGTTTGCTTTGTGTATGTTGCATTCAGGTATCATATTTATTGCGAATTTTATTATTTCGACCTTCCTATTCTGCTGACAATATGCCCTAGACAGTGCATGTCTGCAACCTATGCTGTCTGCTGTCACGTATCTCAACAGCCATTGCCGATTTGCGTGTGTAGCTGGGCTATTCCCAGTATAATATCAATATGCACAATATACAATAGTACAATATTATAGTTCTTCAGAAAAGATGGTTTTCTCCTCATCTAGACCAATCAAGGAAAGGTTTTGACTGTTGAATTTTTATTTAGTACAAAAGTTAGCTCCACCTATGTTGAGCAGAAAACGACTAAGACGCCTGTTTGGTCGCTCGAGATGTTTACAGGAGCAAGTGGGGGTTTTGTGAATGGCAGCTGCCGTTCTTATCATCTCCTTACTCATTGCTGGCTGGCCGCTTCTGTTGCAGTCGAATACTCGGTCTAAGAAATGGGAGCGAAGCCAGCTCAAGACATTCCTTAATTTCATCCTTGCCCGACTAAAAGAGAAGGTGAGTGCTGTTCATTAAAATGTAAGCACTTGTGTTTGTTAGCCTGGTTGCTTTTCATAGTGACCTGCTTGTTTTCAGCAACTCGTTGTGGGACAACATGCTGTGCCCTCGCATAGTTCACAATAGCAGATTAATTATGATAGCGGTTTCGAAGGAGCTTGTGCTTGATAGCCTTGTATTATTTTTCGTAGCTCTGATTGGTTGCGACCCTCGGTCTTAGTGGCCTAGGGGTAAGCTCTTCACGATCCAGGTCTTGGGTTGAGTCGTGCAATGGGTAATTATTTATTGCCCAGTGCTAGTGGTGATAGCTGTTAATGCCATTCTGCCTCTATATAAATTAGGCTGTTTAATCAGCTAAATTTCTTGATGCTGACCCGTTCTGCTGCGCTGTCTGTGGAGCTGGTCTTTTGGCTGACCATAGGTGTTATAGCTTATTTAGTTGTCTGTGCACAGTGACAGTTATGTGTACAAACACCCTTTCATCCCTGTTGTTCAACAGATTAGTTCACTGCTGCATTGTAGACGGCTGCTCTGGTATTCAACGAGAAATGTCCCGGTTTTTTTAGTGCGGTCCAACAGCATAAGGCAAATAGTGCTGTAGTCGGTCTGTCGCTGGTATGTCACAGCGTTGACGTGCATCCCGACTAGACGTCTATAGCTCACTGCTTGCATGTCTTCCTGCTCCGCAGTTACACTGTTACTTGGTTGACATGCTTTGCTTTAGCACCACCCTACCACTTGTTGGTAGACAAGGAGCCGCCCAATGATAGAAGAAATAGAGAGACTCTTGCCATGGACTTAATGCTGTGAAGTCTGCTTGTACCTGCCATAAATTCATTGGTGGCTGTCCCCAAATTTTCTTTATATTAAAGTCATGAACTCACTCCCTACTCACGACGTCCAAGGACTTGACCCCTAACCAATTGACCTGCTGTCTTTGTAGTAAAAGTAAACTGCTTGGGAAGAGATTTAGTTCTCCAAGGGTGATAGGCAAATTTTATTATTTTACGTTGCACGACTGGCTAGGCTTTACTCCTGTTACCTCTGGCCAAACTGTGACACCGACTTTCTTGAATTGCATGGATGTGAGCCATTTTTTAGCCTGCATCATGTGAGCATCTGAGCCTGAGAAATGTGCATGGTTCTGTCTTTCGCTGTCTTCCTAATTAGAGGACTACATCACGATGATGCAGCCTTCCTACATAGAAAGGCTGCAGAATTAAGCTTGACTTGTTTCCAATTTATGGCTGAATTGGGTGGAGCTGAGAAAACCAAATGAGGTATCGTATATGTCCCCACACAGCAAAGTGGCAAGATTAATGCTGACGACACCTGGTAAATTCATCGCCGTGCACTTTTATCTTTGTCTTGTCGTCCGAATGATTACTGCATATTCAAACTCAAATTAGCCGGAGTTGCTGAATGCAGAGCCACTTGAAGTTTACACTCCACGTTCTGTCAAGCAGCAAACCTTCCTGTAAGGCCGTTATAGGTAGGCCGTTGGGAGGTAAACTTTATGTATACAGGATGTTGATTTGAAGACTAATTGGTTTAACATAAGTAAAAACGCCTTTCATGGATACTGATCAGCTCTATTTGACATTTCTATGCAAACGTACCTTTGTCTACTGTCGGTGATTTAGTTTTTCTAAGCCTGTAGGATTAAAAAGGTGTTTCTTAATTTGTCCTATATTTGCAGGTTGTGTTAATTTAGTGTCGTAGCGATTGAATTTTTTTATCGCTACAAGTCCCTGGAAAGCTGACGTAGCAGTTCGGCCCATCGTGCAAATGCGGTGATTTAATAGGGGCTGTTTTGCATTTGCGCCGACACTGATCCTATCCAAGTCGAGTGTTGGAATGTCTCTTTGTGATTTGAAGGGTCGAGACCTATACCCTTTGGACCATGAGAAAGCATTCGGATTTGACTGCTCACGTTTGATGTACTGCAATGTTGACCTCAGAGATGTTGAGGAAAAGGTCAATGATAACAAGTACTCCAGCCTTGCCGAGATCGTTGGCGATGTACATACCATTCTGCACAACGTCAGTGTTTGTGTTGGAGGTGTGTACATTTAGTATGCTGCCTTTCCGCCTATAGTTTATAGGCTGTAAATGATTCATTGAAAATGGTTGCAAAACTGCAAGTATACTACTGATATTCAGCTTGGTGCTTCTTTGGGTGTCATATACTTCTTACTGTTTATGAAACAGAAGCCACATTCGCTTTTTGAAGAGATTTAGCGATTCCCACCTCGTGGAATTGCCTTGGTTCATAGTTAGCTCGTCACCGCCCTTGCTGATTAGTAGTCAATTTTCGGCCTCTCAGGCTTACCCCAGAACCACCAATATGTGCAATCACCCCAGAATTAGTGGCATTATGCTTCTCATTTCCAATTTAAAAGCATCAACCCAGATAAATTATCTATTCGACCACGTGCCTGTTGCTGTGGCAGGCTCGCATTTTTTCTTCAGATTTTGAGCCGAATTTGCTGAAAGATGAATAATGTAATGTCTGATAAAAAAAAAGAAAAAAATATGTAACGGTACCAATATTAGTGTCACGACATGTCAAACGGCTGTTTTCTTTTCTCACAAAAAATACTGCATTAAAGTGTTTTCGATTGCTTGTTGCTTGCCCGGTAGTAATTATGAAAATGATAATAAGTCTTGTGTATAGTACCCCAAGAGAACCAAATTTCTATTCAGTGCTCTACTACTTACTTCAAGAGAATAAAAAGATCCAGGTATAATGATACGCATGTTTCATGCTCAGTCCAGCATGAAAAACCACACTAGACATGCAGGACAACCAGTTAGTAGGATCCCTGACTTGTAGTAGCATGTACTGAATCAGCACATGTAGGTATGCAAAGCACACCAAAACCAAATAGATTAAGTTACGAGATCAAAGTTGAAGCTGAGAAGAACAAATGGATCTTACGCTTAGACTTAAATGATGCAAAGTCATTGCAGGTGTTGATGGAAGTGGGAAGTGAGTTCCAGACTCACCATGCATATTCCGAGGATGGACATTTGTAGTCAATCTGGTGCACCACGGAAACTGAGTCCTTTTATTTTACACTTGACTGGAGCTCCATCACTTCATAAAAGCAACTCGTCGCCAGTCTTCGTATTGCAAGAAAGCTTAGGATCTTACTTTGCATCATCAGCTGCTTCTTAAGAAGGCCTTGGCGAATCGTTTGCTTTTAAATGCTTAAATTCAACTGCCACCTAGATCGCCCTAGGAATTTTGGACCCGACAGCAAATTAACTCAAAAACTAACGACCATTGGCTGTCACTATCCGAAACAGAGTCCAACGACCAATTTCAAGCAGCTACTCCCGAGTGGAGCAAGAACGTCTCCCAACCATTGCGGAAACGTGCAAGCATGGCGCCGAGTTTTCACACCACGTGTGCTTTTGTAATGAGTTCTTTGCTTCTTGCAATATAGTGAATGACCACTGAGACCTCTAGCAGGTACAGCCAGAGTGTTAGATCTAGGACCTTTTACAGTTTTTAAAACTTCTGGGGGCTTTTGAATTGAAATGGCTGGCTCGACCCCATAAATATTGATTTGACCTTCATAGTATCGATTGTTTATGATATTGGCCGTTCATAATATTGATTCCTACCACATAAATATGTGAAGGTAAGGCTTTAAGTATTGTTCATGCTAGCTGCCTACCGAATGAATTGCCGTTAGTCTGAAAGTCCAGTTTGTGAAACCACCAGCTGCGGCTTAGTTTAACTTGCTCATGTGGCCTCTGATAGCAGTGAATGTTATGCTTCGGGACCATTTAATGACCTTTCTGGTACAATAGCTCAAGTATCCTTCCAAAAGCAGAATTAAGTTATAAACCTTGGCTGTTATTTAAGACTTACGATCTATAATAACAGTTTGTAGTCAGCTGGTAGTGGTTGGATTATGGGTACTGCTTTTCATGGTCGGTCAAGACCGTGTCGTGTGACTTGCTGTTCTGGAGTTGCCAACGTCGTCTTTATTTTATCTAGTGGTTCTCCTTGTCCCCTGCCGTCTGCATAGCAAATCGTTGTTAGAATGTGTTTGCTGCTGTAATGCTTTCTGTAGCCTCGAGTTTTCCAGTAACCTCTCTTTTTAGAGGAACACCATCTGGCAATAGTTGCATGGAACTGCTTGGAGGATATTAAGATGGAAGTGAGATGGCTTTTATAAGCGCTTTTCCGTCTGTCCTTACGATTTATGCCCCAGGCGTAAATGACGTAAGCCATGTTTTCCCCACACGTTCCGTTGTAGGTAAAGGAAATAGAACGCTGTCGTAACTGCTATTGGCTTTGCAATACGAAACCCGACAACTGGTTCGTGCAAGTCTGTGTAGGTGCAGCGCTGGCGCATTGAGTAGTGCCGTCAGCAGCACTAGCGATGCAAATCTTTCTATTTTCTCACGCTTACGCTATGCTGCCTAGAGCTGCTGCCATAAAAGATGAAGCATTTAAAATGTTGGCTCGATACTGCAGCATTCGGGCAAGATACCTTGTGTGCATGGACAGTTTAATGCTTCCCCCTTGTCCTAGCAGCATGCATTGGGTGAAGGGTCATGTGAAGGCAGAGCCCAAGTCCTTTGGACACGATTCCTCGTTGCAGCTCTCTGCAGCCGACCATGTCTGACTCTATATAAATAGACGGGCAACTGGCAGAACGGTAGCTGAGCCGTGAAGTTTCACAAGTCTGACCCGTGCCATTTTCACATGCATCTTTCGACTGCTGTAGGATCCTCCTCATGAAATCGTCTATGCCAAAATGAAAGGTTACTCATACTGGCCGGCATTGGTTATTAGTCGTGACGGAGACAACTATGACTTGCGTTTCTTTGGTGGGCACCATCAGAGGTAAGGTTCTCGACCGCCATGGAAGGCCAGTGATGCTTATTGTTGCTGACGGTGCTTGCATTTGCTTAATGCTAGAATGGATAGCATCCTACCTCGGCTGTTGTACCAAAGTATTTTCTTCTAAGAGACAGACGTTAGAGCTATTTGTCGCAGGCGAACACATGGCCGTCAGCTTGTGCCAACGCAGCATTTTTGGCATATGAACCAATATGGATTGCAGCTAATTCAATTTAAAGTACAACATGCTGTCTCGTGCTGAATTTCTGCTTACAATATCAGTACTTTGATTTAGCGTGTAGTGGCTGTAGTTCCTCGTGCATACGGTTCCTTGGCAATGTTTGCGTGCAGTTGTGGGCTAATCTGGGCTGCATTCACGGTTCTAGTCGAACTAATACCGTTCTGCCTTTGCAAAATGAGTGCAGTGTTCCGAAAGGCTTTGAGTGTCTTAATGAATATTTGCTAGACAGTTCTTGCAGTTATTTAAAAAGCTAAGTATTGTCGTGCGTAGGATCATAGGTCGGTTTGAGTATTGCCATTGCATTCGGAATAGACCCGAATTGAAAAAGTGGGTCTTGGCATACTTGAATTGTGAGAGCACAACTGCTTGCTTTTTATATTTTGTGAATATCAGATTAGGGACTATTGCCGTCAAAAGTTTAAACAGAGCGCCAGCTCCAGAAAGGTCGATTCTGACCTTTCCGACGAGACTGACTCATATGCAGCAAACCATTTAGTAATTCGTATTAAGAGACGGCTCCCTCGAATTCAGGAGCGGGATAAGCAAATTGTACTAGAAAATAATCTTCTATTGTGGAGGGTTTCATGTACAAATAATAATAATAATAATAATAATAATAATAATGCACTTTATAAAGTGCCCTCAGAGAACTTAATCTCTTTCTAGGCGCTTTACATTTGCTGCAAAGAAAAAACAAACAAAATGAATAATATGGTTAGGGGTGACATGCACAGGGTCAGCATGCAAATGTGGTTAGTGGCAGCATGCACAGTGTCAGCACGCATAAGCAAATAGCATCTAAACAGTGCTAGTGGACCTCGCTACAAATGCCACAAGTATAAAACGCTAAAGAGATTTTGTCTTGAGTAGTGCATTTCCAGAAACCATGTTTAAGTGGCTTCTGATTGCTGCCAAATTTGGAGGCATGTGAGTGGACACTTTAAGCAAGGTAACATTGCATAAGTTCCGACCTACCTAGACAGGGATACTGCATCCAAGTTGGTTTATGTATTCGTGACTACCCGTATTGACTTTTTTCTGCTTTTCTTACTCTAGTCACATGGCTTTGCTTCAACAAATATAAAATCCTTGGGTGACTGGGCTATTAGTTAGTACGCTCTTAAAGTCAGGAGCTCAATGGCGACTGATGTCACAACATCCCCTGACGACTGATGTCACAACATCCCCTGACGACTGATGTCACAACATCCCCTGACGCTACGTTAAGAAAAAATAAACGAATGCATTTGCTTATCGCCCCGTTTGGTGAATCCTTGTAAATTGTCCTATGTGTGCTTGTGTGCGCTGACACTGTATGTTATCACTAACCTTGCAGGATGTTTAGGTGCCTAGCAACAGATGATTTCTCTTAGGGACCTATGCGAATGTCTTGTGCCGCTTTGGTTTGGCCCACGGTTAAGGTGCTCACTTGTAACGACCTAGGTCGTTGAAGCTAGCTTTTTGGCTTTATGTAAAGCACCTGGATAGAGATTATTACCATTATTATGTCGGCAAAACAAGATGTATTAGTCACACCAGCTGAGCCACCCCCGACAGACTATGGTCAAATCAAATGTAAAGCCAAATGTGTCATCTTCTTAGATTTGCTGTAGAGGTAATTATGCTTCTGGGTCTTCTTATGCTGCATCTACAAGGTTACGGCTTGATTGACTTGTCTTATCAAATTATTCTTTGCCGTGGCAGTTGCCTCCTGCTTTTGCCCTTCGTCACACAGCATCTCCGAAAGACTATCTGGTGGGCCTACATGTCTGATATTTTTATACATCATTTGCGGTTTCTTATCAGCCACTTTTCCACTCGTACATCGAGGTGTACTTGCATGAGAAGGGGGCTATAAGTGTCTATGTTGTCAATGAGACTCTGCTGCTGTGACGGTCGAGCCCTCTGTCCTGCCGATCAAAGGCATACATGGAAGTGGCAGCTCCTTGAAGTTGGTGAGATCGTGCATTCGAGCTTTTTCTTTTTGCAGCTTGATTGTGCTGCTTTGAACTGTCTTTCAACCTCAATTGGATCTGTGTCAATCGGATCTGTGGCAGGGAGAGGATGGAGTGATTGGTAGCACTCTGGTCGTAAATGACTCGGGGGAGTGAGCTATTAGTCACCTTCGCGACTTACTGGGCAAATACACCGTCGTGGTTGGCGAAAATTTATTTCTGAAGCCTTGCCTCAAGTGAGATGCCGAGTACTAAGTTTAAATACAAGTGGTGGGCTTTTCCACTCGGCATACTAGTTTGGCATGCTGAAGTAAATACAAGTAAAGATCGGTCTATTGAACAACCTCATTTTATGTATCCCCAAAGAAGCCGTGGCAGCTATCACTCCTGTCTGGATAGGGCAATGATGTATTGCCTGCTGCAGGACTGAAAGCACGACCTGAGTCATCAAGTGTGATGACCTTACTCCTAAGCTGAGAACTTGGATTAAGATGCAGTGTGCTTACAGTAAACATTGCTCGTCATTTACTTTTTTGTCTTCAGTTTTTTGTTTTCACTTGAATGTAATGTATCTCTGTCTGAAACTCCACAAAGTCATAAAGACCATGTGGGTGTTACACAAGAGAGTTTTGTATAGCGCACTCACAGCCCAAGTGGGTTTCGGTACGAATTCGGTAGCCAACAGACTTCGTCTCGTGCAACAAAGAGAAAGTAGGAAGCATAGCAGAGTCAAGAGAGCAGTTGAGGTAGTGAGTAGCATGGAAGTAGCAGCTCAGAACCGCTGAAAAGGATGAGCCATAGTCGGCAGTAGTAGAGTAGTTGTCGTTGCATAAGAATTATGGAAGCGAGTTCCACACTCTAGGACCTGCAGAGCTAAAGCTTCTGTCACCAACGGTCTTTAAGTGGAGGAATGGGACAGCTAATTTATGGTCCACACAGGACCTGAGGGCTCGAACAGGCTGAAACTGATGCAGCAGTTCAGCTAGGTACGAAGGAGCCAATCCGTGGCGGGCCTTGTGGGTCAGCGTAAGAACCTTGCTCTGAATTCGTTGGTCAGCCGGCATCCATCTTGGCTCTTTTAGCAAAGGAGACACATGTTCAAACTTCTGGGACTAGCCTTGCAGCCATATTCATAGTCAGCTGCAGTGGCCTAATCGCTTTTTTGGTAGCCCAGCCAATAGGGATCACTTGTGGGCTAGCATCCTTGTATTAGCTTCAGCTGTCCACGTGCAGGATTAACTATAGTTTTAAGGTGCTTTCTGAGTTAATCGGATACATATTGGTATGCTGCTGAACCGAATCCAGAAATCAAATAGGGATGTTTCGACAGTAGCACAGCCTTGCCTCACGAGCCCAGCCCACCTTCCCACTGCCATTTGTAGTCCTGCTTGCCATTAGTCATCTTTTGTCTGGATGGAGTTTCCTGCCACCAAGAGCGATTATCATCGGCAACAAAACGATTTCCTGTGTGCCAGGGGGCAACCTAAGTCACCACAAAAGGCTTGGCTGGTTGAGCCTCAGACAGCCCAAACTGCTGGAGCACCATGCCGGTTTGTGCTCAATAAAACATACGAACTCAACGGCTTGTATCGAGTTCTACAGGTAGGTACACATGCACATTTGTAAATCTTGAGTTTAGTCAAATGGTTTAGTCAAATGGCATTAGTGTCTTGTGTGATGCGCAGCCTTCCCTAAGCCGACCAAGTCTCAGAAGAGCTCTACATATTCCTGAGCCTAGAACTCGTCTGTGGCATAGGAGCCGATAAGCTGCCATGTGCAGTTTTGCAGTGCCTGCTGAGAGCTCGCCGAGACCTTGTCACGCGCAAGCAGCTTCTCGGTTTGTTTGCATGAGATGGGGCATCGCCTTTGCTTCACCACCGAACCTTAGTAAGCTGCTAAGATGCTCGAGGTCGTCGATTCTAGTCCTGCTGGATGTGATCCTGTATCGACCACTGCAAGAGCAGGCTGAAAGCAACCAAGAATCTTCTGCCATTGTAGACATTGCGCTTTTTAATTTGGTTGTTGTTTACTTTTTGCCACCTTCAAGGGTGGCCAGTGTGAGTCAGTCGGCCGACCCACAATTACGATCCGGGTTGTCCACTGCACATCCATTCGCGGTCGGTGTGCATCTTCAGCTCAGACTGAGCTTTGCCTTACCTGCTTACTGCCTGCTAGTCACGTGAATAGGAGAGAGTGCTCCTCATCTGATTAGTCGCAGAGCCTTTGGCTGGTGGCCTGCTGTGTGGTGGCCTTGATCCTAGGGCTGCAGTATCGAGCAGCAGCAGCCTTGCCTCGGACGCCGACGCTGCGAGGTGCACATGGGTTAAAAAAAAACAACTAATGTGCTCTATGTCGAGCTGCTGTTCCGACGTTGTTTGCACTTCTCGCTTTTGCTTGAAGGGGATTTGTGTCTTCTGCAAACATCAAGCCCATCACTACCGACTTCAAGGAACTTGGAATCAAGGCGAACATTTCGTTCACCAGAGCCTTGAACGAGCTGAAAATGCACCAGGAGCTGCTGGCCAAAATGAAACAGCAGGAAACCGGAAAACCGCCCAGTCTGAAGAGCTCCAACTCGTGCGATGACGTAAGGGTGACGGGTTGCTCGCATTTCCCGGGCACCGGCTCCTTTGCTCGCGTCTTTTTGCCCGAGGCAACTCGTGCTTCTTGCTCTGACAGGCCTCATTTGCTTGGCGCTCATGCCCAGGTGTGGACAGTGTGCACCGGCCGGCTTGCACTAACACTAGATCACCGTGTCCCGCCATAGCCTGGCTGCTGCTGCTGCTGCTGCTGCTCCTCTGCTGCCACTGGCCGCACGCACTACCATGCCATCGCTGCATCTTCCCTTCCCCTCCCCACCATTGGGCTGCTAGCTGCTTGGTGCCTTACTACCACACCATCCACACAGCTGACGCTGGCACAAAGGCCGCTGCTTTTGCAGAGCTCGAGCAGCGGCTCCGACCTTGTCTCATCGACGCAGGATGGAGCGGGAGCACAGCCGCCCGCTTTGTATCGCTCACCTACTCAAGGATCGAGCCATCTGGAGCTCTCGGATTCTTCTATGAGCTCGAACGGACCGCGGAGGAAAAAGGTAGCTACAGTCGTCGGTGCATTTGTTTCTCTTCTCTTTCTCACTCTATTTTTTGTCGATTGGGCACGGCAGCGTTTTGATAGCTCCCGGCGACATTTATTCACTGGTTTGCATAGTGGTTAATGTGCTCGCTCCGACCGAGGTCAAGGTGAATGCATTTGTTCACGTTGAATGTATTTGAGGACCGAAGTACTGGGCTCGAGCCCCGAGGCATATGGGAAACCCCTGAATAGAGATTAAGTTCTCTTAGAACGATATACAAAGGAATTAATATATACATCCAAACAAGTCTAGCTCCAACATGTATGGTGACGCCCACCTGGTGCCGACAGGCGGCTTTCAACACAGTAACAGACAAAATACCCCAATGATTTATGGGCACTATGTCATTATTTTCATATTCAATGCCTCACTTAAGTACAAATGTTTCTGATAGGGCATGCAAGTCAGTATGAGGTTGGTCCTCAGCAGAGTCCAGTAACTTCTTACATGCACCCGGCGTAATATTTTGCTAATGATATTTCAGCCTGCTAAAAAAACTCATCCTGAGTCGTAGCAGGAACTGAATCGGAAATCACACAATGCTCCAACCTATCCGAAAGATGTTATTTGGGATTAAGGTCATGCGACTGACTCGGCCAACTCATGACTCTGAACCTTGATTGAGCAGAAAATATTTTGTTGGGGGGCTTTGGTGTGCGCATAGGTTCATTTTCCTGCTGTCAAACATTATCATTCTCAAGAAGAGCTCTAACACTTGGAATTCCAGTATTTCTAACCAGGTCGATATACATATGTTGGTCCACAATTCCATTAATATTGTTCAGAACTCTAACACCGGAAGAGCATAAGCAACCCCAAACCATTACACTGCCTCCACCGAATTTCACTGTTGGCTGCAGGCATTCAGTGTGGCACACCTCAACTTTTTGACGACTCACGAAGGCTCTCCTTTTATCGTTAAGGCAGATCTTGAATTTGGACTCAATCCATAAACTTGGGTCAGTAGTAAGTACTTACTGTATTGAGCGTGGTCCTGTGCCCATCGGAGGTGGTCTTTTCTGTACTTTTGCTTGGCGACCCTTCTAAAAATGCCCTTAGTAGCAAGCCTCCGGCGCACTGTACCTTAGTTAACCATCTTCCCATTAGTGATCGCTAGCAACTAAGACAGCTCTCGGAACGGTGCCTTCAGTACCCGAAGAGCCAGCACCTTCAGACTGACGAAAGTCGTCCCTTCGGGTCGTCTTCTTTGGGCGACCTGAGCATAGTCTACAAGCCAAACTTCCGTGAGTTTTAAGCTGTCCAGATTGTAGCTAACTGCTCAATGGCTGATTTTAAGAGTCCCTGCACCTTCTCGTTTGCTTAGGCCCGTTCATGAAAAGCCTTCAGTTAGTTGCCCTTTCGTTACGTCGTCAATTAGCGATCTCTGCTGGACTTGACGTCAAACTGAGCAGGAAGAGGACGGCTCTCGGCCGGAAAGCGGGGAAAGCCCTCCCCCTCGGCCCCACAACGCTTTCGTAGACGAATGAGAGCTCTTTCGGTGGAACAAAAAGCTAAAATATTGCAAACGTGTTAGTCCCTAGCAACACCACATTTAAAAGTCAGTATTTTTTTTATAGTTTTAAATCACTCAGTGCACTTTTTACAAGAGACGGTCTTTCCATTGGTGGTCACTGTTTAACGACGCCATTTTACACCAGTCTCCGGCTCCGGCTGACCGACTCGTGTGGGCTGACCGACTCGTGTGCGTTTTCAGTGGCGGAACAAGACTTTCGCGTTTGTGTGTATATTTATACCGTTTTTCACGTTCAAAGGCAAGGATGTTGATGAATGCTGCGGCCACCAGCCACTCGACTGCCGAGGTCGAGGCACCGAACGCCCGCGACTCAATGGCGGCAACGACGAAGGACAATGATCGTCAGCCTAATTTAGAGAAGTCTATCGAAGAGAGGGCAAGTAGTGGGCATAGTGGCGACGAGAGACAGTGCAGCCAGCACGCCACAGTCATGCCGCGGCCTACTTACATGGCCGATACTTACTGAATTTTGTATTCGTATTTGAGCCTGCGCTTGCACGTGGAGTTTTCCCGATTTTGGTCCCGTGCATAATTTTGCCTTTTGGTGTGCCATAAAGAATTCTACTAAAGGCATGTGCTAGATGGCGTAAACTTGGCCAGCTTTAGCTTTATTTGTCCAGAAGTTAAGCATACGGAGATATAAAGGTCAACCTATTTTACCACCATGATGCCGAAATGTTTAGATACAATATTATGACCGTATTTATTATTTGCCCATAGCTGTAGTTTTTTGGAAGCTCGAACCATTTCAGTCAAAAGAGCAAGTGGTGAGAAGATAGGCCGGAGCAAGACACTTAATAGACCTAAAAAGGAACGACATAATCTTGAAATCGATGTGCTGTTGATGGGGAACCAGTGAAGATTTATGAGATGTGTAGTAGTGCGGCAGTTGCCACGTTCTTGGCTGACAAGCCCCAGCTGTCTGTTAAGCATCTTATTTCGTGGGCAGGAAGACCTGCAAGTGTGTGATTTACTTAGCTCTAGTCTAGATGTCATGAATGCACTGGCCGTTGTAGATGTTGTGTTTTTATCTATAAGCAAATCCAAAAATATTTTGACCGGCTGCCGGTACTGAGACACCATCTGCGGTTTCCCACGTTTTTAATGGCTGCTACAAGACTGGATCAACAGCCCACGATTCAGTAGGTGCTGCAATAATGGACTCCTTAGTTACTGCTGCCTGAGTGGCTGTAAATTATCAATACATTATCCCTTACGATATTGTATTGCAATAACTACCCTATCGGGCGATTGATCTTGAGAGGGCATGTCATAATTTAGAAATACAACGTTTTTTCAGTTTGAAGTATTGGTCTGAAGTCTATCTAGGGCTTAGTACCTTTTGTTGACAAAGTCTGCCAAAAATACGTCACACCAAGAACGTCATATTTTGGGAAAACTTTTTGTGTTGAGCTCGATGCACTACTTCTGGTGCAAATAGGTGTACAAATTAATTATTTTTACCATGTTCCGGTCATCTGTCATAAACCAGATTTTGGGATTGCATTTATAACATGTCTGTCTTTATTTAGGGAAACTTTCAAAAACTTTAAAACAGTGTTGATCCATTTTTTGAACATTCCCGGCCATTTCACCCGGAAGAAGAGAGTTAGAAATCCTTGAATGCAGTGAAGGATCAAATCACAAGCTTAGCTGTGCTGCGCGTTGACAAAGGCATCTGCATGAAAATGAAATCTTTAGTTGTGCTTGGCGATTACATCGGGAAGGAAGAGATTCAGAATTGTGGATGAAATTGATCTGCAATGGATCCAAGGAGCAAGCCACACTTGAAAGGCTAACGGGATGACCATTGGCCGGTAGCATCTAATCTCTTAATTCTCCCACTTGAACCATGGTATCATGGTGTCTTATCACAATCTTACTGCTAGCTAAGAGCCAAAACTTGTGTGCATGCTTTGTGTGTGTGTGTGTGTGTGTGTGTGTGCGTGCGTGTGTGTGTGTGTGTGTGTGTGTGCGTGCGCGCGCGCTCTCGCACAACCTGCACCTGCTGTTGAACCTACCAATTCGGCACATTTTAAGGGTGACTAGTGTGAATGGTGACTGGGAATGTGTTTATGTGATTGATTGATAGTGTGTGATGTGGGCCTTGATGTAACATGGCTCAGGCTTGCCTCTTTTCAGCTGCACAAGAAGTTTGAAAAAGAAACCTGCGAACTGTTGGCCAGAATTACTCAGGAAGCGGAGCACCGGCGACTAGAGGAGCTCAGGAAGCTGAGGGATGAGCTGACAGCAGACCACACACGTGAATGTCAAGAAATGATTGCCAAGCATAAGGAGGAGCTGTCGAACGTCAAGAAGAGGCAGTGGGTGCGTCTCTCTCACACGTCTTGCCTACGCTGTGTACGATGCCGTTTAGAGCCTCCCTGGCTCGGCTGCCTGTGCTAGGATTGCCTAGCAACATTGACTTCCCTCCGCACACACACCCCCTGCTGTGCTGAGATCGCATCCGGTGTGGCGGCTTGCGAAGCACTTCGACCACCACCTCATGCTTGCCTCATGCCCTCCCTTCTCCTTCGTAGTGCTACAACTGTGAAGCCTCAGCAATATACCACTGCTGCTGGAATACGGCCTACTGCAGCGTGGAGTGCCAGCAGGCACACTGGCACAAGGAGCACAAACGAGCCTGCCGCCGGAAGCGTTAATGCGTCCACCGCTGCTCGGGTAACGTCAGCAGCCAAGCACAGGCAGCAGGCGTGGCCGCCGGGTCGAACCGACGTGAAACAACTATCGACGATCTTAAGGGGCTGGGCTAGGCTAATTCGTCTGTCCCCTGGCGACTATTACCCTGTGTCGACCTGCAGCTGCTGCTTCTGTGTTTGACGTACCACCTGAGCTCATACGTGCACACACTCGCACCCTCAGACCATGCAGGCGCATGCACACACACTCACACACCACATACGCACTTACACAGACACACTCACACCACGCACTCACACACACCACACGCACGTGTAGGCACACACACACCACGCGAACTCACACACAATGCACCCTCGAGGTGCACCAAGTTTACTCGAAGTCGGTCGGTTGCATGGCGGGCGAGCGCAAGTGAGCACGATGCTGCTTCCGGCCGATCTTGTGGCAGTGATGTGTCGTCCGGTCAAGTTTGTGACTTGGTCGGTTTTGGCAAGAGGAGAGAATTTATGAGCATTAAGTGGGCGAGGACTCTGCCCTCACCCACTGCAGATGCTGTTCGGCGCTGTCTCGCGCAAGCGTGCCCGTTCTTGCATGCTAGTCCGTGGCGATGTCGTGCTTAAGGTGCCGGGCTCACGACCGGCAAATAGCTTTTATTTCCATTAGACAGCAGTATTTTCACACATTTTTTATGTTCCCTCTCTGGTGCCCGTTGGTTGAGCAGTATACGTAGTCATCTTGAATGGTGTGGCTTGCTCTCCAGGCGGCGCGATGTCGTGTATACCAGTGTTTGTGCTGATCAACGAGGGTTTCACTGACCGTTATAAGCCGCCGTGCAGTCATTCGTAGTCGATGCTTTGCTGCCAGCGAAGCAAGCAGGCAGCTAGCAATACGAGCTGTAGATGTGCAGCTTTTTTCCAATAAATTCATATACGGTGCTGTTAAGTAGAGGTGTATACTGTGCACGTGCAGCTCTGCTCTCTCTCTCTCTCTCTCTCTCTCTCTCTCTCTCTCTCTCTCTCTCTCTCTCTCTCTCTCGCAGGCTCTCTCATCAGTCGTTCCTCGTTTGAAACAGCTGCCCAAATTTGGGCATGTGTTGGTACTTGAGACCGGAGCAAATCGAGGGCATGCAGCCGAAGGGTAGCCTGTGGTAGTGGTGTGTGTGTAGGTGTCACTGCCAGCCCTTAAGCTGCGGCCTTTGCAAGATTTCCCTCCGGAAAAAGTAACGTGCTCCGAGTTGTCCTGTTCAGTAGCAGCGAATTGGATTTCACCGGTTAAAAGGAGGGGCCAAAGGTTGATAGCATTCACGTTTGAATTTATGTGCGGCTGAGCATGTGTTTCATATAAGTACTCCCACGTCAGCTCGGTCTAGATACTAATAATATATATGTATAGCGCTCTGAGAACTGAATATATATCTCTTTAGGCACTTGACGGACGCTGCATATAAACCATTACCAAATGTTTGGTGATAACATCCATAAGTAGCAGGCATGGTGTCCGAAGGTACATGCACACGGAATGAATGTAACGATCTGTCGAATTAAAGGGTGAACACACCATCAACCGTAGCAAGTCCTGGTGCCTCACTAGTTGCTGACATGTAGGTGTGAAAATACCCTTTTCCTATGGCTGCTCGTATAACTTGGAACATATTAGGAAGGCCCAAAGCTGAGTGGGTGTTGCAGCAGCTGGTGTCTACCCACTGCAGATAGTTACCTCTTGAACACGTGGCAGAGCACACGATGCGTTTGAATACATGGCTATATCTATAATTGTAGCATTAAGAGTAGCCAAGCCTTGAAGGGGCATTGCCACAGTCAGCGGGTAGGGGAAAATCATCCCACCCCCTCCGTAGAACTGGGGTGGGGGCCCTAATCCTGCTCCCCAACCAACAAAAGTGTCCTACTTTCAGTCGATGTGTGACCGCGTAGTCCGAATAAATAAACGCTGATCTGCAACCTTTCCTTATTTTCTGATATTCTCCCTAACACTAAAATCCTGGCTCCAACCCTGGTGGCATTGCGTCAGTTGACTTTTGTATGGGCGATCACAATTCGGCAAATCCAGATATCTGTTCTTAGGGAATTTATCCCTAATTATATTGGTGTACATCATCCCAGGTTTGGTGGATGGTTAGGAGCTAGTGGCCTGGTAACCCGTTCAGTAATAAGGGGTCTGAGCCGTCTTTTGCTGTTCGCGACTGCTCGCACAAATACAACACAGGTAATCTCAAGAGCGACTGAGGAGACAGCAGACACGTCAGCATTCAAATGTTTAATCGTACAGCGCCTGACAATAAGGCTGAGTGTGTGCCCGCGTTATTTCGCGTAACTATACCACGCGCCCCCTAGTCGAGACGTTCACATGGCTCCCTACCAATAAGGTTCACAAATACGGGGCACTGCAGTAGGCCGGTGCTCCGTATTAGTGAACTCATCCTACAGCCCCCATGCATGCGCCCTTGCGCTTCCTGGGCAAAATAGCCAGTTGCAGACGAACCGACGATTCCGCCCCTCTAATATAGTGTATTCGGGGTTCCCCCAGCAATAGTGTTTAGTTCCCCTACGGCGCATGCAACTGGGACGCGAAGAGTTGAATCAAGCCATCGTTCCTCGGTCGCTAGTCCCAGCCGACAGGCTACAACTACCTCCGACTCTTTTGCAGCGCGGCTAACGACATGCAGGTGCCGCACCGAAGGGCGGCGAACAACCAGGGAGAAACCAAACGCGCGTTTCTCCCGAAGACACCCACCACTTCGCCTCCATGACGGGGAGGGGGCTAAGAGGGCTCGAAGCTGTGGCCGCCAGCTCTCAGGCTCTGCCAACGGCGGCGCTGACGTTCTTTTAGATGGGTTTCAAGAGACCAGGCGAAAGCCTTCGGTGCACCGTTCCAAAGCTTCTCTCAGTAGCAGGGTTTTGAAGGTAAGCGTAACTAGGCTTTTTTAGCCCGGGAGATGAGGTGCTGGCTCGGCGCGACCCAGATTGCGGTTCGAGTCCTGCGGTTCGACGGTCCTATATTGCACGCTGCAAGCGGCGGTGATGGCTGTAAAGGCTTTTCTGTCGAATCATAAACAAGGCTGCCTGACCGCTCTGCAGGCCAAGCAGTCGGAGACGCTGGCCTGGCACAGCTGCTCAGCGCCGGAGCCAGCCGCAAAGTAGACCGTGACCGTGGCTGCGATTGCTTCTGAAAACTGCTGTATAAGTTGTCAAGTTGAAAATCTCACTTTCATTTATACACTTTTAAATATTGGCGCAAGTTCTTTAACGGATATCCGCGAAAATTTGTTGCGAACGTTCTCTCTTGGTACAATTGTCACTGAACAATCAACAATAATTAAAAGTTAGCTATAGTTAAAAAATTTCGTGCTCTACGTCATCTTTCAGACAGGGTATATTCTGGCTTGTAGATGTATAGCTTGGCCTAACCTATTTTACGCCCCGAGTATAAAGTGGCCTCAACCGTTTTAACCATGAGGTTTAAAGTGGCCAAGACCGTTTAAACTCTGGGGTATAAAGTAGCCTAGGTCGTTTTAACCCAGAGTAAACTCTGGGCGGGGTATGTTCTGGCCTGTTGCACTGGGTCGTGAAGTGCATGCCTCTTATGCGTGGACTAGGACTTTGGGAGAGACTTAGGCGCAAAGTTTCGGGCTCCATTTCACTGTGGCAACTACCGACTTTATTGTAAGAGGGGCAGCCATACTTTCACAGCAGGCTAAACAGGCCCGGCAGGCGACAACAGCTTCGCAGGATCTGCCTTCAAAGAGAGCCAGCCGGTGGACTAAAGACCTGAATAAAAGGCCATCTGGAAGACAGGCACCGAGCACTCCACTTCTGAGTCGGTAATAATAATAATGATATTAATAAACTTAATAAAACGCCATCAGAGAACCCAATCACTTTCTAGGTATTTACATTTGCTGCAAAGGAAACACGATCGAATGGTGAGTGGTATCATGCTTGATAAACAACATGAATAACATGGTAAGGGGGCGACATGCACAGGGTCAGCATGCAAGTGTGGTTAGTGGCAGCATGCAACAGTGTAAGCACACATAAGCACATAAACGCCGAGCTGGTTTGGACCAGCAGTTAAGGTGCTCGCCCCCCGACCAAGATCTGACTGAGGTCGTGGGCTCGAGCAGGGAGGCATATGTGAAGCCCCTGAATAGAGATTAAGTTATCTTAGGGCGTTATACAAATACATTGGGGACATATATATCATATATACAAATACATTGGGGACATATACATTATATATATATATATATATATATATATATATATATATATATATATATATATATATATATATATATATATATATATATAACAGGGTAAACTCAGCTTAACCGAGATTCGCTAGCTGGGATCATCTCTGCTCGCTAATTGCCCGGCTCCTGGGGGGGGGGGGCCTACTAACAGCATACTACGCGGACATGCGAAATAACAATGCCTTGCTAAAGTGGGAGGGAGGCTATCAAACCGTAGCAATCTTGAGGCTGCTATCGGAATGCTACTAAGCACAAGCGATCGAGTAACGGAAACTCATAAGTCAGCGAAATTCAGCTAGTTGAGGGCCCCAGGCCAGGGGAGGCTTGGAACGGCATGGGAAACGGCCAGTGTGCCAGCCATAAGATCGATCGTGCTTAACTTACGCGACGCTCGAGCGGCGGAATATCGTTGCCTTCTGTGGTTGGCTGCATTTTCGGCCAGCGCCGTTCGTCCATCCTTCGGGATGTGGATACTGAGGCCGCTTAGTGCCGCGGGACACAATGTGTGGGTCTACGAGTGCTCAAAGCTGTAGGTAAACTTGACATTGCAAAAATACACCTCTGGCGATCGATTTCCTCTTTGCACTTTTATGTCAATTTGACCTGCCAAGTTGCTTCATGTAATTGGCGTTACACTCTTGATACGGTTCAGCTGATTGTCACTGTGGTTTATTCCTGTTGTCATTTTAATCTGCATGTTTAGTCAAATGTGATCAGGTGTAAAAGAGGCTAAATCAGCGTGCTGCGTAGTTGCCTTAAAAGTTGGTGCTTCTCTTTGTTTTCATTGTTCAATTCAACCTTCCGAGTACAAGACGCCGCATAAGTAGTCGAATTTTGTTACCTAAAAGCTACCAGGATTTTAAGCGATCCACACGAATATCCTCACTTTTGCTAGCAAACAGGGGGGCTGCAATAAACCGGTCGTACGCTGACGGTGCTCTTGAGCCTCTTAGAGAGCTGCACACTCAGTAATACTGAGACAGCCGGTCTTATATTGTAGCCATGGCATATTGTAGCGAAGGTTGCGTCAACGTGTTCATTCAATTCTGAGCCTCCGGCTGTCTGCATAGATGTGCAGTTAATTTTCTTTGCCGGGCCTTTAAATTTGGTTTTCACATCGTTACGATTTCCCAGTCATCGATACAGGTGGCTCATGATTGAGTCTATATCTCATTATTACATCAGCTAAATAGGATTCAGGCGCACACAACAGCAGTAACGCACTACGAGCATAATTTCTGTTAGCTGTTGTCTAGGGATTTAACAGACATTATCCTCCCGTCGACTGCTTTATTCTGCACTGAGGAACGAGGAGAACTCTTTGGGATCTCAGGTCGCTACAGTGAAGCATCCAAAAATACACGTTAACGTTTTCTTTTAACACTCGTCGTTTGAGGTTGCACTAGTGTTATTTTCTGCTGTCAAATTAATATGCGTTTTGTTAACTTTTGAAGCCTTTAGGTCAGAGTCATGAGAATATCGCAAGTAAATACCTTATTTTAACTTGTATAGCCCCCTTTTTTCTAAATATTTGGGGTCAGATGCTTGTCAGTAACCTCCCATGGTGAGCCGTGATGGAACACTGGGTAAGGCGGTTGATTTTCACGATCTAGGTCCACAGGTTGTGGTTTCGAATCCTGAGGCGGGATAATAATAATAATAATTCACTTGATAAAGCGCCCCCTGAGAACTTAATCTCTCTCTAGGCGCTTTAAATTTGCTGCAAAGTGAAATGCAATTGAACGGTGAGTAAAATCATGCTTGAAAAACAGGGATCCTTTATTGCCGCTGCAAGTGGTGGTGATAGCCATCACGGCTTTTCTGTCGTTGTACATAAGAGGCCACTGAACCAACACGCACTTTTCTATATATGAGTCCCCCCCCTCTCGAGAGGGGGCTCATACATGGGAGGTTACTTTTTTGCTTTAATATTTTGCTGAACAACATATCTGCTTTGCATGCCGTCCAAAAAAGATTAACTGGTAACCAAAATGTGTGCGGTAGGCTTGTTAGGTCAAATGCAATGGACGGAACGGAAGATGACACAGTCTATGAAAGAGTGACGGCGACAGTGATGATAATGGTGTTTCCACCAAATTTCAAGCCTGTGATATGAACGAGGAAGATAGAGAGTGTTTAATCATCATTCCTGATGCAGAGGATATAGTAATAGTGACACGAGTAAGTGTTAAGAGTATCGATTTTGTTCAATTCATTGAGTTATTGAAGGAAAATGTTTTTTCCAAAAAATTGGTTCAACAGTATGGTGACTAATACATCGGGGGGGGGGCTCATGCACGACAAAATACAGTATATCTCGGGCTGAGCCCACCACGGAAAGTTTCGCAGTAATTATTTTCTTATTATTTATTTATTTTATTTATTATTTTCATAGTTGTATTGCTTCTAGCTTGCCATAATGAGTGATTTCTGGCTGTCATCATGCTGGCACTGTCCCTTCACAAATAGGCATGCTTCTTTTCCAGCGTATGCAATGCACATAGGAAAATGCTCAGTTCTCACAGGATGCAAATACATGCATATTATCCTTTTGTCTTTATCGGTCATTCGCGAAGCAGCTGGTAACAGTGCCGCTCGAGGCTAAAACGGAAATAGGTACAATGCTTTCAGGCGAGATGAAGGGGTCATATCACGGGCATCCGGGGCAACGTGCAGCTGAGTGCGGACCAAGGAGGCGCCATGGCCCGACCTATTGCTGGCGGTCACCAAATCCTACTTGACCAAAGCCTGTCATCTCTCATATGCATCGACGCATCAGAGGCACTTCGTTGCAATGGCTAAACTCCTATCTCGGTGAGAGAATTTAAAGAGTTGATGTCAATAGAAAACGCCATCCCAATAAGCCTGTGTAAGCATCGGGTGCACCGGATGTATCGGCTTTAGCGCCTCTATTTTTACAATTTATACTCTCCCTCTTGCCAAATAATCGCTAAGCATAATCGCGGCCTTAATTTGTATGCAGATTACTCGCAGCTATAATTGTGCTTCGATCCCTTCCTGCTTTTCGGGATTACAAACTCTCACCCAGTTCCATGTTTTGCTGACCTTCGTTCTGGTATGGCTGCAAACTTACTCAATTTGAATGACGATATAACCAACTTGGATAAAACCATGGAAAACTGAGTGTTACTCGGAAACGGATAAGCCCGGCAGTCCGAATCAATTAGACCATTACATATCCTGTAGCCTTTGCACGGAATTTAGGTGTTCCTTCCAAAACAATGGATACTAGATGCATTTTTCGGCTTTGTAGTCGAGTTTGCCTACTTTCAGCTACGTAACCTTGCACAATTTTGGATCTGCTTAGATAAACAAGGTTGCCGCAGCCAAGCTGGTCTATGCATATGTGACATGCCGGCCAGACTCGTGTGACTCACTGCGTGCAGGTCTTCCTGCCTGGGCAATACGACCCTTAACCGTAGGTGCAAAAATCAAATAAGCAAGGCTTATTCGTTGTAAGCGCCGAAACTACCACAGTACACTACTGTTCGCCAATCTGCACTGGCTGCCTATTAAGCAAGCCATCGACATTTAGGTCGCTCCATTCTCCTGCTCCATCTTACCTGTCGGAATTAGTGTCACGTCTGTCCTCCTGTGGCCTACCAGCTCTTCTGACACTCGTCAATTTTACTGTACTTCAAAATCAACTTCAAATCTCTCGAAGACCGTGCCTACATCTACTATGCTCCCAAAGCTTACAGCTCGCTACCAACTAGTAATATCATGCCGTATCCTGTTTTGACGACGTTCAAACAAAAGCTGAGAACTTACCTGTTCCTCACAGACTTTGCCCTATCCGGGTGAATTTACTCTCATGTGCTTGTGGTGGATTACTAAACTTTTCACGTCGTCATAAAGGGCAGATGATTTTCTTTGTTTATAGAGAATTGTGTATAGCAAACTTATTTTTTCCGTGCGAATCGAGTACTTGCTTGTCATTAACTCCTGGTAATTGCTACCTTTACAGCGGGATGTAAAGCACCGGAATAGAGATTCAGTTTTCTTTAGCGTTAAGCAAACAAACTTTATATTATTGCTATCATTGGCTGCATACGGCGATGCCAACAGAGTCGTACAAGTTACGAGTAGCCATTAGTTAAGATTAATTAAGGCAGCGCGCAGCATACAAGCCGTGATGATTAACGGCTTATTTACTACGAATCCGCTCAAAGCAAGCCGCGCCAGCTACTGCATGAAATGACTTTACTGCAGTTACGAGTCGCCCATTGTTGCGTGCGCCTGCAGCTTCTGCTGCTGTAATTGGCGAAGCGCCTTGACTCTAATGCGCCTCAGCTGCGGCAGTGAAGAAGAATGTCCCGCCGCCCCGGGAGAGCGCTGCCGGCGCTTGCCATTGCCCAGCGTTGCCGGCGCTTCGCTCTAGTGCTCTAACGGACGGAGCTATCGGGACCTAATCTTTCCCACGGCGTTCAGCGTCGGGCTATAAAGCTGCGGCTTATGATAGCCACGCGTGTCCTTGGATCGAATCCCGCGGCGGGCTTCTGAAATGAGTGTGCATGTCTACAATTGTAAATATTGACACCGACCACGACGCCGGCTGTGGTCGGCGACCGGAGTGCGAACGAATAGCAGACTGTGCAGATAAGCAGGGGTTAATCGACGAGCGGTCCGCAGCGGCGTCCTTGGCAAACTGTGACTGGCTGAATACGTAGTCGTGGCCTGAAGCAGAGGAGCGGCCTAGTGGCCCAGAAAATGAGCGCATTGCAACGGAGCTTATCTACACGTCGTCCGGTTACCGACGAGCAGAGCTTAGAAAACCGCCATTTTATTAAATCTACGCAAGTCAAGAATAAAAACGATATTAGCAGAATTGACTGCCTCATTTGCAGTTGCGGCAGAAGAACCTTAACGGCTATCAGCACCGCTTTCAGTCGGCAATAAGGGATCGCCGTTGCAGGATTGGAACCTACGACCTCGGTCGTTAAAGGCGAGCGCCTTACCTCTTGGTCTATCGCAGCTCAGTGACTGAGCTGCATAAAACATATTCGTGAATACTGTTAAGCCCATGAGGCTGTGAGAAATGCACACTATGTGCCAGCCCGTCATCAATTTCTCACAGGGCCGGCTCGATGGTAGTTAGCTTTCCTTTACAATTCCGTAGACGAGGGAGTGCGATGTGCTCCACAAGTGCGTATTGATAGTGCTGCAAAAACAAGAAATTAGCAGCGGACATATCGCGCTCTTCTTGGCACGAGTGACGGCTAGGTGCGATTCAAACTGGCTGAGTGCGCTAGCGCCAGAAGGGATTCAAGTCTAAAACTGCAGTTGTCAACTGCAACTGCGAGTCGTCGACTTGCCTGTGTGTGGGTGTATCCATCTTTCCAGGCTGGAGCCAAATGATGAGGCCTATAAGTGAGTGACAAAACATTGAAGTCGATGCGCTGCTTGACTGGGAGCCAGTGCAGGTCGGCGAGAAGTGGTGTGATGTGGCAACTGCGAGGCCCACGACAGACTAGCCTCGCTGCCAAGATTTGCACCAGCTGTAAACACCTGATTTCGCAAGCCGGTAGACCAGCAAGCAGTGAGTTACAGAAGTCCAGACGGGATGTCACAAATGCATGGACCAATTTAGATGTGATATCCCTGTCTAATCAAATCCGGATTTTAGTAATGTTATGTAGCTGAAAGTAGACAGACTTAACTTCGGAGATGACGCGGTCGTCTAATGAAAGGGCACTTTGAAACAGGACGTCTAGATTTTGTGCAGATTTAACAGGAAATATGCTGGCAGAGCCGATTGTTAGCGTTTGCCCTTTTAATTTCCAAATCCCACTTGGTTTTCTCAAACTAGTAAGTTGGTTTTATCATCACTCAATCTTAAAGAAAGTTTGCTGCCATCAATGTGCGAATGTCATAAATACAGGCAGTAGGGGAGTTGTGAGAATTCAACGAGCTCGAGGGCTGGGAGGGATCAAAGCAAAATTCTAACTGAGTGTCATCTGCATAGAAGTGAAAGCCTGGATTGTGTCTGGCAATCACATCGGCAAGAGGAAGAGTATACACGGTGAAAAGAACTAGACCAAGCACAGAACCCTGATGTACCCCATACTTTAGAGGTTCCTCGGATGATCTTGTTCTTTCACATCGACACTCTGGAGTCTACCACTGAGATAGGCCCTGAAACATTGCAGTGCAGTGCCCGTGATGCCCAGGCGAGATGAGAGGCGCACAGGAAAGACTTGGCGATCGATAGTATCAAAAGCTGCCGAAAGATCGAGCAAAACAAGCAGAGAGGCTCTACCTAAGTCTGCATTCCTAAGTAGGTCGCTATATACCTCAAGCAATGCCGACTCTGTGGAGTGATTAGCTCTAAAATCAGACTAGAACTTACAAGCAAAGATAAATCAATGTTTTATCGGTAAGCATCGATGGGTGGTGAGGGTGCCTGCCTGCGCTCTCCACAATGAAGGCAAAAAACGGCAGGTCGCACGCAGGCCGGCCAACTCGCTGCGTCTGGCTCCTCCACTGACGCTCCAGCGAATTCTTCTGCCTCGTCCTCGGCTGCTTGGACGCTTCGGCGCTGAGAATGCTCGCCTGCCGTTGACGCCGGTCCTCCTGATTTTTGACACTCTCGTCTTACTCACTGCTGAAGCGTGGGCACCTTAAATGGTTTGGCCCTACCAACCCCTCCCCTAGCCAACGTGAAACCACTCTCCACATACAAGGCATCGTCCCATAACTGTAAACCAACAAATCTCCCTACCATAACCCTAAACCTGCGTTTTCAACTTATCGACGAAGCCATACCTATTAAACTATAAACCTGAATCTAAATCGTATAAATATAAATCTGCCAAACCATTAATTTGCCATAAACTGCCCCAAATCTGCTGAACCAAGCTTGCCTGCCAAGCCGTAAATCGAAGCCATAAACTATTAACCTAAACCTTAAGCATAAGCATGCCTAACCACTTAACTTTGACAAAACCTAAGCGCTAAATCACCCTGCTGTTATTCATCTCCGAAATATCTCGCCGCACCTGATTAGCTTAGCACTCATTATGTACAGGTCTGTGATACCTTGGAGGTTCGAGAGACCGGGAGCTAATTAGAGCCTCGACTTTATAGCTTCAAGAATCATTCACACCAGCAATAAGTAATTAGCTAGAAGTACCAAGCATATCTTTCGTTAGTGAAAGGGGCTGAACATGTTGTAGGAAAAATATCTAACCCGAAGAGATGCCTCAATCCATAATCACCTTTTTTGTCAGAGCTTGTTATTATTTATTGTGATATATATATATATATATATATATTAAATATTTTATTTTTATAATTATTTATTCGTTTATGTTATTTATTATTTTATTTATTGTCAGAGTTTTATTGTCAGACTTGACATCCGAAGCATCGTAGCTTGAGTAGGAAACACGTTAGTGCCTGAATACACTTAGACTCGCACTAACATATATTATAGTTGAGCGTCGAAGCAAGTATTTTTTCGCGTTTCTTCCTCGGCTTCAGGAAGAATGTAATGCAATGTATCTCCGTCTGGAACTCCAAAAAGCCATAAAGATTATGTGGGTGTTACCCAGGAGCTGTGTATAGCGCACTCACAGCCTAAGCGGCTGTCGGTACGCATTCGGTAGTCAACAGCCTTCATCTCTTGCAACTAAGAGAAAGTGGAAAGCATAGCAGAGTCAGGATAGCAGTTGAGATAGTGAGTAGCATAGAAGTAGCAGCTCAGGACTGCTGAAAAAGATGTGCCATAGTCGGCAGTAGGAGAGTAGTTGTCGTTGCGCAAGAATTGTGGAAGCGAGTTCCACAGTCTAGGACCTGCAGAGCTAAAGCTTATGTCACCAATGGTCTTCAAGCGGAGGAATAGAACAGCTAATTTATTGTCCATACAGGGCCTGAGGGCACGAGGAGGCCGACACTGGTGCAGCAGTCCAGCTAGGTATGGAGGAGCCATTCTGTGGTATGCCTTCTGAGTCAGCCTAAGAACATTTCTCTGTATCCGTTGATCAAACGGCAGCCATCCTAGCTCTTTTAGCAAAGAAGTCACGTGGTCAAACCTCTAGGACTTGAAGACTAGCCTTGAAGCCATATTCACGGTCAGCTGCAGTGGCGTAGCTGCTTTTTTCGGTATTCCAGCCAAAAGTGAATTACAATAATCAAGCCAAGACAGAACTAAGGAGCTAGTTAAATTTTTTGCAGGCCACCGTGGAAGACAGCTCCTAATCTTTGATAGGAATTGGACGTGATGGCTAGCTATAGAAGCAGTTTTCTGAATGAAGCTTTTAAAATTTATGCAGCTGTTAAAAACGACACATAAATTTCTAGCACGTGGTGATGATCGCACAACAGCATCACCTATTAGAAGAGCGACGCCTTTTAATCCAGCCACACGCTTAGGGTGTCCTATGAGCAGTAGTTTAGTCTTATCGTAATTTAGTTTCAAGAAAAAATTTTCGACATGCAAGATCGAATGTCGGCAAGGCAAGCATTCAATTTATCAGTTGCTGCAGCAGATTTCGACGGTTTGAATGACAAATACAGCTGAGTATCGTCAGCATAGAGGTGATATCCTATTCCATGAGCCTTAATTACTTTTCCCAGAGTTTGAGTATAAATGAAGAACAGCAAGGGATCGAGGACGGACCCTTGAGGTGACGCAGGTGACCGGTCTCGTGGGTGGGACCTGACCCCAACACGACACGGATTAAACACGATCAGACAAGTACGATTTAAACCATGCCAGTGCCTCGTCTGCCAAACCGATCGTTCTCAATCGTTCAAGTAGGATATCGTGATCAACGTATCGAAGGCAGTTGATAGATCTAGCAGAGCTAGGGTGGTGACACTCCCGTCATCTTTGCCGCATAGAATGTCATTGTTAACACGGAGGAGAGCAGTTTCAGTGGAGTGCAGTCTCATGATTCCCGAATGAAATGTATCTGATATTTTATTATTTTCGATATGTGCTACCAGCTGCTTAGCTGCAATTTTTCAAGAATCTATGATAAGAAAAGAAGAAGGTAAACTGGGAGATAGTTTGCAAGGACCTCTGTATCTAATCTAGGGTTTTTAAGTATCGGTCAAACGATTGCCGATTTGAAGGACTTAGGTACGACCACGTTTTCCAAAGAAGAGTTAAAAATCCCGGTTATGGCAGGGCTAAGCTGGTCTGCCAGTGAAGACCACAGAGATGATGGCATAGGGTCTTCAGGAGACGAGCTCTTTTTACTAGACCTTATCAGGGTAGCCACATCGCTTGCAGAAAACTCGGAAAATCTTTCAAGAAGTGTCACAGGTTGCGATTTCGCAATTGCTTTACTCGGGTGGCTTTGTGGAAGCACGAATGTGCACAATAAGAGGGCTGAAAACGTTTAAGCTGAGCCGTTAATATCTGGGGAGTCAGACATCTCAACATTGGCCAGTAAATTGTTTACCATCTTGTAAATTTTTTCAAGCTTCCGGGTGTAAACTCGAAGGAAGTCTTTGAAATTGACTAGATCTGCATCAGACCCCGATTTCTTAAAAATACGTTCAAGCATCCGCTTAACAGGGCGCATCTTTTGAAGTTTTTCATAATTTGAAAGGAAAATCCACGACTCGGTACAAGTATAGAATGAACGGGAGCATGCTTGTCAAGAGCACTCCTAAGCGTCATGTTCACTGCATCAGTGAGGGTATCGAGGCTGTCGGTAGAGTCTGGGTGCAGATCAAGAAGCCCTGCATCACAAACAGATTTAAGGAATTTGTTCCTGTCAATGCTTTTTAAGTTACGCCGCTGGCCCATGCGAAAAGCTGCACATCTTATAGCCAAGCGATTCACAAACAACACTTGTAACCCTGCCACCAACCTTGTCAGAGCGCATGGGCTGAAATGATGAGAACCCGGGTGTGACGGTCTCAGATATACAGTTTCCGGAACAAGGCGCCATCCAAGTTTCGGTAAGCAGAAATGCATTTAGCTCCTCTTAGACAGCCTGAATGCTGTGTTAGCTTGCCTTAATTGTGTCTTCCAGGTTTAACTAGGGAACTGTGGTGAACTTTAACCTCATTTGAAGTAATATTACTATAAGGCTGCGAGGAGCTTGACAGCAAGAAGCTCACAGGCTTCTCCAGTCTCTTCCAGTTCGAGAGTTGTACGTGTGCAAACGTTTCCGTTGAATTTTGGCAGTATTTTTCGCTTGCTTTTCTCGTGTTTTTCTGGTATTTCGGTCCGCTCTTGTACTCTCCTCGCTTTTTTCTCCTATGTGTTCCCAATTCATTGCCGTGAAAACTCACCGGTCCACAGTGGCAGGCGGACATCCGAGCCCGACCGGAAGAAGATTAGGCACGTTTGTAGCTTACCTAACGCAGGAGAAGCACGACTATCTGTCGCTCGTGTAAGTCTGATAGCTCTGCCCACTCTGGGTAACCTTCCAATACGTCAGCTCCAGTGCACCGGCTCGTCCAAGTGGGAGCTGGGAAGCCACAAGCTCCACAAGCGCCAGTTCGGGAGTTTCAGCAAAATGAGTCGTTGTGAAGAAACCACAAGCTGCTGGAATGCCCTTGGAACAACTCTTTTTTTAAAAGTTCATACTCCTGTGGAGTTCTTTCATTTCAATGTACATTTTCAATAATGAGAGCATATGTACAAATTAGACGATCTCTCTCTCTCTTCCCCCTTTTTGTGGCACTCGCCATTGCTACACAGCGATTTACTTCCTATGCTCTATGAAGGACTCGATGCAAAAGTGACGTCAGGGACATACAAATCAACTACCCAATGAACTAACAAAACCTAGATTATAAAACTGGTAGATACCATGCTCAGACAGTGAAACCAATAGCTATTCATGCTCAGGCTATTTCAAGCAAGTGGGCCTTATTTTTGCAAGCCAAGTTTACAGTAACAGTACTTCACACTTGAGCCTGTGCACTAGAGCACTAAAAATGCTGCGATGATCACTCCAGTACACTGCCCAACTCTTGAGATTTGCACTGCAACAGATGGAGAGTCAGGGTAGGGGGGGTTGGGGTGGGGGTGGTGGTGGGGTGGTGGTGGGGTGGGGGTGGGGTGGGGGTGAGGGTGGGGTGAGGGTGGGAGTGAGGGGGGGGTGAGGGTGGGAGAGAGGGGGGGGTGAGGGTGGGGTGGGGGTGGGGTGAGGGTGGGGTGAGGGTGGGGTGAGGGTGGGGTGAGGGTGGGGTGAGGGTGGGGTGAGGGTGGGGTGAGGGTGGGGTGAGGGGGGGGGGGGGGGGGGGGTGAGGGTGAGGGTGGGGTGAGGGTGAGGGTGGGGTGAGGGTGGGGTGAGGGTGGGGTGGGGGGGGGGGGGGGTGGGGTGAGGGGGTGAGGGTGGGGTGAGGGTGGGGTGAGGGTGGGGTGAGGGTGGGGTGAGGGGTGAGGGTGGTGGGTGGGTGGGGAGCTCAAATTGCTTACTGTGAGCACAGCAGATCTTTCGGCCATTACCTCACGATGTTTCTCAACTCGAAGGTGCGATCCTAGGAGTGCTCATATTTCATATTCGGCTGCCCTCATTTATAGCAGCCTGCCTCTGGGAAACACAGCATCCCTGGCCCGACAAGTTCTCAGCTTGGCAGTTGGATTGAAAAAGGCCTCTGTCATGCTTCTCCTGATGAATAAGGCGTGCGACGGCTTATGGTGCCATCAAAAACCTCCTCGTCTCAGCTGCTGCCGTGGCGCTGCTGCCGCCAAACCGCAATTTGCGTACGATGCACGGGTCACTGTAACTGCAAATCACTGGTAAACAAGAGCACATCGGGTTGGCTTTGGACCGGTGCCTTCGCCTGCAATAGTTAGGTGGACTCTTTGTGCAGGCCAGTAAGCTTCACCGGAGCTGCGAACAATGGGACTCTATTTTGGGCTGGCGTCTCTGCGGTGACACCGCAAGCCTCTGCGGTGACATCGCTTTGCGCAAGATCACAGCGCCTCCAGCGCAGCCCCGTTGAACATTCGGCTTCATAGAGAGCATGATAATGGTTTTATGACCTTTTATTTATGCTGGAGCTGTTAATCTGCACAAGTCAAACTGAACCCGGGTCTATAAAAGCAGGTCAGGGACGGCCCCAGCGTCGGTCAGTGTCGATGAAGATGGACATGGGTAAGGCCGGTCACCGCGCACGCGAGGTTGACTAGCATGGGCGCAGCATGGTCGGTCCACATGGGCGCTTCGCTGCTGCCTCGTTGAGCTGCGCTTCACATACTATATGCCATGAAAGCTGTGGTACTTGCCCGGAAAGCATGCGCTTGGTTTCATAGGCCGAATGTCACGTGAGTTTGTGCATGCTTTTTGGGGCAAAAGCCAAGGGAGTATCCGCTTGCATCGCCTTCCTCTGGTGCTCGAAGCGCTGCATCGCGCTGCTTGCGAGGGTGGCTACTGCTTTGCTGCCGGCGCTGCCTCGGCAGCCGCCATGGCAGGTCTGGCAGTAGTCGATTCAACCCAGCTGTCGACACTTCCACGATTGCTGACGCAATCGCCGCCGCCATTGCCAGTGCTGCTATTTCGAATGCATTGTCCTAAGCAGTTCAAGTTTGTCATTTTCCTGCTGAAGAGCAGTTTCCTTCAGCTAATGTCGGGCCGCTACTTGATAGCAAGGTCAACTTCCGTTTGCTAGATCCTGAAAAGCTAGAAAGGTTTCAGAAGATTAGAGACCACCAGCTAGCCATTGAGAAGTGGTTGAAAGACCTCGAGCGGGTAGTAAGTAGAAGGCTGCGGTTGCATAGCATTAGCAGTGAGTGCTTGTGCATTCAGCGCAGCCGCCCCCGGCTCACCGCGAGCTTGCGAAGGCTTCCGCGCTGGTGCGCCGTGCACATGCCTCACGGTGTCCAGAGGCAAAAGAGTCATCCAGCGCTCAACCGCTCCACATCCATCCCCAGTCCACTCGCTGTTCGCTGGGCAGGCAGGCAGCAGAGGTTAGCCTCGGCGGCCAAGCCGCAGGTGGGCCGAACGGCGGCCATGTGCCGTGCACGGCCGCTTCTTGAGGCACGCCTTCGACTGTTGCTTGCAGCTGCGCAAGCGATTCGAGCACGACCGAGCCGAGCGGATCGTCAGGTTACTGCTCGAGAGCCAGCACCGCCGACTGGAGGAGCTTTGTCAGCTAAAGGACGAGCTGACGGCGAAGCACAAGAAGAAGATGGAAAGCTTGCGAGCTCAGCACGAGAAGGAAATATCGGCTGCCAAAAAGAAGCAATGGGTGAGCCGAGTTGGAGGCGGCGGCGGCGGCAGCGGCGGCCGCCCCCTCTTCTGCGAGATTGCCGTGTCCGACAGAGGCTGGCTCGCCGGGCCAGGCGTCGCTCTCGCGTCGGCCTGGCCCGGCGAGCAAGACTTGCTTTCGAGTGCCGAACGAAGCTTGGACGAGAGGCTGCGCTCCTAGCATGTGTGCATGCGTGCATGCATGCATGCATGCACGCACGCATGCATCTCTGCCCCTGTGCCATTTGCAGTGCGTCGAGTGCCAGGCTGAGGCAATCAGCCGATGCTGTCAGAATATGGCCTACTGCAGCAAGGAGTGCGAGAGGAAGCACAGACAAAGAGGTCATCAAAATACGTGCAAGAACAAGTAGCCAAGCACGACTTGGGCGCAAGCTGCGCTCAAGTCGTACCATCGGCATGATACACCGAGTATTGCGCGATTGTGAAGTAGCCGTTCAAAATAAATCGTGCTCGAGCATGCAATCGCGTGCGTGCTATCTGGCATCAATTAGTACGAGTAGGGGGAGTTGTACAATGTAATGATACTGTCGATGCTGTCATATGGGGGGGGGGCCTTAGGAGGTTTGGCTTTCCAGAGAGCTCAGTAATGGTCTTACCACCTGTCAGCCATGCCGGTGCTGCTGGTGTGATCTGTGTAATTAGCTCTATGTCAAATTGAGCCTAGCCCGTAAGAGCACCCGTGTCAGTCAGTTCGTCACATGTGTCTGTATCAGTAATGGATGAGCTGCAGGCATCAGATAAGGACTGTCGATGGGGCGAGCTCTGGATGCTTTACTGCAGCAGCAGGGTTGAGCTAAGCTTTGCTCAGTGTACAGCCTATACGTATGTGTTACCGGAGAAGCCAGCACTTTGTCTTATAGGTAGGAGGCCACCGGAGAACATGTGTGCTTCGAGGGGCAAGTGCCAAGAGCAAGCATCCGGTAGCGGTGGCTTCCTCCAGTGGTCAGGTATCAGCGCTGCTGCAATTCTACCGTATCGAGGGTTGCTGCTGCTGCTGCAAGCATTGTGTTCTAAGAGGTTCGTGCTTGTCCTTTCCTTTTTTGGGCAACTGCTGCCTTCTGCTAACAGCAGGCCAATGCTTTATATCCATGCCACTTTCCCTATCGATTGGTCCGGAAGCTGCTTAAAAATGCTTTGGGCTTGAGAGGTGCAGCTACAGCATGCCATATGGGGTTTGAATGATTACCGGGCTAGTAAATGAATGGGCAGTGTAGCAGCCACTGCTAGCAGTCAGAGCTTGCAGCCAGGAATCAAAAGGTGACAGAAATCGGCAGCTAGCATTTTCTGCGCCCTCCCTGGTCGTGCACGCCATTCGTTTGGTACTGGAAGGCCCCCGTCACCACCTCTGTCACAGCCGGACGACATAGCCGTGTGCCTAGCTGTGCAAACCGGCTCGTGTGGCACGTGGTCACGTGGCTCCTGCTGTGCCAGCCCCTGTATGTCGTGGCTCTGGCTCGATGCGTGCTGCTGAGAAGAAATTCTGAAAAGGAGCTGGCAAAGTGACCTGGATTGTTCAGTAAACCGAGCGACCTCGACTGGATGACCCTACAAAGTAGGATGCCAAGCTGATAGAGGAGCTCAATAGCAAGACTCGGGACTGATCGCCCAGCAAAAGGACGACATGTCGACTGTCAAAAAAACGCAATGGCTGTGCTATGCTGGCACTCGCAAGCAAGGGTGCATGCCGTTGTCTTTCTGACTCCCATTAAGCTGCACTAAGGATGTCTGTCTGCGTGCTTTATCATTTTCAGAGCTCTGACTGCCGAAGGACATATCACTGCTGCTCTGCTGGAACACGGTCTCATGATGCATGCAATGCCATGCAATTGCTAACAGCTACTCGAGGAATACCAGGTAGCACACACACACACACACACACACACACACACACACACACACACACACACACACACACACACACACACACACACACACACACACACACACACACACACACACACACACACACACACACACACACACACACACACACACACACACACACACGCACATACACACACGCGCGCACACACACACACACACACACACACACACAGAGAGAGAGAGAGAGGGAGAGGAGAGTGGTCGGTTGCTTGGGCCAGCCAGCTTGATCCAATCTCTGGCAGTAGTCATGTAATCGACCAATGGCCGAGATCGTGGGCTCGAGCTCCGAGGCATATTTTAAGTGCCTGAATAGAAACAAAGTTCTCTTAGAGATACAAATGAATTATATTATACATTCTATCATTATATTTCCTACTAAAGATGGATCCAACTTGGCCCACTCCCACATCAACCGAGCACACACTATCTATCCGGCAGTGATTGCCCCTACAGTGCGGCCTAGTAAGGTGCTGCAGAGCCAAAGCCGACAGGGTGACCTTAACCTGCTGGTCGGTCTTAACCTGCAAGGACACTCTTTGCTGCATGGATGCAGCTGCTGGAGTTGCTGTGCTTGCCTAGTAATCAAATTTGGCAGCCCATCTATAGCACGTTTTGCAGGAAATTAAGATCCTGCCAGTGGCTGCTAGCTATACTTGGTGCGACTAATGCAAGCCCAGCCTGATTAAAATTCCTCAGCGATATTTCATTCGAATAACCTTTTCGTGGAATGCGACCAAGCTGTTGATAGCGAGCTTTTGCACTAGCTCCGGTATAGAGCTGAAGCATTTTCTCCAGGTCCACCGAGTTGCTTTATAATCAGATATATATATATGTATATATATATATTTACATTTAAGTATTTGTGGTATATTAGAAAATTAGGGATGTGATGTATCACATTCACCGTTAGTATCCTGTCGTGGCGTGGTTGCAGAAGCTACCCTCGACTCCCGGTTCAGGAACACGAACCATGCGGCTTCCAAGCACGTGATGGCATCGGAGGCGGCAGCTTTGCTGCAATGCCACGCTCCGCGTGTGGAGCGTCAAGGTCTGCCAGGCCTCATTGTCCGGCCACCATCTGTCGAAGGTTCCGAACCACGAAGGGTTTTGCCACAGTCCGGTCAGGAGAGGCCCGGCTTTGACTGCATATCTTTATCATGTGTGTCATTATTATCTATTCTGTTATGGGCCACTGCCAACAGGGCATCCATGCTAGCTTCAAACTGCACCATCGTGTTGACGATGACCGCTTCGTTGCTGTCGGTGATCACCTGGTCTGGCTTGAAAGCCAGACGGTGGAAAGCCAGAAGGCAATGACTGCCTACAGGCAACTGCACCCAGTGGCCGGAAGAGCCCCGATTAGGCAGCCAAGCACCAGGTTATGTCGGTCTGTGATCGCATGTAACATGGACCGGCTGTGGCCAAGCACGTGACAATCGGTCTCGGCCTCGGTTCGGCACAACTGACAGCTGGTAGCCGGCCGGTATGACCGACTCCTACCGATGCCCACCGACAGCACGTCCGGACATATCCGATGGACGAGCTGCGGGATGAAAGACCGAAACCGTCGTTAGAAAGTGATTTTGAGTCGCGAATTTGTCCATGGCCAGGCTCAGTGACTGACCCTGACCTATGCAGGCTATGCTGAGCCACCCATGCCGACCTTCCGCCAGCCTGGTTAACTTGCTTGCAGTTTCGAGATCACCACGAGCAGTATGACAGCATGCTCGATGCCACCGTGGTTGACTGACAGCGCCAGAGCTCTAAAGCCGGCCAGCAAGATGCTGCATGAGAGACATTTAAGGCACCAGGGTGTGTCTGACCATAGCAAAGCCGGAGATCTTGTTGCCAGGCCCGAAGGCCGCAGGTATCGTGGTATCATGAACGCTCTCATCAGACGACGGCATACCGCCTAGGTTGGCAAGGCTGAGTCGAGGCGGTGACACTCGACTCGCCCGCACTCACACGTCCGGCGAGCTCAGCATTGGGCAGGCATGCTCAGCATGAAGGATGGTGCCGTTTGCAACAGGCCAGACTAAGCCGCCGAGTGTGGTTTGATGCCCCGACAGCAAGCAAGCGACGCTAAAGAATACATTTTAAAGCAATATTAGAAAGAAGATTCAAATGCGGCAAGGGAGTTGAGAGAATTCGATGTGCTGGAGAGCTGGGAGGGATCAAAACAAAGATACAACTGAGCTGATTCGAAAGCATCAGAAGCTGCCGAAAGATCAAGCAAAACAAGATCTGACAAAGCACGGGCAGTTGTTTTAAAGGGACACAGAAAATTCACCTTCAAAAAATAATGCAAATAACATCGTCACTTTGTAAATGGTTTTCTGTAGAAGCAGCTCGGAAATGGCTATTAAAACCTATGGACAGCCTACCAAAACAACGATTCATTAAATAAACCTTGATGGCGTTAAAAGTGCTTAATCTCCATGGTGACCCCACCCCGGTTTCAAATAGTTGAATATTGCAAAGCAGACTTTCTAATCTACTGTCTTTGTAATTCGATTATATGTAGGCCGGCACTGCTCCTCTGCTAAACAGCTGGTGAACAGCTGTTAGGAGCATGCTAAGAGAGGCCAGTGCACAGCTGTGGTCCGCCTGTGGTGTGGCATGGACACAGGCCGGTAACCCAGTGGTGAACAGATGGTGGATTCACCATCAGGGTCGGCCGGTGCACAGCTGTGGTCCTCGGATGGATCGTCGGGGTCGGCCAGTGCACAGCCGAGCCAGAGGAGAAGGGAGTCGAGTGGAAGAGAGGCGATCGTGCATCCATCTGCTCCGTGCGTCGTATAATAAACTGTTCGTGTTGGTCATCAGCTGGCTCTCTGCGTGCGTGAACCGAACAACAGTCTTGATTTCGGCTCCATCAAGCTACCAACAGCAGCAGTACTTTGTAGCCACCAGCAAGACGGGCTCACAGCCGTTCTTTCAAGTGCCTGCGTTCCCACTACCCATTCTCTGCACGCCGTGACTCACCCCCAATTAAAACATAAACCCTTAGAACCCTAAGCCTCAATAAAACATAGACCATAAAACTGTGGCTGCACCAGAAGACCACACCTAGCTGGCCCTCAGAGGCCAGAGCAAACTGGAAGTTCGTGACTACTAGAACGAACTGCAACCCAAAATTTCCGCCCGATTGTGCAGGCCCATTGCAGTCGGTGCCAAATTGGATCCATCTTTAATAAGAAATAGTCGCACGAGGTCCAGCAAAAGTCCACGAGGGCCTTTTTGGCCGGCTGGAGGGCAGACTCGTTTACCAGTCGCACCGGACAGAGCTAGTCGAGTCGTGGCAGGAGGAAAGTCCGAGGGGTTTCAAGTTTTGCCACGGGCGATAAAGCTGGCCCGAAGCCGGTTAATGCCCGTCGTCATAGAAGAGCAGGCCGCTTTATCTCGGCCTTAGGCCAACCGAGATGAAGTGAGGCTCCAAGGTAATCTTGAATGAATTCCGCGAATGAACTCCGGCAGTTCATGGCAAACGTCGGAAGTTAGCTGTTTGTAACGCCGAACGCTCGGGCGGAGGGTAAACTGCCGGTTACCAAGCGTCGTAGCCAACTGTCAGACCCAGTTCCGACTTTGTCCAAGTCTTTGCCCAATAAGCACATCGCCACGCCTACAGCGTTTCTGGCGTCAACCTACTTACCGTTACCGAGGGGTCGTGAACTCATGGCGTGAATTGGACAGAGATGCACACACAAACAGGAAATTTTAGTTAACTCTATTCGCAAGCGGACGATGACGCAGCGCCTCTAGTAAAGTTTTACTCACACTCTCCCCCAAGCTCTCACCGAGACAAGCACTCTTACGGGAAATACCTCCCCGTACTAGGTCACCTGCGTCTTCACTGGGGCCCGACCCGAATAGACGGACGGCCAGAATAACCAGGTGCTTGATAGCGACGTTTTTTCAGGCGTGCAGCTGCTTCCATAGCAGCGCTGATACCCCGATCGTCGCTTCGGCTTCCACCTTAGCGAAGACAAGTACACTGAGGGCCGGTTTCCCTAGGAAGACAGTGCCTCTTTCCACTTTACCGGGCTCTATAAACCTAGTTCACAGTGCCAAATCACGGAAAGACTCCCGAAAATTTTTCTTGGACCGAGTTATGGCTGAGATTGACAGGCCAGCCGACATTAAACAGCCGCTACTGCCGATGGCAGGCTGATGCTGCAGGCAGAAACGCCACAGCTGGCCCTTGAGCGTCTTAGCTCGTGTTATGCAATTTATACCTCACCATACTGCTACTCCCTCTGGCTCACAGCTCGAGGACAAAGCTGTTTTGCCGCCGAGCAGCTCTTGTGCGTCCTAAAATTGAGCCAGACTGGCGCTGTGCTACATGTTTCGGCCCGACCGGATTACGTGCGCGAGTCATGCTCTGTTGACAACCGGTCTCTCTTCCGTTGAACTCAGGGTTCTGTAGTTCGGTTTAGCAGAGGAGCAGTAACGGCCTGAATACAATCGAACTACAGGTTAATTGGAGTGTTCACTAAGGCAGGTAACTAGCAATGGGAACCGAAGGCGAATGTACCCTAGCGACCGACATTGCAAACGGACGTTGGTAAACTCCTGGGAGCCCCCCCCCCCGTCGTTGTATACCCTAAGCAATGCTGACTCTGTGGAGTGATTAGCTCTAAAGCCAGACTGGAACTTACTAGCAAGGTGTGAGGTTTCGATATATGAGTTCAGCTGGTCTGCCACGACCCGTTCCAGTGTCTTTGATAGAAATGGTAGAAGGGAGACTGGGCGGTAGTTGCTCAAGTTCTCTTGGTCTAGTGTCGCTTTCTAGAAAAGTGGCCTGACTACAGCTATTTTGAAAGGTGCTGGGACATGACCTGAGGCTAATGACATATTATTGATATTAGTTATGCATGGCAGCAGCCGATCAATGCAACGTAGGAGCAGGACAGTGGGAATATGGTCCAGAGGACTTGTTGTCTTCTTTGATTGCGATACGAACTTTATGACTAGATCACTAGTGACCTGCTTAAATGCAGACATTGAGGTGCAGCCAGGAACCGAGGAACAGCATTCTAGTGGGGAGGTTGTCATCGCAGGGATGGATTCCCTGATCTTGTCTATCTTCTGCACAAAGAATCGAGAGAAGCGATCGGTTAGATCATCACAAGGATCATCAGGTAAGGAGCTCATCTGGGAACGGTTGAGGAGATGGTTAATTGTCGACATCAGCATTTTTGGATTGTGCATCTGTGATTCAACAGTGTTTCTATAGAAGCCAGACTTGACCTTTGCTAGGATCGATTGGTACGACCTACAGTAGTCTTCATAAGCCTGTCGATGGACAGTTAGTCCGGATCTTTTGTATGCTTTTTCAAACTTTCGTTTAGTAGACCTGGCTAGTTTAATGTCTGTGGTAAACCATATGTTGAACCAATGTCCCCATTAAAATGAATTGAAATGCCATTAATCAATTGCGAACTCCCAAAAACACTGCGATTTTTGTCACATGTTTTAAAATTAAAAAATTGACTTATAAATAACAAATATTATTTTAAAAACAATACAATAGAGGGTCTTGCAATAAACGGATTTTATTAATCCAACTGTTTAGGAGTAACGTGGAGATCAGACGACTTGAAGATCCCTAATTGAGTTAGAGGAAAAAGGCTGAAATGAATATCTGAATCTTAGTCGATTTTTGAGCTCTTCATAGGGCTTTCATCGCTTTTCAATTTATTGGCTAGGCCTTTACACGGACGCGCCAATTGTTAAGAGTGTTGCGATGAACTCTCATACGACAATATTGCCTAAATAGAGTACAGTGCGTACTTAGCTGTTCCTGCCATAGTCGGATTTAAAGCCGGAGTCTGGCGATCTTGTGCGTCCAAGCGCCACGATGGCTCGCTCGAGTCTGTCTGGGAGCGAACCACCGGGCCTTCGCTTGGCGTCACATCCGGGTCGTAAGGCAGCGTCTTGCAACGGAACGCCGTTAGCTACCCTACCCTTATTGCCTGAGTGTGCACACAAGCAGTGTGGCGTTCGCTGCGGCAACTAGCAGTGGAGTATCTGAAGCTGGCTCGTAACCCGAAATTTTCTTCGAAACCTAAAGCAAAAAGTCGGCCGCGAGACAGCAACACTCGTATGTTAAGACATTCGTTAACCGAAGTACCACTGTCTATACACACACACACACACACACACACACACACACACACACACACACACACACACACACACACACACACACACACACACACACACACACACACACACACACACACACACACACACACACACACACACATATATATATATATATATATATAGCATAATTCATTTATCTAGCACGCTAACCGAATTTAATCTCTACTCAGGCGCTTCACATTTGCTACGGGCGTCGAGCCCACGACTTCGGTGATCGCATACATTAACCTTGTACTTGGTTGAGGCGAGCACCTTTAAAGGCCGCGATAGCCCCGGAGTTAAGGTGCTCGCTCTTTCCGACCGAGGTCGTGGGTTCGAACCATGCAGTGGGATATGCATCATTGCCAACTGCAAGCGATTGTGGTAACCACTAAAGCTCTTCTGCTGCTATATAAATGAGAATGTTAAATCAGCTAATATTGATTTGATATTGGTTTAACCATTGGGCTAAACCAGCACGGTATATATGGCGGAAGAAGAGCCTTTATTGCTGTCGCCACTACTTGCAGTGGGCAATAAAGGATAGCCCACTGCAGAATTCAAAACCAAGATCTGGGTCGTGAGGAGCGAGCACGTTCTTCTGGGCCAAGACTTAACCGACGCTGATCACAAACAAGTAATAACCAACTAATATAATTTTGAATGGTAGTAGGTAAGTGTGTGGGTTGGAAAACGCAAGTCAAAGTAGTCGAATTTACGCTGCATTCTATGGAAATTTTTAGTATTGTATTGTTATATAATGTAATGCATCTCCGTCTTGTAACTCCACAAAGCCGCAAATACTACGTCGATGTTAAGCACGAGAGTTTTGTATAGCACAATTACAGCCTAAGCTGCTTTCGGTGCATATTCGGTTGCCAACAGACCTCATCTCATACAACCAAGAGGAAGTGAGAAGCATAGCTGAGTCAGGAGAGCAGTTGAGATAGTGAGTAACATGAAAGTAGCAGCTCAAGACGGCATGAGAATATATACTATAGTCGGCAGCAGGAGAGTAGTTGTCATTGCGTAGGAATCGTGGAAGTCAGTTAGAAAGTGTAAGACCTGCAGAGCAAAAGCTCCTATGGTCTTTAACTAGAGGAATCGAAAAGCTAATTTATTGTTGATATAGGGACTGAGGGTACGAGGAGGCAGAAACTTGTGCAGCAGTTCAGCTAGGCATGGAGGAGCCAAGCCGTGGTGGGTCTTTCGGGCCAGCGTATAAACTTTGCTCTGTATCCGTTGATCAACCGTCAGCCATCCCAATTCTTTCAGGAGAAACACGGAGAGGAACAAGAAGGCACACGGTCAAACATCTGGGATTTGTAAGCTAGCCTTGCAGCCATATTCATCGCCAGCTACATTGGCCCAGTCACTTTTTTAAGTAGCCAAAAGGGAATTACATAATCTAGCTGCGACAGCAATAATGAGCGATTGAGACCGATAGTGCCAGCCCTACCAGTGGCAAGCCTTCGACGATATATATATATATATATATATATATATACGTGTGTGTGTGTGCATGTGTGTATGTATGCGTATGTTTGTGTGATCGTGTTCGATCCGTGTCGTATGGGATTCAGGTCTCACCCACGAGATCGGTCACATGTGGAGTCCCTCAAGGGTCCGTCCTCGGTCCCTTGCTGTTCTCCATTTATACTCAACCTCTCAGAAAAGTGATTAAGGCCAATGGAATAGGATATCACTCTTATGCACATGATACTCAGCTGTATTTTTATTTAAACTGTCGAAATCAGCTGCAGCAACTGATAAACTGAATTCTTGCCTTGCCGACATTCGATCGTAGATTTTGGAATTTTTTTTTTAACTAAATGACGATAAAACTGAATTGCTTCTCATAGGACACCCTAAGCGCGTGGCTGGTTTAGAAGGCTTTGCTCTTCTAATAGGCGATGCTGTAGTGCAACCATCGCCACGTGCTCAAAATTTAGGTGTCGTTTTCTACCTAAATTTTAAAAGCTTCATTCAGAAGTCTGCTTCTCTAGCCAGCCATCACGTCCGATCCACAGGACCTGAGGGGGCGAGGAGACTGAAGCTGCCGTAGCAGTTCAGCTAGGTATGGAGGAGCGAACCCGTGGCGGGCCTTGTGAGTCAGCGTAAGAACTTTGTTCTGTATCCGTCGATCAACCGGAAGCCATTGTAGTTCTTTTAGCAAAGGAGACACGTGCTCAAACCTCCGGGACTTGAAAAACTAGCCTTACCGCCATATTCATAGCCATTTGCAGTGGCCTAGTCTATTTTTTGGGTAGCCCATCCAAAAGGGAATAACAATAATCAAGCCGAGACAGAACTAAGGTGCTAGTTAAATTGTTTGAAAGCCACAGTAGAAGACAGGTCCTAGCGTACAATAAATTAGCTATTCCATTCCTCCACTTAAAGACCGTTGGCGACAGAAGCTGTAGGTCTGCAGGTCCGAGACTGTGCTTCCACGCTTCGTACGCAACGACGACTACTCCCTTACTGCCAACTATGGCTCGTACTTTCCCGCGGTCCTGAGCTGCTGAGCTGCGATGGCTCACTAGGTAAGGCGGTTGCTTTACACGACCTCGGCCCCGAGGTCATGGGTTCAAATCCTGTGAAGGGCGATCCTTTATCGCCACTGCAAGCGGTGGTGATAGCCGTAAAGGCTCTTCTGTCGCTATAAAAAGAGGCTGTTAAATCAGCTAGTATTTATTTAATTCCATGCCACTTACTACCTCAACTGCTCTCCTGAATCTGCTACGCTTTCCACTTTCTCTTTGTTGCGTGAGATAAAGTCTGTTGGCTACCGAATGCGTACCGAAAGCAGCTTAGGCTGTGAGTTCGCCACACAAAACCCTCCTGCATAACACCCACATAGTCTTTGTGGAGTTACAGACGGAGATACATTACATTCGCACACACACGCACACACGCACACACACGCACGCACACACACACACACACACACACACACACACACACACACACACACACACACACACACACACACACACACACACACACACACACACACACACACACACACACACACACATATATATATATATATATATATATATATATATATATATATATATATATATATATATATATATATATATATATATATATATATATATATGAATATATATATATATATATATATATATATATATATCATTACACGAATATATATATATATATATATATATATATATATATATCGACACCAAAGGCTTTGTCGTTCGTAGTAATATCAACCCATATCATTTACGTAGCACCCTAAGAGAACATAATTTCTATCCAGGGCCTGTACATATGCCTTAGGATTCGAGACCGCAGTTGAAAAAGGTGAGCACCTTACCCCTTTGGCAAAACCAAGGCGGCCATCTGTCTTACAGCTGTTGCTCATTACAAAGTTTGATAGTCATAGCGCCAACCGTCCATAAAAGTAGTTCGGCATTAAGAGGCTGGGCTAATAAAATGGGCAGCGCAGGTATGGGTCTGACTACTCGCGAAGCTCTCCAAGCTACTCTCAGTCGCCGGCTCTCGACATCCCCGAACCGGCACTGCCTGTACAGGCGATGAACAAATTCAGTTCTAAAAAAGAAGGCAGGCTTGTATTATTGTCACGCGAGCGTAACCCTAGCCAGTTCAGGTAGCGGCACAACGTGCGCGGTGTGTACAGCCCTGCCGCTCGCACGTGTATTTTCATAGTGGTTATATGCAATTTGTACCAGCTGTAGGTAACATGCCACATGGTAAGGAGCGCCGCAAGCAGCTCTATCAACAACACCACTCTAGCGAAAGCGCTATTAAATCGTCTACAAAGTTGGTACTGCAGACGATTTTGGGATTTCAATCGTCACGCGCTTTTAAAAGATAACGCTTCGTGCACTGACACAACGACCGGGATAGGGTCGCCCACAAATAGCCGGCTGCGGTGAGGTTCTCTCTTTATTTCGCGGCCAGTTGGAAAGTTGCACATAAATCTACTTACATAATTAACTATTGCGCTGCTCTCAGGCCAGATTATCACGGCTATCTAATGAGCGGTCTCCTCTTCAAAGTCCGTGGTTAAGCTCAGTGATCATAAACGCGCGACATTCGACTACCGCTATCGAATCCGGTAGCCGCAACTCAGGGTTTTGGCACTTATAATTAGCTTCAAAATCTCTATCTTGTGTAAATTTAATTGACTTAAAACAAATTATTTAGGCTAAATTCCCATCTGCTGACTTCAAGCTACAGCAATGAGAGCCCGAAGAGACAGGCCATAGCAGTCGCTGTACCTCACCATCGCAGGTGGGGGAGGCTGGAAAAGCTATGATCAACACTGTTGATTTCCGGTGCCGGCTAGCATGGGCTGTCCATACCCTGTTTTCAGTTCTGTGTACACGGAGGGCTTTCTACGCAAGATTCGCGAGAAAAGGACAGTGCATTGGTCAGAAGATAATGCTTTGGCGTTGATTACAGAAGAAGGTGTGCTGGTTACGGTATGTGTTGGCTGCATCTCCTAATTGTAGGTGATATCTCGTGGCTACCCCTCGGCTCGTTGGGATTCTTTGCTTAGCTAGTAGTGAGTGGTGGGGTGTACATGTATCGAAGAAATTCTACTGACATTAACTATCAACGTGGTACATCAATCCCATCGTACTTTTTTAATTTTGGCAGCCCAGAATCATAACAAGGAATGGCATTGTATTTTGAATTCCGCGTTTCTTTTTTAATCCTCAAGCATGGTTGGTGTACGAGTATCGCTTGCACAGTCAAATTTTCGTTTATATTCTGACTTTCCCAATCGTAAGCATTTCTGTGTGCTTATTATATGCTTTTGCATGCTTGTTGAAGTGTGATACTTGTATGTTTTTGCATGCTTGTATAAGCATGATGTCTTGCTTGTCATTTACTCTCAGTTAGTGCCTATCTAGCATCGAGTTGTCTAGTGCCTAGATAGAGATTAGTTGTCTTAGGAGGCTATACAAAGACCTCACACTGTTTTTATTATTATTAAATGGATTTCATTTAGCAATGGACCGAATGGCCAGAATGGAGTCTGTTTCCTGTATGAGCCATCGGCTATTTGAGCGATGCCATTGGTAAAAAAAAATTGCCAGCCATTATTTAGAGCAGCTTGCTAGTACACGGACAAGTACTGGCTTGTTAAGGTAAATGAATACTAACCGCCCGGTTTGACCCGGTGTAAGATACTCACCTTCACGACCAAGGTCGTGGGCTCGAGCCCTTCAGCACTTGTAAAGCACTTGGTTAAAGGAATTATATTTTTTAATGTATCGTGTTTTCTTGCTACCCTTGGGGGAGTTTGATTGTAAGGTCAATCTCAGGGCCTGCATTGTTTCATCCGCTAGGGCCACGGTTCTCCAACAAACCCAGCTGTTTCGATAAATGAGTGCCGGTATTGCTCAACTGGATCTCAGCCCTTCCGTAAGGTGCTAATGCATCACAATCCGGGTCTTGGGTTCGAGTCGGGCAGCAGGCAATGCGTTATTGACTACTGCTAACGGACGAAAGCCGCTAAGGCTTCACTGTCACTGCATAAATGTAGTCAACTAATCGTTACTGTGTTTACTTTGTTTCATTAGGGCTCTCTTTCAGCTGCAGCAACACTTAGATCAGTGGTTCTCAACCTTCCTAATGCAGCAACGCTTTAATATAGTTCCTCATGTGGCGACCCCCAACCATAAAATTATTGTGTGCGAATGTGAAAATGTGTGTTTTCCGATAGTCTTAGGTGACACCTGTGAAAGGGTCGTTCGACCCCCAAAGGGGTGAGTTTGGGGGAAGAAGAAGCAGTAGCAGTTTTTGATAAACTTTCCGAAACTTCATGTTTGTACACGGCTATTTTAGGCAGATCAAAGAATCGCTGATTGTTCATCTAGCTACTTTTTGGCTCGAGTAGCCATGGTACATCGTTGTGAGAATTCTACTTCGGATCTTCCATCTGTAGCACATGAAGGTAGAAGTTTTTAAAAGGCACACCCGTGATCGTGAATGAGATGGCCAATAACTGGGGGCGGGTGGCTAGTGTCTTGCCACCCTAGTTACAAGACAGTGGCGCTGCTTCGCGGTAGCCCCCTCTCCCATACTCATGCTACTGTCGTCCTCACATGCTCTCTTAGTAGCCTAGTGGTTAGTGTCCCAGATTCCAATATCTGTTTCACTTCTGCTGCTCAGTCCTCCCTCCGATCTGTCATCATTGGTGGATAGCTACAGCACGACACTAGCTGACACTCTCGAAGAGTTTGCACCTCTGACAAAGCGCACTGTGCGGCCCTGCCCAGACGGCCTATGGTTTACCACAGACATTAAACTAGCCAGGTCTACTAAACGAAAGCTTGAAAAAGCATACAAAAGATCCGGACTAACTGTCCATCGACAGGCACATATGAAGACTACTTGTAGGTCGTACCAATCGATCCTAGCAAAGGCCAAGTCTAGCTTCTATAGAAACATTGTTGAATCACAGATGCACAATCCAAAAATGCTGATGTCGACAATTAACCATCTCCTCAACCGTTCCCAGATGAGCTCCTTACCTGATGATCCTTGTGATGATCTAACCGATCGCTTCTCTCGATTCTTTGTGCAGAAGATAGACAAGATCAGGGAATCCATCCCTGCGATGACAACCTCCCCACTAGAATGCTGTTCCTCGGTTCCTGGCTGCACCTCAATGTCTGCATTTAAGCAGGTCACTAGTGATCTAGTCCTAAAGTTTGTATCTCAATCAAAGAAGACAGCAAGTCCTCTGGACCCTATTCTCACTGCCCTACTCCTACGTTACATTGATCGGCTGCTGCCATGCATAACTAACATCATTAATATGTCATTAGCCTCAGGTCATGTCCCAGCACCTTTCAAAATAGCTGTAGTCAGGCCACTTTTCTAGAAAGTGACACTAGACCAAGAGAACTTTAGCAACTACCGCCCAGTCTCCCTTCTACCATTCCTATCAAAGACATATGAACGGGTCGTGGCAGACCAGCCAAACTCATATATCGAAACCTCACACCTTGCTAGTAAGTTCCAGTCTGGCTTTAGAGCTAATCACTCACCAGAGTCAGCATTCCTTAGGGTATACAACGACCTACTTAGGAATGCAGACATGGGTAGAGTGTCTCTGCTTGTTTTGCTCGATCTTTCGGCAGCTTTTGATACCATTGATCACAAAGTTCTTCTAGAGCGCCTCTCATCTCTCCTGGGCATCACTGGCACTGCTCTGCAGTGGTTCAGGTCCTATCTCAGTGGGAGACTCCAGAGTATTGACGTGAATGGACAAAGATCATCTGAAGTACCTCTGAATATGGAGTACCTCAGGGCTCCGTGCTAGGTCCGGTTCTTTTCACGGTTTATACTCTGCCTCTTGCTGATGTGATTGCCAAGCACAATCTAGGCTTTCACTTCTATGCGGATGACACTCAGTTGTACCTTTGCTTTGAACCCTCCCAGCCTTCGAGCATCTCAAATTCTCTAAACTCACTTGCTGCATGCATTGATGACATTCGCACATGGATGACAGCAAATTTTCTAAAACTAGACGATGATAAAACTAACTTACTAATTATGGGCAAACCCAGTGTGATTCAGAGATTGGAAAGGCTGACTCTCAAAATTGGCTCTGCCAGCATATCTCCTGTCGAATCAGCTCGAAATCTTGGTGTCATATTCCAAAGCGACCTCTCGCTAGACGACCATATCAGCTCCACAGTCAAATTTGCCTATTTTCAGCTTCATAACATTGCTAAATTCGGGCTTGTTTTAGATAAGGATACCACGTCCAAGTTGGTCCATGCATTCGTGACATACCGTCTCGACTTCTGCAACTCACTGCTTACTGGCCTACCAGCATGTGCGATCAGGCGATTGCAGCTGGTACAAAACTCTGCAGCTAGGCTTGTCTGTCGTGAGCGTTGCAGTTGCCACATTACTCCACTTCTTGCCGACCTGCACTGGCTACCAGTCAAGCAACGGATCGACTTCAAGGTTTTGTCGCTCACTTTTAGGTCCCTTCATTCTTTGGCTCCAGCCTATCTCTCAGATATACTCCCCCATCAGGCCAAGCATCGTACCACCCGCTTTTCGGAATCCAACTGTCTAGAAATACCTCGTACAAACCTTAAATCCTTTGGAGACCGTGCATTTAGTTCGTATGCTCCCAAAGCCTGAAACTCCCTCCCGACCTGCGTCAGAACATCCCCTGACCTGACCACATTTAAAAGGAACTTAAAAACACACCTATTTACGACAGCATTTAGTGGGTCCCTGTGATTCGTCCTTCATGTGCTTATGGGTGCTGACATTGTGCATGCTGCCACTAACCACATTTGCATGCTTACCCTGTGCATGTCGCCCCTAACCATATTATTAATTTTGTTTGTTTTTCAAGCATGATTTTACTTACCATTCAATTGTATTTCCCTTTGCAGCCAATGTAAAGCGCCTATAAAGAGATGAAGTTCTCTGAGGGCGCTTTATCAAGTGCTTTATTATTATTATATTATTATTATTCAGAGCATTGAGGTGTCGGGTTCTAATCCTTTTGGCAGCAGTGTAATGTAATGTAATGTATCTCAGTCAGTAACTCCACAAAGTCATAAAGACCATGTTGGTGTTACACAGGAGAGTTTTGTATAGCGCACTCACAGCCTAAGCGGCTTTCGGTACGCATTCGGTAGCCAACAGACTTCGTCTCACGCAACAAAGAGAAAGTGGGAAGCATAGCAGAGTTAGGAGAGCAGTTGAGGTAGTGAGTAGCATAGAAGTAGCAGTTCAGGACCGCTGAAAAAGATATGCCATAGTCGGCAGTTTGAGAGTAGACGTCGTTGCGTAAGAATTGTGGAAGCGAGTTCCACAGTCTAGGACCTGCAGAGCTAAAGCTTCTGTCGCCAACTGTCTTTAAGCGGAGGAATGGGACAGCTATATTATTGTCCACACAGGACCTGAGGGCGCGAACAGACTGAAACTGATGCAGCAGTTCAGCTAGGTCCGAAGGAGCCAAGCCGTGGCGGGCCTTGTGGGTCAGCGTAAGAACTTTGCTCTGTATCCTTTGCTCAACCGGCAACCATCCTAGCTCTTTCAGCAAAGGTGACACGTGCTCAAATCGCTGGGACTTGAAGACCAGCCTTGCAGCCAGTGTCTTTTGCCCATCTAGTGGATACCTTCAGGTCCAGATGAACTGCCACCCCTATCGGAGTGGGATGAGACGGCAACCCAGGGCTTGTGTTTCTTTCCACAATGTACCTTGAGGTGTCGCTTGCTCATGGAAAGTGAAAAAGCCTTGGGTTTATTGGCTTCACGTCTTTGGTATCAACTTGTTTGTCAGCCGTTTTGCATCTGCCAATCAGTCATACTGTGTGTCCCGAAGTTGCCTCGTTCTATCACAGTTGACAAATCGGTCATTGTAAGGCGCTCCCCTTTAACTGCCGAAGTCGTAAGCTAGAGCCCTGTGGCACATGTAAATACACATGTAAAGCACCTGGATATAGATTAAGTTCTGTTAGGATGCTATACAAATAAATTATGTATAAATATATATCGACTGTTTCTATTTATTCTTTCTTTGCGATTTTCATCTAGGCGGTAAGGCCTGCAATGTAAGTTTTTCTTGTACGTGGTGCTAGTAATTAATGATAGATTATAGCACAAAATACTAGTCTTTATTCGACACGAAGTCGGCGGTTGCTTATCGAATGGAATTAAGACATAATTTCGTCTTTGGTTACTTTTGGGGGCATAGGAATGAGGGATGGTGGGTGGTGGACCAGGTCGTTGCCGTGTTGTAGGTGGGAAATGCCCTTCTGCCCTCCTACTGGCCGATACTGCCTCCAGTCTAAACCCCGAATCTTAAATCCTAAACCACGAAACTTGCTCGAGCTTGCTTATTAGACAGCAACATACTTAATGCTAATTCACCTGGGAAAAACACCAGTTCCCTTGTATACAGGGTTAGATAGATAGAAAATTCATGAAAACAATATTCATTTAGACAGTATCAGCTGTACTAAGGATCTTATACATGTGAGCACCTTATATGTGTCGGTGTTTCCTGCTGACGTTCAGCGGTTTTTTGCTTTAGCGGTTAGCTGCAGCTATTTCACTACTAACGAAGAAGCCAGAGCTAATATGTACCAAGGGCACGATATCACCCTCAAAAGACAGCTATTACTTGGCTGTGGATGGCAGAAGAACTGGTTTGCTTTCAACTATTTGCAATGGTAAGTAGTACAACTTGGTTTTACTGTGCCTGTACTGAAAGCTAATCCACGTTTGGATCGTGCTGTCGTGTCAAGCTTTTAGCTGTATATCTATTCGATAAGTGACAGCTTTCATGGTCCGCAGATGTCACGCATTGTGCGGTGCGGTCTTATGGACTACCTTCACTTTTTTATTTGCTGCACTTCACGGAAAAGAATTTTGCAGCTGTTTCTTGAGTGAATGCGACATGGTTTAAGTAAGTGAAATAAGCTCGATGCAGCTATCTGCCCTTTATTCGGTGGCAGCTCCGTGCGTCTAAAGTTGCTTGTAACTTAGGGCATAGGAAATAAAACCTGAATTAAGTTTTACTAAATTTAATATATAGTTGCAGTAAGTGACATTAGTGGATTATGCATTCTGCTTGATAAGGTTGTTAAAGATATGTCTCGATCTGTTTAACAGTTTTGACCTTCAAGATCATAATGGTAAGGTTCCATGGCATGTTAATAATTCCTCAAGGTGATAAATTTACTCAAGTCGGGTCGATTCAGTAATTTTGCACTTTAGTGCCTTTGTGTACAGCCTTATTAGTCTGTGATACCGGCGGTGAGCCAACACGGGTTGGATGTATCTGTTTGTCATGTGCTTCCTGGCAAAGCTAGGGGCAGCATCATTCCTGATGCACCCTTTTTCAGGCAGCTAATGTAGTTTAGTTTGTAAGTCCTCAAAGCCGCAAAGACTAAGTGAATGTCGAACTTAAGAGTCTTATACAGGCACTCGGAGCTTGAGCAGCTTTTGGTGTCTGTATACGGTAGCCAGCAGATTTCATCTCAGTCAATTAAATAAAAATGAGCTGAGTCCGGAGGGCTAAGTCAAGGGATTAAGCAGCAGCATAAAAATACTTGCTGATTTAACAGCCTCTTTTGTATAGCAACAGAAAAGCCTTTACGGCTATCACCACCGCTTGCAGCTGCAATAAAGCATCGTCCACCAAATGATTCGAACCCACGACCTCGGGACCGAGGTCGTGAAAAGCAACCACCTTACTTTGTGTGCCATCATGGCTTGCTAAGGATGGCTGTAAATGAAGTTCCAGAGCCGGCAGCAGAGGGGAGTATGCCATTGTTGTGCAGAAATCGTAGAAGTTTGACAGCCTTAAACCTGTTGCAGTCAGAAAAAGCATCAACATCGGAGTCCTGCTGAGTTCTGCCTCCCCTTCCTTTCCTGGGATGAAGCTAGCTGCTCTTGCCGTCGTGCATTCTGAGAACGGCTCATTTGATATTGGCTGACATTGGGACGTCTGCTTTCCTGTTTACCAAAAGGGGCTGCCTGTGTTTCACAAATCCGAGAGGAGGCTGCAGCCTCCCTTGACATGGATTCAAGGAGCCCCTCTCCAGAAGAAACTCGGACTCCCACGGCAGTTGTGCACTATGTGGATTGCTGATAATAAAAAAAACAAGTACTCAGCTCAACAGACCTGCAGAGCTATAACTTCCATCGCCAGCAACTCTGCCTAGCTCAGCCTTCATGTCTAAGCTCCTAGTTCTTCACCCAGAAGGTAAGTTGCTTGCTCTTTGCACCCGTGTCGTGGGTTCGAGTCCTGCAATGGATAATAAAGGTTCCCCCACTGCAGGACTTGAACCCACGATATCGGCGTAAAGAGCGAGCAACCTATCTTCTGGGTGGAGACCCAGGGGCTTAGACATGAAGCAGTGGTGATAGCCGCTAAGGCTCTTCTGCTGCTAGACAAATGAGGCTGTTGAATCAGCTAACCCTTTTTAAAAGCATCCCATATGGCCCCTTCAAGGCACACTTTCAGGTTTTTTGCTCTTGCCTACCGCAGAGTGGCCTCCTGTCTTGGCAGCTTGTGCTTCGTCTATACCGACTACCCAAAGATTAACAGGCTTTTATTCAGTCGTCATAGTAGATCCACGATGGTGTGAAGAAAATGTCACCATTTGGAAATTGAGCTATATTGGTGTCAATTACTTGGAGGCTGACATCTATGAAAAACAACTTTATTGCAATCGCTGAGGAGCATTATCTCGCAAACTCGACTTGCAGCTGCACCAAGACAGAAGGGGGGGGGGAGAATCGCTAACTATATCGCTATTGTATCAGAGTGTTCCAGTACTAATTCATGTCGTTAAACAGATACTATGAGATAGTTCCAAGCACACGATTAAGTAATAAGTAGATGTGGATTGGGGAACTATTTTAATTAGAGTTAATGTTCCTAAATTAAGGGGCAATAGTCTTCATGTTAGCAACTTGAGTTAGTGACGATCAGCCTTTACTTATTTTTAATTTAAAAAATGTAATTATTTTGGGCTAATGTCGCCGGTATTTTTTTGTAACTATGAACTAACACTGTCGAGGGAATGAGAGAGGCCCTGCCTCTCACGGTTTCCTTCACTCCCCGAACGCCATTGTTTATAACGGTTCAAAATTGGCCTGAAGCCGGACTTTTTGTTGGGTTGTTGCTTGACGGCACTGTGCACAATAAGCATAACCAAGATTAAAAAATTGAGTAAGGATGGTCCAGCGGTTAAGGTGCTTCCCCCCCACCAAGGTCTGGCTGAGGTCGCGGGCTCGGGGCCGGAGGCATATGTGAAGCGCCTGAATAGAGATTAAGTTCTCTTAGGGTGGGCTAGAGTCGAATAATGAAGGGACCTACAAGTGAGTGACAGAACCTTGAAGTCGATGCGTTGCTTGAATGGGAGCCAGTGCAGGTCGGCAAGAAGTGGTATGATGTGGCAATTGTGGTGCTCATCAAAGACACACCTTGCTGCAGAGTTTTGCACAGCTGTGTGATTTCTTTTTAAGACGATGCCCAGCAGTACATATGGGACCGTGTGCTTTGTCCAGCAATGCGAACAAATGAAGCCAGTAACAAAGCTTCTGCCTGTGGCAATCGCTCCTACCGAGCTGTGGCGTGGTCGCCCGCATCCATCGATAGCCGACTGAGGTGAGCAGCGAGCGGCTGTCCTTGGCGCTTGTGATTTTTCTCTTGCCACCTCGTTTATCCTTGCAGTGAAAACAAATGCAGTTGCCAACCGTCAGCAGACCAATGTACCTTGCCAAAAGATTCATTTTGTGAAGCTCCGGCTAATGTTCATTTGCGACATGCCGAGTATCAGTCGAACGGTTTAACTCTTTTTGCCACTTATAATACCCTGTAACTATTCGAATTGTGCACCACCTCTTTTATAAAGATCACATCAACTAATATTGAAGTTCTGGAAAAGACAAGCCACAAGTTGCGACTCATTTGTTAACTTGAATGTTGTGCACGCCATGTAATACATGATACACAGTACTTGCATATTTAAACAATCGTGGGCAGCTGCCGAGGGGGGCCACCTCATTGTTCTTAGTTTCATTTGAGATCTGATAGCATTGCACCAGCCACTGTGACCCATGCTCGGAAACTTATAATAATAATACATTTGTTATATCGCCCTCAGAGAACTCAATCGCTTTCTAGGCACTTTACATTTGCTACAAAGGAAGCATGATCGAATGGTTAGTGGTAGCATGCTCAATGACAACAAGCATACCATGGTTAGAGGTGACATGCACAGGGTCGGCATCCAAACATGGTGAGTGGCAGCATGCATAGAGTCAGCACGTATAAGCCCACAAAGGTGAATCACATATACCCACTAAATACTGTGATAACTAGATACATTTTTGGTTTCATTTTAAATATGGTCAAGTAAGAGGATTTGGCGACGCAAGTCCGAAGTGAGTTAAAGGTTAGTCAGAGCATTGATACTTGTGTACGCAGCACTTGTGGCCTGACATTTGCCTTGCCTTTGTACTGTGACAGATGGCCGTGTTGATCGCATTCATTTGGGCTCTACATCGCCTTGGCGATTTGTAAGTATTTGCCCCTGGGCGATGTGGCATAGGGAATAGAGAGTTGTGCTTGGGAAATACATATTATTATAATATATATATATATAGTTCACTTGTATAGCATCCTAAAAGAACCTAATGTCTATTCAGGTGCTTCACAAATGCCACGGGGCTCAAGACCACGACATTGGTCATCAAATACACTCACCTCGACCTCAGTCGTTAAAGGTGAGCACAATAACCAAACTTGGCCAAAGCAGTGCAGTCTTAGACAGGCTCCCGTAAAGACGTAACCCCGTACAGATTCGTTCAATTTAGGCAGTGATCTGTAGTCAGGCAGCTGCACCAGCAGCAACCATCTAGTTCAGAGGTTCTCAACCTGTGGGTCGCGACCCCTTTAGGGGTCGAACGACCCTTTCACAGGGGCCACCTAAGGCCATCAGAAAACACACATTTCCGCATTTTGCACTCAATACTTTTATGGTTGGGGGTCACCACAACATAAGGAACTGTATTAAAGGGTCCCTGCATTAGGAAGGTTGGGAACCACTGATCTGGTTGATCAAATCACTCGGCTTGCACTGCTCGTGCACCAGACTAGATGCTAGCACAACCGAAACAATGTAATCCTCTAGTTTCATCGTTCTCACAAGCTAGTGGGCCATAGTGGAAGGTTTATCTACTTTGTCGGCCATTCGGTATGATTTGTGACCGCCCACAGAGTGATCTCCCTCCCATAGTTTTAGATAAAAGTCAGCTGACCAAGCAGCCTCGTTTGTGTAGCTGCAGAATACTCCTAGCTGCCATCACCTGCTTGAAGCATGTAATCAAGGATTGTCCTGGGCAGGATTTGATTCCACGACCTAGATCGTTAAGTTTCAACTTCTTACCCATAGGCCTAGGAGCTATAACAAAGTCACTAGGAATCTTCATCATGTCGTGAGAAAGTTTGCCATATAGCATTAGCTTAAGACGACATTTAGTCTCATTCCTTTAGACAACTGGCTGGACAGGCTTAGCAATGATGCATGCCAGCTTCATCGTGCAAGATGTTCAGTGCTTTTGTCAACCTTTCGTCAATCTTGGGGCATCAGATGATCAGCATATGCACTCAGCCTGTATTAAGTAGTTATCAGCAAGACCTCGAGCATTATGGCTGTCTTAACTGCAAGACGACTTTGTTCTTGCTGCATGGTCTCTTCCCTATTTAAGTATTATTGTCAGTTAATCTGCATATTTAGAGTTGAGCTACTGGTGTATAGAGGTGATCTACTGGTATTTGGCAGCCTATTTTAAACACTTGCTAGATCTGTTTATGTAACTGCAGGTCGTGTGCTGCTGTATACAAACATTTGTTAAGCTAATTACCTCGGTCAAGCTGTTGATGACCGTTTAAAGTGCCACCATGTGGAATAGGCATTGATTCCTGCCTCATGTGTAGTGATTGATACGTGATGCTCACTTGCGTCTTGTCGTGGTCAAGTAGTGGCTGCATCCTTACAGCTTTAGGTTGTAATAATTTTACTGCAAGTCTTTTTCTTTTGGCTGCTGGCTTAAATCACCGATTATTTTCTGAATGATGAGTAGCAGTTTTCTTAGCTAGTGCAAAATAGATCCTCCTGGGGCACCATGTTGATTGTATTGGCCATTATGTTTATGTACAGGCATAGCTTTACAATGCTGCTTGACATGTTGCTATTATAGAAGCCAGTGTTGTTACTAATAGCACTCTTGATCGACTTAGGTACTTGTCACATAGTTTCTGAACACCAGATTGGTGATGGTTGATTTTTGCCTTGCATATATAGTCTTCTTAAAAAATATGAGTACCCTTTTCTAACAAGCAAACTCTATGTTTGTAGGTGTGTTCTAGCTACCTTGACACGCGACTACCGGCTTTCGGTATATATGGAAGCAGATATAGGATGGCACGAGGTAAAGCAGCACACTTGATTTGACTCAGTACATATAAATTACGTAGAAAGAGATTTAGTTCTCTTATGGTGCTATACAAATATTTTATTATCATTATATTATATTATATTTATCATCATATCCCGGGAGTGGTTTTTATGCTTTCATATTTGTTGGATGTGTTGCCAACAAGGCGTTGGTACTCCTGCACTGACATGTATGTTAAGTGTTGGAAACGTTGTAGGTGATTGACGTGTCGGCAGCCATAGTGAAGTACAGTGCTGGCCGGTCTTATGGCCCGCATTTATCACAGCATCATATTGCGAATGAAGTTCAGAATCAAGAGCTCAAAGAGCTAATCCGAAAAGCTCACGGGTCTGCAATAGTAGGTGAGCACTGCAAGGAGGATGGCACACCAAAAAGTGTTTTTCCTATGATCGTTTGCTACCTTCCCATCGTAACAAAACCTTTATTGGACGGTGGCATGGGGGAGGGAGGGTTGCTGTTGCTTCACCTGCTAACACGTATGCCATCATGTGTGTTTTCACAAGCTGCTCAAGTGCCCTGCAACGATGGCTGTGTGGATACTGTCCTAACAGTTAATTGTTGGTTCCTTAGGGCACTACATAGCTTAGTGAGTTACCAGTGCTTGCTGCCTGGGCTCTTCCTAAATGACGCTGCCTTTGATGGAAAAGTGAGTGCGGTTATGTGCAAGTGGCAGTATCAGGTGGTGAAGGCATGACCTGAGGCCTGCTTGTCTGGTGGTAGCGTTTGCTGCCGACAGGGTGGAGCTGTTCAGCATCATTACTTCATCGCATCTGATCTCTTCTTGATCGCCTTGATCTACTTGATCGCTTGTGTGGGTTTGATCAAGACTGCTATACGCCTGTGCTTTATGGTACCCGTAATTGCCTAGTCGGCACTGGTCTTGTTCGCCCAGTTGTGCGACGTTGCCTCCACTACCACCACTACGTCACCACCACCCCCCTGGCATTCTACCCAACCGCAAGGGGAAAACTGATTCGCTCGTTAGTCGTAGCAGAGCTTTCTGGCCCGGTCTTGTTAACGGTCGTGACGTAGAGCTGAAGGCTGTTGCTGTCCTAAACCATCATAAACGGCATGGCTCCGTTGTGCTTGACGTAAGGAGGGTAGTCTCAGGCCATCTTCATCATCTGTTGGCATCATTTGAGTGACAGTATCCCAAGCTATCACCACTTCTCACCGATCGATCCATCGGGGTTGGGCTGGATGTTCTCTTTGGGCTGTATGCTCGTTTTCTGTGCTTCATGTCATCCGACAACCACATCAGCCAGCGCACAGCAAATCCAACCAGCAGTGGACATCTGTCTGTGAGCCAATCGCTTGGTGTGCTGTGGGTGATTTTCTATGAAATCTCCATTGGAGCCAGGCTCGGTTTTCTATGAAATCTCCATTGGAGCCAGGCTCGACTTTGAGACTGTCGTTGGATCTTATATCACGGATGCATGCTGCTTCTCTCCCCATCGAGATCTGCATAGCATGTTCAGTCTTTAGTTAGGATAGTCTGCAGTTGAAGAAAGAAGCCCATTCTTACTGAAGTGTTGGTGTTCTTAGCGTCCGTGCGCTCGGCTGGCTTGCATTGACAGTTTAGGACATGCAGAACTTGCTCTTAAGCTGATTCGCCGTTATGATTGTGCCTCTGTAGTGAGAAGTGAGAGCTTCGCGTTTGCTTTATGAACTCATTGACTACCTGCTTGCCTAATTGCTGCTTATGCCAGCATATGGTGTCTGGCACCCTGCCGTTGTCCTGTGTTCTGAAATGCAGCAGTGTTGTCTTGGTAAAGAAATTACATGACATGGTTAACCATTGCGAAGGCCATGCAGTGGTAAAGTTTATTATTTGTATTTACAGCTATGGACTGGTCACACTTGTTGCAGACTGGCAATGCAGCCGACCGCCTTTACCTTTTTGCTGCTTCCACAACTGGCCTTGTGTTCATCGTCCATGTGCCTCATCCGGTGAAAAGCAGGTATACGGAGCACGCGGGCAGGATTGCATCCACTTTTAGTGAGTCTTCGTGCTTCAGATTTTCAATTGGAATGCTATTAGTGAAATCAAGACTTTTGGCTGAGGCTAGGCTAGCCCAGCTTCTGTATAACTGATGCCTCAAACTAGAAGTACACACGATCTCACTGAAAAAATATATTGCCAGTTGTATAATTGGTAGATTAATTACAAATATTGCATTTATTGTCTGATCACGATCTCAGCTCAGCCCTCAATTCTCAGTATTAGGACTGGGCAGAAAACAAACCAAAGCTGCTTCCGTAAACTGAACATCGATAAACTCCGACCAGCTGGGAGTTATACACAAGCAACCTTGTGGGGGAGCTGAAGTAGTCCTACTTAGTTTGTCGAAAAAAGGCTAAAATCAGATGTAGGCAGCATATCCACAATTTTCTAAATTAATGCCGTATTTCTTGGTTCGTCAACATTTATAGCATCAACCGTTACCGTATTTGTTTGGGCTGCTGTGTGGGGCAAGGATAACACTAATGTCCATCTAGTACCTGTACCTCTACATCAGCTACGTGTAGCTAGGAAATGCCAGGATGGAAATGCTATAATGGTCATGTTAAGGGGATGCTGACACTGCTTTATTAACAAGATGACAGCAATCGCGAGATTGGACGGTGGCTTGGAATTAGCGAATTCACTGTGTGTTGTTCTGTCAATAAATATATTGGCGCTGTTTGGATGGCCTGGCTGGGTCTGCTGGACTGCAAAGGACCGATGCCATGGGTTACCGACTCACTAGAATTATAGCACCTACGAATAGAACTGCCACACTTCTAGACCTTGCAGGGTCATACGAAGATTCTACAGCGATGGATATTGGTCAAATACGATAAATAAGAGGCTTGTCAAAAGTATCATCCTCGGGCAGCCTCAGTAATGCAAGCTTCTGCTCACCAGTCGTTATAAAGCAAATGACTCAGTAGGCCCTCGACAGTGCTATTGGACAAGGAGCAACTGGAATTCTGTTTTAAACACTGATACAAGTAAGTTTGTGATATTTGGTAACAAAACGATGCACTAGGGTTAGAGGAAAGAAAGATAATATGGACAGTCATGACTGCCTTCAACCAAGAAATTCGGTGGCAAATCATTAATGATTTTATGGCTGTGCTGCTTTGCCTCAGAAAGTTTTGAAGCTTTACATCGGATCTAAGTTATTATGGACCAACATGTGTCCACTTCAAGTGGTCAAGCAAGTTGAATGGCAAAGCAAAAATACTCTGCTGGGAGTATTGTTTTAGTTGGTAGCAAGACAACGACCTAAGCACCCTTTCGAGCCAATAAAGCAATTTTTGTCCCATTCGTTATAGTGTTGATGCAGTGGCCTAGCTAGTCACCTGATCTGAACCCCATGGAATGCTTATGGGACTATATTGACAGCTAGCTAAGGTGGGGTGTTTAGCCTACATCAGTAACCCACCCACCTTTTCAGTAAAATTCAGGCTCTGGAATGTTACAGCAGAGGAAATAATGAGGAGGTTTGTGGTAACTATGCCGGGGCAGATAAGAGAGGCCATACAGAATTTTGTGGGGTGCCTTCTTGCTGAACTCACGCATACCAACAGCATAAGTGTTTGTTGTGGGCCGTCAATAAATATTTTCACATTCTTATTACCTGAACGGAGTAACAGCAACAGCATGTGTAGCCAAACGGCTCGGATTTTTGCATCTGATTTGAGGTCTGATGAGATGTTGACAGTCTGTCTTTATACTGCGGGTCGTAATACTGCCCGGTCTGGGTAAAGCATTTGGCTACCAGTTCATTTTCCTACCAGTTCAGTTTCAACTTGGAACATTGGCCCTAGCATTCTTGCGCTTGCATTGCTAACCGAATGACCTTTAGCCACAAGTGCCCTGTCTACCGATTAAGGTAGTCAGTGAGTGCTGTCTCTCAGTTAATGCCGCATTGCTCTCTTGCCATCACATGCGGTGTATGATTAGCAAATAGTGCGTGACTCTTTGCTGACATGGATTTACACAGGATGGGTTTTTGGAGGGCAGGGCTTTGGCTAGAACGGCGTTGCTTTTTTCTTGCTGGCACTGGCAGCCGTTCTGCTGGTCGTACTCTGTGCCAATCATTGGTTCACTATCGACTTTCAGTTATTTGCTGTTGATTTGACTATATGCAGTGCTTAGGATGCTGCTGTTAGCCTTGACCTTGATTGCCTACTGCTTTTGTGCAAAGAGTCCTTAGCTAGTGTTGGTTGAGTTCTCATTTATTCAGTTTTTGTGTAAAAGAAATGGATAACAGTTGTGGAGCCAGCGAATGGGGAGATGATTTGGCAAATGACAGACGATTTACTGTTTGCTGAGTCATCTTCCCACTGATGCAGTTAAGAACGAAGCTGCTCTTCTGTACACTGGGTCATACGTTTTTAGTCAGGCATTGGGAGTTTATTGTAGGTGCTGGTCGGGCGGAATGGTTGAGGTATTTATTGTAGGTGCTGGTCGGACGGAAGGATTGAGGTAATTCACTGGCATCTCTGTCCGGTCATGATGAGCTAAGGCAGTAGGATCGAGCAAACATGACGCCGTGGCGCGATGCAATATATGTGTGACAAACTGCACTCGCTTCTTAGATAATGCCCAAGCTGCTGTTGGTAGCAACCTACACTCGCGTTATGCAGACGTTAAGCCCCCAAGTCACATCAAGATGGACAGGATAGATGTAAGGGGTAATCCTAGGGCTGCCAGAGGCAGGTAGACTGCTACCGAACAAGCTCTGGGGCAGTTATAGCCTTGTATTCGATTCTGCAGAGACAGGGCTCGTTTATCCCTAGAAGTTGAGCCGTTTTAATACGAGACCACTCGTCTTCGTTCAGCAGGAAAAAATCCATGATCAGCTGCAATTTCTGAAATGATATTTGCCTCTGCAGGATTGACTGGGAGTGGCATAGTGTCAGTGGTTTTCTTCTGAGAAACGAATCCGGTTGCAGCTCCTTTGCCAGCATGTATTTCTTGTAACGAGTAGCTACTTCATTTATTGAAACTGGTCTACTTTGTACAATTAAAATAACCTGCTTGGTCCATGTCCCAAAGCATTTAGAGGAACACATGGGAAAAGGTATAATATTAAATATTTGAAAATATTTAAAATTTTGAAATATTATAAATATAACTATTTGAAATAGGTAATCTTAGGCATTCGTGAGCTTCAGCACATATAAGCTGGGTCCTGGCCCAGGGTTAAGGTGCTTGCTCTTCTCGAAGCAGGTTGTGGGTTCGAGTCCCATTGTCGGAAATTCTTTATTGCCTGCGGCAACGGGGAGGCTGTCGAATCATTTGATCTTTAATTTTTCGTGCACAATGTTGTGTGGTAATAGCAGAAACTCACACGGTTCTCTCAGTGCGAGATCTGGTGAGTTTCTAATCGTCATGAAGTGGTGAAGGATAGGGAAGCAGTAAGGTTTTCCTTGCTGGCTCGACCTTCTTGAAATCAGATACCATTTTTACTGGCTTGTGAATTGCTTTCCGACGTTTTGGCCTCCTCCCCAGTTCTCTGACCTCATCAGTTTTCTGCCTTAAGCTCGATGCTTCTATGCTCCAGAAGTAAACACGAAAAATAGTTCCTGTTTCAGCATTGCATTTGCTCTTAGCCCAAGGAGAGCTTCTTGAGTTCTACCCTTACCATTGCCCTCCCCCCCCCCGTTAGACGGTTTCAATTTGCTGGCAGGCACTTCTGATTACCTACACCCTGCGACTTCGAAGTCTTTTCTGACCCATCAACCGTCTGTTTGTCGAAACCAAGTGCTTAGTTTTGTGCCTGACAATGCTCCATACTAGCTTGCTTGGTATGCTTTTCTGTGCGCTTTTTGGCAAGTAAAATGGCTGTGATAAGCACAACTTCTAGCCACCTAGCCATAGAGCAAATAAGGGAGGTCTCAAATCCAAAGAAGGACTCGGCCAAAGTTCCCGATTAATCCTACCCCTCTTATAATAATAATAATAATGATAATAATAATAGTAATACTAACTTTGCCCCCAAATAACTCAACCTCTTTCTAGGTAGTTTATATTTATCAATTAATTACCTTCTCTTTGAAGTTAGAGCTTTGCTTAGCTTGCTAATAATAATAATAATAATAATAATAATACACTTGATAAAGCGCTCTCTGAGAACTCTAATCTCTTTCTAGGTGCTTTACATTTGCTGCAAGGGAAACACGATCGAATGGTAAGTGATATCATGGTTGATAAACAACATGAATAGCATGGTTAGGGGTGACATGCACAGGGTCAGCATGCAAGTGTGGTTAGTGGCAGCATGCAACAGTGTCAGCATGCATAAGTACATAAAGGATGAATCACAGGTACTCCCTAAATGCTGTCATAAATAGGTGCGTTTTAAGTTCTTTTTAAATGTGGTCAAGTCAGGGGATGTCGTGATGCAAGTTGGGAGTGAGTTCCAGGTTTTGGGAGCATATGAACTAAATGCACGGTCTCCAAAGAATTTGAGGTTTGTACGAGGTATTGGTAAACAGTTAGATTCCGAAAAGTGGGTGGTGGTACGATGCTTGGCCTGGTGGGGCGGTAGATCTGATAGGTGGGCTGGAGCCAAAGAATAAAGGGACCTAAAAGTGAGCGACAAAACCTAGAAGTCGATGCGTTGCTTGACTGGGAGCCAGTGCAGGTCGGCGAGAAGTGGTTCTGTGGACTCTTTCTCCACCTTTCTCGCATGCCGTAGCTTCTGTATCATATACTACTTGAGTGACAATGCCTGTGCTGATGCAGGACCGCATGCTTCTGTCGTTCTCAGATGCACATTAGCTTTCATTCGTTTAACCACTTCCTCTGGCACTAGTGGTCGGTCATTTGTATTTACCATATGTTCTTTAAATATGACTGTCGTTTATATGTGGTCCCTTTCAATATTTCTGATTTGAACATTTGTATTTCTGGTAGGGTGTGTGGCGACCCCTATTTGTACACGGGACTGCAAGCTTAGTCATGTTAGGCAACCAGCATTGGTTTAATAATAATAATAATAATGTACTTGATAAAGCGCCCTCAGAGAACTTAATCTCTTTCTAGGCGCTTTACATTTGGTATGTAAATAAGCTGTCTAGTACTAGTGCAGTACTCGTGAGCAGTGCATCAAATCTCATGCAGAGAATTCGGAGCTTAGGTTTCCTCCCTAATCCACCTTAGAGTCCCCCAACATGTATTCGTAATGTAATTTAATGTATGTCCGCCTGTAACTACATAAAGCCACAAAGACTGTGTTACGTAGGAGTTTGCCAACAGACTTCATCTTATGTAACAAAGAGAAATTGGGAAGCTTAGCAGAGCCAGGAGAGCAGTTGAGGTAGTGAATAACATGAAAGTAGCAACTCAGGACGGCTAGAAAGTATGTGCAATAGTCGGCAGCAGGAGAGTAGTTGTCGTACACTGCGACATAAGATCCCCACACCCAGCGAGTCGAAGTACTTGAGGTCTTTAGAATGCCTCTAGAACTTTAGGATTTATTAAGAATTGGTGGTAGATGACATTAATGGCCATATTCTGACAAGGCTGAAGAAGTCTAGTTAGGAAGGCTTTTTTGGAAGGCTCTGATGTTTGACTGGCATTAGCTATACAGGCATGCAGTCAAATAAAATGATCAGTTCTACATCGAGATTCAATTCGTGTAGAATTCAACTGTCTTGGTGCTATTTGACTCAAATAGAATTGATTGTGTTGACAAGAAAATTAAGTAATAAGAGGCCCTGACATGGCAGTGCCCCCTGCGGTTTTTTCCAGAGCCCAGTCCATGCTTAGCTGGCTGTTGGGTATCGATGGCTGCAAACATGTTGAGGTCAATGGTGAGAACGACTAGCTGCTAAGAAACGCTGCTGTGGGCAGCTAAGCAGACACCCTATTTGACGTGGCGAAGCAGTAGCATTCCCGTCAGGCTACGACCTAATCTTAGCTTAAGGTACTCACACGCCACAACCCTGGTTGTGTGTTTGAGCCCCCTCCGCGCCCCCTGCAGACGTTCCTTAATTGCCCACTGCAAACAGGGTGATTGTTGTTAATTAAGGCTTGCCTGCTGCTTTGTAAATTAGACCGTTTGATCAGCTAACCTTACTTAAGTGTTTCAAAACTTGCTGTGTCCGGCTAATATTTGAGCCGCATAATTACCCTATTTGGACCAGACAAAAATGAGTGTAACGATCCTTTATATTGAGATAGCTAGTAAGAAAGTATTGCCGTTTGTTTGGAATTTTTACAAGTAGCTCATGTCAGGATTAAATGTTAGTTGATGTGCTGTTCGGGAATGGAAAGCTTGTTCAGCAGTAAAGTACTTGTCACCACTTTGTGATTTTGGTAGCTGTCGTAGCTGATGCAGGCATTCATATACTATTACTACTACTACTAATAATAATAACACACTTGATAAAATGCCCTCAGAGAACTCAATTCCTTTCTAGACGCTTAACATTTGCTGCAAAGGAAACACGATCGAATTGTTAAAGTGGTACCGTGCTCAGTAAACAACAAGAATAACATGGTTACACGTGACGTGTACAGGGTCAGCATGCAAGTGTGGTTAGTATCACCATGCACAGTGTGTCAGCACGCATAAGCACACAAAGGTCGAATCACAGGGACCCACTAAATGCTGTGATAAATAGGTGCATTTTTAATTTCTTTTTAAATGTGGTCAAGTCGGGGGATGTCATGACGAAAGTCGGGAGTTAGTTCCAGGCTTTGGGAGCATACAAACTAAATGCACGATCTCCAAATCATTTGAGGTTTGTACGAGGCATAGGTAAGCAGTTAGGTTCCGAAAAGCGGGTGGTACTATGCTTAACCTGGTGGGGGAGTAGATCTGGAGGTAGGCTGGAGCCAAAGAATGAAGGGTCCTAAAAGTGAATGACAAAACCTTAAAGTCGATGTGTTGCATGACTGGGAGCAGGTGCAGGTCGGCGAGAAGTGGTGTGATGTGACAACTGCAATGCTCACGACAGACAAGCCTAGCTGCAGAGTTTTGCACCAGCTGTAAGCACCTGATTGCACATTACTATCCCTATATGTGGTTGTCGGTGGCATGAGTCCATTACTCTGACTCTATTTACCTTAAAATTCGGCTGTCGTGTCTTGTTATTCTTCGATAAACAATATTCTCTTGGTTTGGCCCAGGCCTAGGAGCAAGGTGCTCATCTTTAACGACTAAGGTCTTGAGCCCAGTGGCATATGTAAAGTGCCTGGATAGACACGCATTTATCTTAGGGTGTTAAACAAATAAAGCATATATTCGCTTGTGTTTCTGTCATTGAATAGGCAGATTTTCAACTGTATTAATGATTTGTTGCTTTTTGTATACTGTACATCTGAGTGGCATGCTGCCGTGGCATTTTGCTGGCTCTGCAGCGCAGAACTTGTGTCCTTGCACCTGCAGGTCGACGTGTGCAGTGGAACAAGTCATTGACACTGGGCTCAAGGACGTGTCATCGCTCGGCTGGTGTGCTTGCAAACCATACGAGGGTGATTGCTGCTGCGCATTTTTCAAAGCATCGTCTGAGGCTCCTGCAGCCTGCGTTGTCAGCTTGTCACGTCTGCGTTATGCCCATTATATGAGAGCTCTGTGTGTTTTAGGCATTCTAGTTGTCGGATCTGTGGAAGGACTCTGCCACGCCTACATACTCAGTTCCACCGGGGAGTTGCAGCAGTCATTTGTTCTTTGTAGCTCTAAGGATAGGCTGAGAGTTCAGAATATTTCGTGGAATTCTTCGGTAGGATACGCTCCCTGTGCTGTTGGTGTCTAGAAGCACTTGTGAGACCTATGGTGACGACTTGCATTTGTGCTTAACGTATGTGTGTGTATTTACGCATTGCGAAGGTGTATATACCTGTGTGTGTGTGTGTGTGTGTGTGTGTGTGTGTGTGAGCGTGCATGCGCGCGTGTATGTGTATGTGTGTATGCTCGAGGCGTGTTTGCAAGTATTTATGCCCGTGCAAGTTTGCTGGTGCACAGGTAAACATATGTGCATTATGTATTTCTGACTGACCGATCTCGTGAATCTGATGTGTTACATAGACCGGTGTCCTTCTCTTTCTAGGCTGTTATGCTCCCTGCGACTTTTGCCTGCTATTTTGCTTGTTTCCAAACCTCAATCTGTGTGTAACGTTGCTCCATGTGCTGATCACCTTCTCTATATTCAGTTGACCTACAGGCAGATGCCACCTGGTCAGGTGGGACTAGCCTTCTGATAGTGGTATGGGATGGCACTGATGACTATTGTTATTAGTCTTGTATACTTGGGCTACTGGTAGTGCATGTGAAAAGTTATCTGCCTTCTTTGTTAAGATAATTGAACAGATTGGTGCCTCCATAAAGCTGCTTTCACCTGCTGTGTGTGTTTAGTTTTAACCTGCAACCTTCTTCTGGAAATGTTACAGTTTCCTAGGACGACATGGGAACAATAAGCGATTAGCGATGAATCATGGCGGAGCAAATGCTGGGAGGACCAGGTGGAGTTTTAGATTCTTGTTCAATGTCGAATATGTAAAGACACGCCAGTAAAAATGATACTAAAGACACATCAGTAACAAGGATACCCACCAGGCAAAGAATCGTACAATCTGCTGTTTTAAGTCGAATCGTTTAGCCATACCTCGTACGAACCTCAAAACTGTTGGAGATCGTGCCTTTAGTTCCTATTCCCCCAAAACCTGGAACTAACTATTGACGCACGTCGCAATGTCCCCTGGCATGACGAAAATTAAAAAGAAGCTTAAACGCACCGTTTATGACAGCATTTGATGGGTCTCTGTGATTCGTCCTTCGTGTGCATGTACCTGCTTACACTATGCCTGCTGCTTGGGGATGTTACCACCAATAATTTGGTAATTCTTTATATGCAGAATCTGTAAAGTGCGTAGAGTTAGAGATTTAGTTTTCTGAGGGTGTTATACAAATGTATTGTTATTATTATTATTATTATTATACTGATAGTGTTTCACTACCCTAGTCTTGTTCGACATGTCTGCAGCTTTCGACTCCTTCGATCGTAAAATCCTGAGGACAAACGACAAATGAGGCTGTTAAATCAGCTAATATTTATTTATTATTTATTCACTTAGAGGTTTATTTGCTTGTATAGTTGGCCCCTTCCCAGCTAAAAATCTGAAAACCATATCTTGTTGGCCTTTTTTGCAATGTCATCATAGTTGGCCTAAACCTAGATACACTCACTTCGTGCTGAGTTGGGACATCGTCGTGTCTACAATCAGCTGGATAGTGTGTCGTGTACCATTTTGTAAATAAAAGAATTGTACCTTGTCCTAGACCATGGCAGCATGATGAAATTGATGCTTAGTCACTCAAGGGTTTGTTACTTGTCATGATGCCAAGGACCACGGTTAGCTTTTTAGGTGCCTGTTGTTAGTTCTGTGTCTTCTTCTGCAGCTCTTTGTAGTCATCACTAACTGGATTTTTCAATGTGTTTTGTTAGGCAAATCAGATTTGCTTGACCAAAGGATGCTTCTTCCACATATATGAAGTGGACGTTGACAGCAATGTTCCTTCAGTCATACCAACTGTATATAAGCTTCAGTCTAGATTTAATCCCACAGGTAGGTAACTGGTTACAGAGGTCCTAGAAAACTAATGCTCAGTTTCCCTTTAGAAGCACCGATGACCGCAATGTTACTGGCCTTGCTCTTGTTTATCTATTAGCTGCATTCGGCGTTATTGACGATTCGATCGTCTTCAGGTCGTGTCATGTCGGAATTATGTCTTATCCAACAGACCAGTCACATGTCGAGTCCCACACGGGTCTGTTCTCGGTCTTTTGCTCTTCTCCATTTATACTGGAGCTCTGAGAAAAGTAATTCAGACCCATGGAATTATCTATCACTTTATGCTGACAATTACCGGCTGTATTTGTCATCTAAATAGTAAGAATCTGCTGCTGAAACTGATTAACTGGATGCTTGCCTTCTGTACATTCGATCCTGGACGTCGGCAAATTTACCAAACGGTAATAAAACAAAAGTGCTACTCATATAACACCCCAGCCTTGTGGCTGGACTAGAAGATGCTGTTCTGCGATCGTCACCATTTGCTCGGAATTTAGGTGTCCTCTTTGGTAATTGCTTACATTTTGAAAGTTTTATGACTGTCCCCACAGCTACCCATCATGCCCGGTTCCTGTTTAAGATTAGGGACTATACTAGCTGATTTAACAGCCTCTTGTGTATAGCGACAGAAGAACCTTTATGGCTATCACCACCACTTGCAGTGGCGATAAAGAATCATCCACTGCAGGATTCGAACCTACGACCTCGGGACCGAGGTCGTGAAAAGCAACTGCCTTACCTAGTGTACCATAACGGCTCACCATGGTAGCTATGCCATCACGGCTCACCATGGAAGGGCTATCTACCATGGTGGCTTGCTAGAAATTTAACTAGCTCCCTGGCCCTGCCTAAGCTAGGCCACTGCAGTTTTGTCTTAGCTGGGCTACCAAAAAACCCATAAAGTCTTAGCATCTTGTGATGAATATGGCTGCAAGGCTAGTAATAAAATCTCACAGGTTCAGCCACGTGTCTCCTTTAGAGCTGTGATGGCTTCCGGTCGATCAAAGGGTACAGGACAAAGTTACACTAATTCACAAGGCATGTAATGGCTTGGCTTTTTTCTTAGCACATTGAACTGCTGCACCAGTTTCAGCCTCCTTGTGGCCTCAGGTCCTCTATTGACTATAAATTAGTTGTTCCATTCCGATTCTTAAAGATTGTTGGTGATAGAAGCTTTTGATCTGCAGGTGGACTGTGGAACTCACTTCCATAATTTTTTGGCAACGACATCTACTCTCCTGCTGCCAACTGTGGCATATCCTTTCCAGCCGTTCCGAGAAGCTACTTCCATACTACTCACTTCCTCTACTGCCCGCCCGATTCAGTTATGCTTCTCACCTTTTCTTTGTTATGTGAGATGAAGTCTTTTAGCTATGGTATGCTACCGAAAGCCACTTTAACTATGAGTATGCTATAAAACATTCTCCTACATAACCCTCACTTAATCTTTGTGCCTTTGTGGGGGTTACAGATGGAGATTAATTATATTTAGTGTTTCACATCTGGTAAGAAATAAGCTCCATGTTTCATTAATACATAATTATGATTACAATAATAAAAGGCCTCTATGGAGACTGCTTAAAGTAATATAATAGAAAAAAACACGGATATAAATGGTATAAGTCCAAAGATTTTTGCTTAACACCATGTGCACTGAATAGAAAAGAAGGCCCTATAAAGATATTTCAGTTTGGATCCAAGTGACACCATTCTAGTGATGTTGCTATTCTCAGTGTGACTAGTTCTCTTATAGGTAGCAATGATGGAAACGTCACTGCCTTAGGCCTACTTGACCTTTCAGTCGCTTTTGACACTATTGATCTCGAGCTCCTGCTTGTGCAAGTTAGAACAAAGATAGATCTGGTTGATAAGATTGGACTGATCGTACTTAGATGCTGGTTATAATCGTACATGTTCGATCCTGACTAGTCATTTCGTGTGGCAGTCAGGTCTCCTCATGCAGATTTGCTTTCTATGGAGTTCCACGGGTTATATTTTAGATTCTTTATCACACACACACACACACACACACACACACACACACACACACACACACACACACACACACACACACACACACACACACGAACACGCGCGCACACATGCACACACATGCACACACACATATATCTCGCCAGGTCATGGCATCGGCTGACACTTTCTGTGGCAACGATACTTGGCTACAAGTATCATTTAAACCAATCTAGTTGGCTGTTGCCATTGCTAAACTGCATTCCTCTTGAGCAAACATTAGGAGCTGAATGTTGGTCAACTGGTTTGGTCCAGCGGTTAAGGTTCTCGCCCTGACCAAGGTCTGGCTGAGGTTTACAAATTTTATTCGTAAGACTATCTTAGCAGTCACTTATTATGTTTGATCACCCTGATGGCCTAGCAGCAAATAAAATAATACAATGGCTGATTGCAATGGCTTGCTATGACCTTAACTAGCTTCCCACTTCTCACTAGTCTAGTAAACCATAACTCAGTACTAGTCTAACTAAAAATGATTACCCGGTCGGTTAAATTCAAGAAATCTGTCACACTCTCTTGCCAAAGAAGCCGTGGCATGTGGCTTGTGGCTGTCGATTGGTCAGCAAATATAAACTAAAATTCTTATCCTGATGTTTGGTTTATCTCCTGCTTACAAGCTGAACAGTTGCACCAGTTTCAGCTTTCTCAAGCCTTCATTTACACATAGTACAATTAATTAGCTGTATCCTTCATTCACTTGAAGACTATTGGCAGCAGAAGCTTTTGCCATGCTCAAGTTTTTTGAACTTACCACCTCAATTTTTGTGCAACGACGATATCTTCTCACGTGCTGCCGACTCGAGCACTTCTTTATCAGCTGTTCTTTGCTGCTACTCCTGTATTGCTTACTTCTTTCACTACTCTCTTGAATCAGCTAGATTTCTCACTTATCCTTGTTGCACGAGACAAAGTCTTTTAGCCTAAAAAATTAATGTGACCAACAGATTCTAAGGCATTGAGTCTGCCACAGAAGCCTTTCCAGCTTAACATGCATATATCAGAACCGGAAGATCGTTAGTACTGGTCGTGTCACATGACAGGTGGAGCTAAACCTTACACCATTACTAATGCTTCTACCATGTTGGGTGAAGCTAACCGTTGGACGTCTGACTACTCAGTCTACACTCTTGTGCCAGCCACACCTGATGCTTGGCGCCCCTGGTTTTGCGGTGAATGCTTTTGAATATCATGTTTAGTTTCGAAGTGATGTAGTTTCCTATTGGATCATGTAATGATCCAATAGGATGATACGTGTACACGATTTTTTCTCATGTCGAGCATCCCACGTCTCTTATGTTACAGTGTCAGTTGCCAATCTGTCTTCACTATTGGGGCACTGGCCCACAAGTTCGTGCACATCACGTTATAAATAACTTTTTTTTTAACCGGACTTGTTGCAATCAATGTTGCACTAGTTTCATGTTCATGCTGTCATTTAGTGGAAGCTGCTTGCATCACTTTACTGCAGCTGCCAAACTTGGCCTTTTCTTGTTCTGCCAGTAAGTGCACTTCAGATAGCGATGCCTAGAATCTGCGAGTGATTGTTTACTAAGACAGCTTTCAGAGCTCCTTCTAATGGTAGGTATCAAAATTACTTTTTGGTCGTGGGCTGGGCCTAATTAGTTGCTGACTTAAGATATTTCTCATTTACTTGTGAGCTCGTAGTGAATTTGTCATGTTTGCTGTTTGTAGGCTTGGCTGTACATTGGTTAACACGTCGTTTTAGGTATGGCATTTAAAGATGGCTTTGCCGTGCTCAGCACTTATGACCTGGGTCTGCGTGCTCTTGCTCTGAGCTCGGGTAAAGGTACGTTTATGCTTTTGGTGTGCTGTAGTTAAAAACACATATCGTGGTTCATTTCATCGTCGAGAATGACTGCACTATAACCATGTTATTGTCCACCCAGTTTGCATGGTGTTCCACTTGCTTTCGGCTTCGTTATGGCTCAGTTTCTTGCCGGTGTGTGTGTGGTAGTTAAGCTTAACTTCGTTTTGAGTTAGCATCCGAATTTGGTCGAACTTGTTGATCCCTAGCGATACAACGTGCCGGTCATTGAAGACTAAGGCGGCACCCATTCGTACGTTTGTCAGCTTCCTAAATGCTAATAGGTTAATATGTGTCAAACCACTTTCGTCTTCATGCCATCCCGATGAGCCAACCTAGCATTCTCGAGCACCAGATTCACGGAAAGCAGACTGGAGCTAGTGCGATGATCTATATGCAATGATCTTGACTTTGAGTTGCCGCCCCAAAACTGCTTGCTATAAGCATGGCATCACCCCTTGTACACGTGAAATATGGGAACATGTCTGGTTATTTGGTCCGCTTTTTAACACCACGAGTTTATATAAATAAAATATGAACTTTTTTCTTTGAGTCCGGTACAGCGCACACGTTTTGCATCTAGTCTTCTTTGTTTTTGTTCGGTTTTGATTTGTTTCTGCTGAGCAGCCTCTATCCCAAGTAACTGGCGCTGTAAAATGCTAACACAATGACCCTCCAACCGTCGTCGTAGTGGTTTTTTATCCATCATCAACACTGCTAGTACGAATATGTCTTAATAATTCCTGATAGTTCATGTGCGTGCATGTGTGCATGCATGTGTGCATGCATGTACATTAAAATTGCGGATAGCCGGGAAAATGTTTGTTAGAAGCAAACGGTGAAAAGGCCAATTCCATGCTTCAGCGTAGTTTAAAATGGCAAAGCCTAGTTGTGATTCTTTATACCTCTCGTGCTTGCTTGCTCTGGCGTTAAGACCAAAAGCTTCCACATCATTTCCTCGGGTGCATTCTTTCAGCACTTCCAGTTTTTCACAAGCAGGTTGACAACTGTAGTAGGCCGATCACCTCGCCTGAGCTGTCGGTCTATATAGCTCCATTAAAAGCGCTTCCATTGGGCTTGAATCTCGAGACTGGCTAGGCTACTGCATCAGTACCGAACCAAACTCGGCAAAGAACTGCTTAGCCGACCTGGCAGTTTTCCCCCTCTTGCTGCCAAATATAGCTATCTCCAAGTAGTACGCTAGTACTACATAGTTTGACTTCTTGCATAGATCAGAAGGTACACTTGTTGGCCCATCACTCTCAAGATGATGAAGCACTCCTATCCAATTTACAGAAAACATCCCAAAACCAGGACAGATTTGCCACCGAATTTCGGTGGCCAGTGCTCCTCAGAGTATGTCTCACATTTCTCACTGCCTTTACTTTTTGCTTGTCATAGCTAAACTGCCTGAACTTACTTTCGTCAGACCATAAAACCTCAACTTTGCTCTTCGAAAATCCAATTGCTGTGGTCGTAGCTCTGCAAGCAGTTCGTTCGACTTGTAAGCAGAGGCCAACCATCAGAAGATGTTGCCATAAGCTAACCTTCTGTTTACCGATCTTTCGTTAAACCCATACTGTGACTTCTTTAAATGACCGTGAAACGTCTTAAAGAGTCGAAGTCTGCTGGAGTGCTGCTATCTTGATCAGCTCGGTCGTCCGTCGTGTGAAGTCGACCAAATCTGGCTGACCGAGCTACCGAATCGGTCTCTAAGTAGTTCTTTATCCCACAGCTAGGTCACTAGTCCAAAGTCTGCAACCAATCTCTTGATTGCTACTGTAGCCCTGCTAATTTAGCCATATTAGCACCACATAACGACTACCGTGTTTACAGTCTAGCCTTGAATTGCTGCATGTGGCAATGCTGGAAGCCGTACCACTGGGTGGCCCTAAGTTTTACCTACACATCCACGTGTTCAAAATGTAGACTTATGACATAAATTAACTACACGAGTATTAAAAAACCTTTTGGCATAGTGGCGCGATATTTAAAAAGGGAAAATCTGCTAGCTAAACAGATCAGGTTTTGAGGATATTTTTGTTTCTGAGCCCACGATTAGGGAGCATTGCTACAGCTGACCGATAAGGTGCAGCTCAGCAACGAACAAATGCTCTAGAAGTATCTAGCGGCGCTGCTACACTGAGTGTGCGGTGGCAAGAAGTAAGCTTTTCAGAGAGGGTGAATTATTTTTTACTTCTAGTATCTGGAGTGTAAACAATTGAAAGTAGTATGGTCCTACCCAAAGTTTTGCTTAGAGTGGTCTTCACATAACTGCACTTTCTCTCATGTTTTGCAGCTTCTCCCGAGGCTGAATGCATGTAATCTAGTTTGCTCTTATTGCTATAAATGAGGTGCATCTAGCTGCCTGCTGGTTTATGCATTTTCTGCCCCGTGAGCAAATGTAGCTTGTATACTGTTCATCGCATCGGGGATGCAGTGCCACTTCCAACTTCCTGTGTGTTGCCATCCTTTTAGAGCATTCCCTCGATGTGCCGATGAAGCGTAAAATCAAGACATTACAATACTGCGGTGTAGACTTCAGTCCCTTTGGTGTATTCCTTGCTACACTCTCTTGGTAAGTAGGGCTGGTTTTAGTAGCCGTGCTCATTCCTAATGTAGCCATCCTGTGCTGATCTCTGTGCATTTGCTGCTGTAGCCCACACGTCCCAGACACTTATCAAGTGAAGCACAATGTCCAGGTATGTTATAATTTGTGGATATTCTCGAGGAAGACGAGTACATTTGTTCCTGTGCATTTGTCTTGAGCTTCACTTTAATCAGAACTCATTAAACCGTGCTGCTAGTTGATTTGCTCGACACTCTTTTGGTGCATCAAGTTTTAGGGACTAGCTGAAATACAGATTGGGATTTGGCTTCGAGGGTTGTGAGAAGGAAGTGGTGTGCACTATATTGATCCGGTTGGTTGAAGCAAGACGCATAACTTGTATGGTTTATTTTTGGGCTTCCATTATAATACATACTGTACCCAGTCTAATGTCAACCGTGGACAGCTGTTGGGAGTGTTCGCAAATTGATTCTAGAGTGAAGACACATTACTCCACTTCTCGCCGACCTGCACTGGTTACCAGTCAAGCAACGGATTGACTTCAAGGTTTTGTCGCTCACTTTTAGGTCTCTTCATTCTATGGCTCCAGCCTATCTTTCAGAGATACTACCCCATCAGGCAAAGCATCGTACCACTCGCTTTTCGGAATCCAACAGTCTAGAAATACCTCGTACAAACCTTAAATCCTTTGGAGACCGTGCATTTAGCTCGTATGCTCCCACAGCCTGGAACTCCCTCCCGACCTGCATCAGAACATCCCCTGACCTGACCACATTTAAAAGAAACTTAAAAACATACCTATTTAGGACAGCATTTAGTGGGTCCTTGTGATTCGTCCTCGATGTGCTTATGCGTGCTGACACTGTTCATGCTGCCACTAACCACATTTGCATGCTGACCCAGTGCATGTAACCCCTAACCATGTTATTCATTTTGTTTGTTTTTCAAGCATGATTTTACTTACTATTCTATTGCGTATCACTTTGCAGCAAATGTAAAGCGCCTAGAAAGAGATTAAGTTCTCTGAGGGCGCTTTATCAAGTGCAATATTATTATTATTATTATTGTTGTTAAGGATGTAGTAGAGAGCCACGGGCTTTGCATCGAATCCAGGCATGCTGTTCCAAAATTACCTGTCAGTAAGTGGCCTAATCAGCTTCACTCTCAAGTCTGCCTAGCATCAGCAATGTGACATTGCAAAAATTCGCGCTTGCCTGTGCGAGGACACCATAGCCAAGCTGAGCTATGTCTTTGTGATATACATCCCTGTCAAGCTCCTGAGCACTAGCTATGCATGCCGGTTTTCCTGCTTGTGCAATAATTGGGCATCTCTTACAGTTGGTGCAAAGCTCTACGTTGGAAATGCTGCATTACACCACTTCTCACTAATCTGTGTTGGCTCCTCACAAGTAGCATATGACCACCAGGCTCCGCCATTCACTTCCAAGTCCCTTATCATTTCTTAGCTCCTGCTTACCTAACTGAAATACTTTCTAATCAGGTTTACCATGCACCATTCTGTCTAAATATTGTTTAGCTGCACCGTCCCTTAATTCTTCAGAAACTGTGCCTTTAGTTTGTATGCTGCCAAAACCTGACACTTACTACCGACCCTCGACACGACATTACGACTGACGACATTACCGACTTACGACACGAAATGGCCGTCTCTGAACAGCATCTAAAAACGAAGCTAAAATTACTACCGGCCGCTCACAGAGTGTGCTAGGTCCTTGGGAATTCGTCCTGTGCTGGCTTCTGCTTACCAAAAATGTGCATGTAGTCACTAATCACTTGACACTTTCTTTCCCAGCATGTGTAAATTGCTTTAGATATACAGTTCTCTTTGGGTGCTATACAAATACTTTCTCATTGTTATTGTCAAGATTGCTGTGAACAACAATTGTATCGAGTTTATATATATATATATATATATATATATATATATATATATATATATATATATATATATATATATATATATATATATATATATATATATATATATATATATATATATATATATATATATATAGGCATAATGCATAATAATAAATATCATATTGGCTGGTCGTGCTTAAAATACTTTCTGCTTGTTTAGTCCACTTGCTTTGATGGTTATCTGCAGCTGTTTGCGGTTTGTTTCCTACAAACCTACAAACATATTATGGATGGCATTCTAGCTAGCTATTGGGCTTGTTTGGTTAACGTTTGATGGCTGGGTCTGAACTACAAAAGTGTTTCTCTGTCTTCAATTATTGGTGTTGACAGTCTATGTGATTTGAGTATTTTCTCTAGATTAATTCAGGGAATCAGTAGGATGACTGACTAGCTATTATGCTTCAACTCGGTTCCACTGCTACCGTATTCTTGCTTGCAAGATCGTGTGGTATCCACCAATGCTCTATTTGTAGATGCACGTGTACGTGACTGAGAACTCGGATGATATTGCTCAAAGAATCTGGCAGAGTACTGGTACGTACATGTTTTTGAGGATTTCAGCAAAGCTCAAAAGAGTGTAATGCTTGTGCATGTCTTTGGTCGTTTTTTTAATAGGCACGTTTTTCGTCCTGTCAGCTCGTGCTACTCAGCTAGTCTTTTCAGATGTCAGTTTTTGTATTGGTTTGCTTTGGAGGGCAATCCAGACAAAGCTTTCCTGCCTCATTTAGAAAGTATCCCCAGTACGCTTTCGGTCTGATTCGGTTAGATGTTGCACGAATTGGAGCTAGGGTCATCGAAATAGTCCGACAGGCCTGTCACCTGTGCGCTGTCATTATATGACCTCTTAAAATGGTATACATTGTACTCAGTCATGGGTTACCGTGCAAGATAGAACCATTCAGATGCTTTGTGCATGAATAGCTTAGGATGAACCATGCTCGTAAATATGTTGGGAGATACAGTTCCCCAGAGGACGTCTTGCCTGCCTGACTCAAAAGTTATTTTGGCAATCGTTGTCTCTTACTTGTAGCCATATCTGGTTTGTTTATGACCGATATTCACCGGATCTCTTTCTTCTGCCGCCAGCCACACTAGAGGCTGATCGGCTTTCGCCCAGTCTCCCTTCTACCGTTCCTACCAAAGACACTGGAATGAGTCGTCACAGGCCAGATGAACTCATATATTGAAACGTCAAACCTTGCTAGTAAGTTTCAGTCTGGTTTTAGAGCTAATCACTCTACAGAGTCAGCATTGCTTCAGGTGTATAACGACCTACTTAGGAATGCAGACTTAGGTAGAGTCTCTCGGCTTGTTGTGCTCGATCTATCGGCAGCTTTTGATACTATCGATCACCAAGTCTTTCTTGAGCGCCTCTTATCTCGCCTGGGCATCACTGGCACTGCACTGCAATGGTTCAGGTCCTATCTCAGTAGGAGACTCGAGAGTATTGATATGCATGGACACAGATCATCTGATGAACCTCCGTAGTATGGTGTACCTCAGGAATTTGTGCTTGGTCCTGTTTCTTTCACGGTTTATACTCTTGCACTTGCCAATTTGATTGCTAGGCATAATCTAGGCTTTCACTTCTACGCAGATGACACTCAGTTGTACCTTTGCTTTGATCCCTTCCAGCCGTCAAGCACGTAGAATTCTCTGAACTCCCTTGCTGCATCTATTGACGACATTCACACGTGGATTGCAGCAAACTTTTTTAAATTGAATGAGGATAAAACCAACTTACTAGTTATGGGCAAACCAAATGTGCTTCAGAAATTGAAAAGGTTAGCACTCAAAATCGGCTCTGCCAGCACATCTGTTGAATCTGCATGAAATCTAGGTGTCATGTTCTCAAAGTGACCTTTCGTTAAACGACCACATCAGCTCCACAATCAGGTCTGCCTACTTTCAGCTACATAACATCGCTAAAATTTGGGCTTGTTTAGACAGACACATCACATCTAAATTGGTCCGTGCATTTGCGACATCCCGTCTGGACTTCTGTAACTCACTGCTTGCTGGTCTACCGGCCTATGCAATCAGGCACGTAAAGGTGGTGCAAAACTCTGCAGCAAGGTGTGTCTTTGATGAGCACCACAATTGCCACATCACACCACTTCTTGCCGACCTGCACTGGCTCCCATTCAAGCAACGCATCGACTTCAAGGTTCTGTCACTCACATTTAGGTTCCTTCATTCTTTGGCTCCTGATTACCTACTCCTCCACCAGGCTAAGCATATTAGCATTCGCTTTTCGGAATCTAATCGTTTACCTATACCTCGTACGCACTCAAACTCCTTTGGAGACCGCGCCTTTAGTTCGTATGCTCCCAAAGCCTGGAACTCACTCCCAACTCGTGTCATGACATCCCCTGACTTGACCTCATTTAAAAAGAAACTAAAAACGCATCTATTTATGCCAGCATTTAGTGGGTATACATGATTCGTCCTTAGTGTCTTCATGCGTGCTGACACTGTGCATGATGCCACTAATCATATTTGCATGCTGACCCAGTGCCTTGAAAGGGATTGAGTTCTCCGAGGGGGCTATATTAAATGTAATGTTATTATTATAATTATTCTATGGATAATATCAAATAAATGCGCTTGTTCTGCATGTAGCTTATTTCTAATTGGCTCAAAACCCCAAGCTGTTTTTGCTTTGGTATGAAGCCCATAATTGGGCACATGTAAAGGCATTCAGTCGTTGGTCGTAGGTATGCCTAGTGGCAATAGCGTGAAGACAAGAAATGAGAATAGTCGCTGCATTGTAGCTTTCGTAGTACTGCATAGCCTAGGTACCTCCAAAAGCAAGCCATACATTATTTTTGTGTTGCTATAAAAGTGGAAACCCGCCATTTTAAATTGAATTTAAAGAGCCAAAGATGCATTTTCAGTTTCAATTGTATGCATTGGTTTTTGAAAATGCCATTGTCAAAAGCACTGTTTTTATTCGGCACATTTTGCCTTTGTGCTTCGATTTAATAGTTAACGATTTGATGCCCCTCAATCAAATTTGGTTTGCCCACAACTAGGAAGTTGGTTTAATCATGATTAAATTTAAGAAATGCTCTCTCTCTGTCTCTGTCGCTCTGTCTCTGTCGCTCTGTCTCTGTCGCTCTGTCTCTGTCGCTCTGTCTCTGTCGCTCTGTCTCTGTCGCTCTGTCTCTGTCGCTCTGTCTCTGTCGCTCTGTCTCTGTCGCTCTGTCTCTCTGTCTCTGTCGCTCTGTCTCTGTCGCTCTGTCTCTGTCGCTCTGTCTCTGTCGCTCTGTCTCTGTCGCTCTGTCTCTGTCGCTCTGTCTCTGTCGCTCTGTCTCTGTCGCTCTGTCTCTGTCGCTCTGTCTCTGTCGCTCTGTCTGTCTGTCTGTCTGTCTGTCTGTCTGTCTGTCTGTCTGTCTGTCTGTCTGTCTGTCTGTCTGTCTGTCTGTCTGTCTGTCTCAGGCTTAGCTTCACTGAGACATGTTGACCGGTTGCCTCAGTGGCAACTTCACTAGAGACACGATATGTTTTTAGCTATTGCCACTCTATGATTCAACAAGAGTAGTTGGCATAGATGAATTGATGTACCTCGTACGAACTTCAAGTTCTTTCCAAGCTGTGCCTTTAGTTTGTTTGCTTCCAAAGCGTCGAGCTCACACCTGACTGCTGTAACGACATCACCTGACTTGACGATATTTAAAAGGAAGCTTACAATGCAACTGTTTTTGTTTCGGCATTTAGTGGGTCCCTGTGATTCGTCCTTGGTATGCTTATGCACGCTGTCACTGTGCGTGCTACCACTAAACATATTCTAGTTGTTTACACCGTACATATCACCTCTAACCATGTGTGCTAGTTGACAGTCTGCATGTTACCACTAACCGTTTAATCATGCTTTCATTACAGCATATGTATAGTGCCCAGAAAGAGATCAGGTTCTCCGAGAATGCTGTGCAAGCATAAAATTACTATTATTATTATTATATACATAAAATAGCTTGGTTCTAAGCAAGCAAAGGTCTCGTTTTTCCATTCCTTCGAGCAGTGACAACATGCATTGCTAGACCGGCCCTGCATCTGCCACGGCTAGTTATTATTATTATAGTATTAGTTACTATTATAGTTATTGTCGATCCCCCACCGTGTATTTATCCTATCAACGCCACTGTTGTATTGCTTATTGCGACCACGGTAGTACCCCTAACTGCATGCGAGCTGCAATGCCGATGCATTGGTGCATTTAGAGTCGTGCAACTAAGGCATACATACCTATACACATGATGCTGCTATCCAATTGAAAATTCTCTATACAGTAATAAGGATTGTGCAATTGAAGGCTATGCAATTAGCAACTATCCACTGCGATTTAATGTAATGTATTTATGTCTTGTAACTCCACAAAGCCACGAAGACTATGTAAGTGTTATGCAGGAGAGTTTTGTATAGCGGACTCACAGCGTAAGCTGCTTTAGGTGCACATTCGGTAGCCAACTGACCTCATTTCACACAACCAAGAGAAAATGAGAAGCATAGCTGAGTCAGGAGAGTAGTTGAGGTAGTGAGTAGCCTGGAAGTAGCAGCTCAGGATGGCTGGAGAATATGTGCCATAGTCGGCAGCAGGAGATTAGTTGTCGTTGCATAAGAATTGTGGAAGCGAGTTTCACAGTCTAGGACCTGATGAGCTAAAGCTTCTGTCGCCAACGGTCTTTATTTAAGTGGAGGAATAGAACAGCTTTTTTGTCCATACAGGACCTGAGAGCACGAGGAGGCTGAAACTCGTACAGTAGTTCAGCTAGTTATGGAGGAACCAAGCCGTCGCGGGCCTTGTGGGTCACCGTAAGAACTTTGCTCGATATCCGTTGATCAATCGGCATCCATCCAAGCTCTTTCGGTGAAGGAAATAGCTAAAATTCGGGCTTGTTTAGATAAAGATACCACGTCCAAGTTAGTTCATGCATTCGTGACATCCTGTCTCGACTTCTGCAACTCACTGCTTACTGGCCTACCAGCATGTGCGATCAGGCGATTGCAGCTTGTGCAAAACTCTGCAGCTAGGCTTGTCTGTCGTGAGCGTCGCAGTTGCCACATTACTCCACTTCTCGCCGACCTGCACTGGCTACCAGTCAAGCAACGGATTGACTTCAAGGTTTTGTCGCTCACTTTTAGGTCCCTTCATTCTATGGCTCCAGCCTATCTGTCAGATATACTCCCCCATCAGGCCAAGCATCGTACCACCCGCTTCTCGGAATCCAAAGTCTAGAAATACCTCATACAAACCTTAAATCCTTTGGAGACCGTGCATTTAGTTCATATGCTCCCAAAGCCTGGAACTCCCTCCCGACCTGCGTCAAAACATCCCCTGACCTGACCACATTTAAAAGGAACCTAAAAACACACCTATTTAGGACAGCATTTAGTGGGTCCCTGTGATTCGTCTTTGATGTGCTTATGCGTGCTGACACTGTGCATGCTGCCACTAACCACATTTGCATGCTGACCCTGTGCATGTCACCCCTAACCATATTATTCATCTCGTTTGTTTTTCAAGCATGATTTTACTTACCATTCAATTGCATTTCACTTTACAGCAAATGTAAAGCGCCTAGAGAGAGATTGAGTTCTCTGAGGGCGCTTTATCAAGTGAATTATTATTATTATTATTAAGGAAACACACGGCCTAACCTCTGGGATTTGTTGACTAGCTTTGCAGTCATATTTGTCGCTAGCTGCAGTGGCCTAGTATCTTTTTCGGTAGCCCAACCAAAAGGGAGTTACAATAATCTAGCCGAGAGAGAACTAAGGAGCTAATTAAATTGTTTGTAAGCCACCGTGGAAGACAGTGCCTTAGATATGCCTTAGATATAATTTGGACGTGATGGCTAGTTGTGGAAGCAGTCTTTTTATAAAAGTTTTCAAAATTTAGGCAGCTGTCGAACACGACACCTAAATTCTGAGTACATGGTGATGGTCGCACAACAGCATCACTTTTTAGAAGAGCAAAGCCTTCTAGTCCAGACACAAGCTTGGGGTGTGCTATGAGCAACAGTTTTGTTTTTATTGTCGTTTAGCTTGAAGAGATTTGCGGACATCCAGGATCGAATGTCTGCAAGTCAAGCATTCATTTTATTAGTTTTTTTACCGTAGATTCCGGTGGTTTAAATGACAAATACAGCTGGATATCTTAAGCATAAAGTGATAACTTATTCCATAGGCCTTAATAGCTGTTCGCAGAGGTTGCATATACACTGAGAACAGCAAATGACCGAGGACGGACCCTTGAGGAACTGCACAGGTGGCTGGTCTGGTGGATGAGACCTGACCCCTACACAACACGGATTGAATGCGATCTGACAAGTACGGTTTAAACCACGCCAGTGCCTCGCCTGCCAGACCGATTGTTGTTCTCAATCGTTCAAGTATCTATATCGTGACCAGTGGTATCGAAGGCAGCTGGACATTCCCATTGCTGCATATGATGTCATTGTTTGTACAGAGGAGAGCAGTTTCAGTGGAGTGCTGCCGCTTGAACCCCGATTGAAATTTTTCTGAAATTTTAGTTTTTCCACTTTATTCACCACTTTGTTCTAGGCATGTGGTAGTCAGCTTATTGTGACTTTCTCGGCAGTGTCTGGTTGGTCAACCCAAGAAAAATGCCCTATTTCCTTTTAGATCGGCAATTCTGGCAGCTGGCTGACGGAGCTGCATTCCTTGGATCAAGGATGTTGGGCTTGTGTTTCTGGCTGGACGATCTGCTGTCAGGATCTGCACAGCTGTCAGATCTCTCTACTCTGCAATTAAAGCTTGTGAGGTACACCTGTATTCCTTGCCGTCAAACATTTGAGATTACTCTTAGTGTAATAATTGGTTTTGCCATTGCCAAGGTAAGTCATCTTGGCTATCAAAATTTGGAATGGATGAACCAATCCTAATTCGTCTAACTTTTGCTGGACGTGGCATGTTTTTTTATGCCAAGTGTATTGATTACTTGTAGCTTTATTTGGTCAGTCTATAGCTGGAGGGTTAGTTCCCAAAGGTCCATGATGGAAGCCCATTCTTTTGATGCTGTGATGAGCAGGTAAATAGCCGATATTTATGGCAATATTGTCTTCATTTGAATAGGCACCTGCTTGTGCTCAAGTCCAGATATGCTGAGGAAGACGAGTTGGTGGCACAATCTTTGGAAGCAGTAGAAAAGATAATTATGCAACGTTATATTCATGATGCCATGGGTGAGTGCTCTCGTACGTTGCTTGTACCTAACTAAACCTCAGCCAGGAATTTTTCAAAGTTTAACTATGGAACAGAATTTTGTCTCCAGGTAGTAGTTATTATTTCCTAATTGCTCGTGCCTCAGAATTATAGTAAATGCTAGTTATTTCATACAAGCTGTGCCTGTCTGATCAAGACAATGATTAATTTATAATAAATTCATTTCTAACGAATAATTGGACAAATTCGCATTGTATGGTCCTTCTTTAGTCAGAAAGAACAGCAATAAATCAAAATTAACACATGTGTACTCTGCAGTCTTACCAAATGACCACTCAAAAGAGTTTACAAGTGTGATGTTCTAGATTTGCAGTGTAGTGAATATCCCTTACGTCGCGAACATCGTTCCCCATTATGTTTTTGTTTTACTCTCTGTCCTTGGTAAGGGTGGTCAAAGACCAGTATATTAGGGTGAAAGCACTCGCCTGGCTCCTCAGATAAAGCTACAGTGTTCTCCTTAATTTTGTCAAGATGAGCATCAAGGATATGAGACATTTTACATCTCATTTGGCATAGTTTGTTATGAGATTCTGAACCAGCTGCTCATATTTTCAACCTTGTGATTGCCCAGAAAGCCACGAGCCCCACTGTAACAAAACTGTTCCAAGCTTCTCTCTCTTTATTGTTCAGCTTCTTGGCGAATTTGTCTCACAGTATGATCTTTCATATCTGTGCTCCCACGAAGATACCACGTGCGACCTTGGCCTCTGCAGTAGTGAAAGACATATTGGGGGGTACTTGAGAGCTGCTGACTCATTGTCTAGAGCTGTGACAAATTATTTGATAACTAACTTATGTGCAGTGGTGGCATCAGCACTGTCCAGGGGTCTACCAGAGGCTCCTGCTTGATTTTGTTTTTCTCTACTGAAAACTCGGTCTGTCGTGATGAGTCCCTTTTGTAATAGTTTGCCCTAGTGTCTTGGCTATCCGATTAGCAAAGCAAACAAGGAAACTTCGTGAAACTACCTCGGAGACCCATCAGGAGTGACACATTTCTGAAGTCTCCTATGAACTTCCAGTCATAGTCGTGAAGGCACTCAGCAACATCTTTGCACTGATGTTATCCTCCGTGAAGTGCATAGAGTTAGCCATAGGGAGAGAAGGGTGCTTGCTTCCGGTATGAAGCAACGCGGCTTTGAGACTCCTGGATGAACTCTACTAATAGGTACCATTCGATTGGGTAGCAGATGATTCTTATAGCCTCGAATAAACCGGCCGAATTTTTGCAAAAACAGAGCTCATCTTGCCGACTGAAGAATTTAGAAAAAAGTTAACGATGCTTTCTCTGATCTTTAACTTTTTCACTCTCATCGAAAGCGTTGTACTCTTTGAGCCTTGGACACGGGTGGAAATGTGCATTGCAGGAACCGCGTCCAGCAGACCTTTTTTGACTTGCCTAGAAAAAAGAACCCTACTTGTAGAGCCCTGTGTTCTCTGAGGGTGCGAAGCCCGACTGGCCTCTATAGACCTGTCTGTAAAGGATATTACTTTATGAAGTTTGCGTTGCCATTGCAGGGGCCCACGTCAGCTCCAGAGGCGAAGCACCAGATTCCGAGAGCCTGCAGGCAGCCAGCAGTGCCCTATGTGATCCAACGAATGAACAGCTGCCGCGGTTGCCCTGTTTCGTCTGCTACTCACCCGTCGCATTGATGCTCAGGACAGGAACTTGTGCAGAGCTGCACAGATTTGGTATGTCTGTTTTGTTACAGCCATGTTCAGTCTGCTGAGTTCTTGCTGAAGTTGACCTATATAGCTGGTACTGGCTCTGCTGCTGCAGATATTCGAAGAGCACGATCGATTTTTGTGTGTTGTTTTTTATAAAGTAAAAAAGTGAGGATCGGTTGATTCAATAGCCTTATTCCTACAGTTGCAGAAGAGCCTCAATGGCTAATAGACTCTTACTGTTGGTGCAAAACTCGCCAGCTAAGCTTGCCCGTCGAGAACTAAGCATCTGTGACACCACCTGTGACACCTTGTTTCTACGGACCGGCTCCCATCAAACAGCATTTCAAATTTAAGAATTTATTATCATGTTCATTCTGTATTGGCCTACCTCACTGAAATATTTCGTAATCCGGCTTCTCAAGGCACCACCTGCTCCTCTAACTATGGTTGTTTCGTTGTATCTCTAATGAACTTCAAAAACTCTTATTAGAGATCTTGCCGTCAGTGCCTATGCTCCTTTAAGGTGTCTTCCGTCTTGGACTAACTACCGACCGCGGTTATGCCAGGTCCTGATTTACGGATAATTAAAAGAAGCTAAAGGCATGCCTGTTGGTGATAGTTGGTCATGTTGGCCTGAGCTTTGGCCTTGTAAAGTGTCCTTTCTATACTTGTTCGTGAAGAAATCGTGCGTGTAACTAACTAATTGGTATGATTCTTTTCGGACAAGTGCCTAGCATGAGATTTAATTCTTATATGGTGCAATAGCATCTTTACTATTCACCTGCCTGAAGTGGGCGATTCTGTATCGCCCACTGATTGGCTGGAATCCACCACTGCTGTCTCGGCGTTGCCACTGAAGGTCGTACACTTCTGGTTTTTGAGTCGACCGTATTGGTGGCAGTGGCAGTGGTCACTGTTCTCAGTGCTCGTGGCTGGCCTGCAGGAAGCACCTAGCTGCACTAGCACCACCCCTGCAAGCACTCGCTGGCTGGCCTGAGCTGGCGGTGTCAGTGAGTGAGTGAGTGAGTGAGTGAGTGAGTGAGTGAGTGAGTGAGTGAGTGAGTGAGTGAGTGAGTGAGTGAGTGAGTGAGTGAGTGAGTGAGTGAGTGAGGGAGTGAGAGTGAGTGATTGTGATCCCGTGGGTGACAGTTGCAGTCACTGAGACACTGTCCGACTGAGAGTGAGCGGGGCAGCATCTGGACACCCGAACTGGGACGTGCCACCGATTGGCAGCAGTTTAGTAGCGTAGCTATACTGCAGCCGTTCATCTTGAGGGTAGAGGGTGGCCCTCTCGTGCACTCGCGTTCATGTGCACACATGTGCATGAACATGTGCGCACGCGCAGATGTAGTTGTGAATGCAGTGACGGAGGATCAGAGCCAAATTTGCACATCCAGGTTCAACTGCAACCTAACACATTTACCGTCTCAATTGTATCAGACCAGTCGTTCTTGCATTGAAGTGATTTAGTGTTGCTAAGCTGAGTGAATCATTGTGGACAGTTCATCGACTTCTGAGCATCGCTAGACTTGCGTTAGCAAATGCGTACAATGTGAGACTTTTTGTGAGCTTTTGTGTCCTTGGTGAGTAAAATGGAAAAAACTTAACAATGACTCAATAGAGTCCACAGCTATGCCACAGTGAATGGCAATGACCCGAGAGGGGCGTATACAGGGATGTCTTGGCTCAGAGGTCGACCAGCAAGGAGTTGCCTCGGAGCTGCCGATGCCAAATAGGCAGCCCGACGGCCGTGCTCTAGCTCGCAGCAAATCCAGAAGTGATGTGGCACACATCTGGCTACAGATGCAACAACTCGGAGAGCAGGCAGCACTATTGGCATGACCTGCCGACTTGATCTTGCCCAGCTCGGGTTGACCTTTTTTGCAAGGCTGGCTAGCTAGCAGTCAATGCCGGATGACCAACTAGCTGCAACCGGAAACTGGTTCTGTGAACAATCGTAAATCTTTTGAAGATACTAGCCCTAATCGTAGTTTGAAGGAACCTTTAGAAACTCTTTTTTTTATCTCTGTTTGGGACTATGTATGGTAAGCAGAAGTTAATAGTACTATGATGCTCTCCTGACACAGCAGAAGACAGTCCTTTGAAGCTCTCCGAGCACTTGAGAGAGTTTTCTAATCTTACAAGCCATGCTTCTATTGGGGTTGGTAGTCCTGCTGAGTAGGTACTCCTCGGCTAGCACGTGCTTTTATCTCATCACTCTACAAGACACTACACTTGTGTCACGTGGCAAGATGACACAGCAGTGTCTTCCGTGACTTCCAGTACTTCCGGGAGTGACATGAAATAGACATGCAATGTGCGTCTAGTATCACTCAGCAAAGCGAGTCCACAGGCAGTGAGCTCGTATCGTTGAAATTCGTTCAAGCAGCGTAGTGTGCACGTGCTGTACTGGTCTGTCTTTGTGATAGGGGTGGCATCTTCTATCGGTTAGGCTGACGCCTGACTGTTTGTCTATTACTCAGCATCTGTATGAGATTACACCTGTCCCTCCTGGTGGTCAGAGGCATGGTAAAGGTGTGTTGTCAGAGTCATGCTTCCTTTCCAAGATATTTAAAGTGCATAGAAAGAGATTTTGTTCTCTTGATTGGGCACTACCGAAAGCCACATAGGCTTAGCATGTGTTACAGGAAATTCTCCCATATATAATACCCACTTAGTCTTTGTGGATTTACAAACGGAGAAACGTTACATTGCAGCAATCTCGTGGGCAGCAGACGACGTGCTTTCCAGGAGTGGAGGCACCCAAGTCTTTCTGTCTTTGTCAGCACCATTGCTGCTATCGAAGCAGATGTAGTGCAGGGGAGAAGGCCGAGGAAGCAGCCTAGTGCGAGTTGTACCTCTGCCACCCCTCCCTCAATGTGAGCGCTGTGGGAACTTTCCTTTGGTTTGGACGTATTTGCAAGCATTTTGCCACTTACCATTTCAGGCCGCTGTTGCCAGACCATGGAGCTTTGTGAAGATTCAACCTGCAGGAAGTGTGCCCAGTGTGGCGCTCGGGCTCTGCCGCTAGTTGCTGCTGCCACAGGTACGGTGGATTGAGTCGGCTAAAGTTGCAACCGTCATGACATCGTGCTTGCAGTGATTTCTTCCTAAATCTTTTTAATGCATGCATCCACGCTGCTCATTTTCATTGCCGTCGGTATGCTGATCAGTGACTTTCTGAGCAGGTCTTTCTTTGCATTGGTCGGCGGTTAGTTATGAACAGCTTCGCACGTCATCGTTTGACTTTGTGCTAATCCCGTCCAGTGGCTAGTTTAATAACTTCTTTTTGAGTAGTCGATCTCCTTTTTTGGACTTGAATTTTGGAAGCCTTGAGCATGGTTGCCAAACAGTACTCTTCTAAACTTTTTTTTAAAGCGCCCACAGGACTGATTTGCTCGCAGTGGCAATTTTGATGAAGGCTATATGCTTGCCTTTATTACGAGTCCTTAAAAAAATTACCCGAGTGTTTTCTTGAGGCACTATAAGTTTTTAAGATACCGCCCACAGTAAGGGCAACGAAGGCAACTCATGTCTCGTTGTGATCATGCATTTATCATGCCTTGTCATCATTATTTGGTGTGACCTTTGAGACTTGTTTGGGCATGGAGCTGAGAAAGCAGTCTGAACATCCGGCATTATACTATGGCAGGATTCGTGCAGTCAACTTAGCTTGATCAGATATGACACGACAGCATTCTGTTGCTTCCGTCATTCGACCTCATCCTAAAAGTGTTTGATTTGATTATGACCTAGTGATTATCTTGCCTAGTTTATGAAATGATGTCTACGAAATGCCAGCATATCCTGTAGTCGCATAGCCTATCATGCTGCATGCATAGAAAACTCGCAGATGTTGCTGTGCTGATTGCTCGAGTTCTCTACAATATGCTGCTATCTTCTTTACACCTGTCTGCCATTAAAGCTGCTTCTGCTAGTCGTTAGCAGTCCAACGAGGTACCAAAGTACCAAGTTGGTACCTCGTTGGACTGCTAACGACTAGCAGAAGCAGCTTTAATGGCAGACAGGTGTAAAGAAGATAGCAGCATATTGTAGAGAACTCGAGCAATCAGCACAGCAACATCTGCGAGTTTTCTATGCATGCAGCATGATAGGCTATGCGACTACAGGATATGCTGGCATTTCGTAGACATCATTTCATAAACTAGGCAAGATAATCACTAGGTCATAATCAAATCAAACACTTTTAGGATGAGGTCGAATGACGGAAGCAACAGAATGCTGTCGTGTCATATCTGATAAAGCTAAGTTGACTGCACGAATCCTGCCATAGTATAATGCCGGATGTTCAGACTGCTTTCTCAGCTCCATGCCCAAACAAGTCTCAAAGGTCACACCAAATAATGATGACAAGGCATGATAAATGCATGATCACAACGAGACATGAGTTGCCTTCGTTGCCCTTACTGTGGGCGGTATCTTAAAAACTTATAGTGCCTCAAGAAAACACTCGGGTAATTGTTTAAGGACTCGTCATCAAGGTAATGCAACTTTCTCTAATTGGCTACTAGTGAGACACTATCGTTGCATCATTGGTGAATCAATCTTCTAAAATGTCACCAAGCACTTTATTTGCAACACGATGCTCCCATTTCATCAGAGGAGATCCTACAATGGGCACAGTACAGTACTTCGTGATGTTTTAAAGTCTTTTCGCTACTGTCGTTTTGGGTGTTCTCCCAGAGAGTCTTCTTCTTTGTACATCGATAAAGCTTGTCGTGTGTTACTATTGTATTCTTAATCTTGTTAGCATATCTGCCTTAGTTTAGTTCATCGACAGAGGGCACACAGCACTATGAAGTAAGCTTGAACCGCTCGTAGTAGCTCGTTTGTAGTCATGCATCATATGCCTCAATTATGTAACGGCAATTGCATTGAAATTTTAACTGACGTGTCATATGCAATCATGCTGTTCCTTATGTGTGTTCTTGACTTAGGACACTCCTCTGTAGAATTTGTTCTATGCAGCCATGTAATTGCTGTGCATGTTAGACAGTAGCTTCAAGTTGTCTGTTAAAAGCATTTGAAGGTATCGTGGCTGTTTATTATGACCATTTGATCTTTGCCCTTCGAAAAAGTGTTCTTACTTAACAACCCAGGTCGCGGGTTCAAGTCCTTACAGCAGGCAATTATTTCAGAAGGGTAGAAGCTGCTAAGGCTTTTTTGATGCAATAGAAATGAGACTTTTGAATAAATCGATCTTTGCTTTAGCACTGGGGGTCCCAGTATGCTTGCCACCCATGCTCAACTATGCTTGGGTGATGTTTTTTGTAGTTATTTTCCCTTATAAAGCATAGATGGAGAGTAGTAACGATGTGCAAGCCTAGCCGATGTTAAGTTATCTTAATTGTGTTTTCATTTCTTTTCCATGCTAAATAGTGACCGTGGGAAACTTTCCCATGCTCAATTGCATAAGAGCAGGGAAGTTCTCAATTCGCTGACGATCCTGTTTCCTAGTTGTTCTTTGCTATTACATGTCGGTTGTTTGTACAATGTACAGCCATATTATGATTTTGATTGCCATTGCTGCATAAGAGTCTGGTGAGCGCTAACAGCTACCTTGTGTACTTTTCATCCAAGTATTAGGTTCTAGGTAAGTGGGTCTGTGGGTCTGTTACTCAGTTCAAGATGGGAGTGCTGCACTGCAGCTTTTTTACTCTATACAATGGTATCTACAAGTTAGTCATTATTCATTGATATATGTCTGTCTATTCATTGTGCTTATGCATGCATTTGTGTGCTGGTTTGGTAACCTTAAGTGATGCATGTGTGGTAGTGCATCTGGTTTGTTCACTCTACTTACTGTCTGTGTCAAGATATATAGGTTTGCAGTGACTGCAGAGGGTCACCCATTTTGCTTAGTCCCCTGTGTGTAATCGTATGTTCAGAACTATATCGATATGTCATTTTTCTAGGTAAATCTTGGTATGCGTTTGCACTGAGACCTCGATGCAGCCTCTGTGATGGGATTCTCTCCTGAAGGTCTGGTCGAATGACAAGAATCCGGTGGTGTTGTGTGTGGCACCTGCTAGTAGCCACCAACGGCATGGGCCGAATCGTAGCGGTAGCTGGTCTACTATTGACAAATCATTTTCAATGCCACTGATTTGCCTAAACTCTTATTCATTCAATCAAATATGAACTGCTATGTAGAGTCCTCCTTAATAAAAAAAAGTTCTATGCGCTTTCCTTTGTTACTTGTATATGCAAAGCATAACCATCGCCCGGATTAAGAACTGGAGAGGATTCCACGGTGACTTTTCTTGAGGTAGCCGATCATCGGAAGATAAGGTGGCATGTTGGCTTGTTCCTATGTCTATGCTTATTAGTAATGCGTTGCCCTCACAATCAGACTGCAGCTAAGTCTGCTCCAAGGCACACTAGGACTAAAATTCGAGATGGTCTTTGTTGCTTAACAGTTAATTTGGTATACTTCTTTTTTCCGACTTATTTGAACTTAAGATAATTAGTAAGCACATCTTAGAGCCCAAGCGGTTGCATGCTGTATTTGTCTTCAACTGTTACTCCATTAAGCTGCAGAGACGAGCTTTTTTAGCTGGGGGTGGTTTATAGTGTGCACCTAAGTGGCTTCTGTGCCTGTTCTGTAGCCAGCAAACGTTTTACTAAAAAAAAAGGAGGTACAAGCCGTTTAGCTAAATACGTTCGAGATAGCTATCAGTAATGAATTTTCAGAGGGCCGCTTGAAAGAAAGTTTTAGAATGGAGGAGGGGTAATAGAACAAGACAGCAACACAGCCAAGGAATTGTGGGCATGATTTCTATAATGTGGGATCCAATCCACATGGTATTAGTGTTAAAGCAAAGTTAACATCCGATAGTTAGATACTTCTACGCCCTGGTTTGACCCAGTGAATTGTGGTGCTCACTTTTAACGACTGAGGTCAAGTTGATTGTATTTGATGACCGAGGTCGTGGGGTCGAGCCTCGTGGCATATGTGAAGCGCCTGAATAGAGATTAGGTTCTCTTAGGGAGTTTCTTATGCAAATGAGTTATGTATACATATTATGGCAGGATGCTGAGAATGCTGAATGGTGATTTAAGGAAAGTCTGCTTAGATCTGAGCAGCAGAACGAAGGGGTACAGGGTAGAGAAAACAGCCGGCATAAAAGTAGGATAGGTTGTCTGCCAGCCTGACAATGTATGACTGAGACTCATCAGGGAGGATTATACATGCAGTGGATGTCAGGAGACTGGAACAGAAAGCAGAAAGCCTAAAGTGATGCTGCTGAGTTACAATTGAATGCACCATATACCATGTGGCTGGACACGGGTGCATTTTGCTAAAACGTTACTATGAGGAAGAGCATGACACAAGTCGCGTCAGCATACGAGCCAGTGCATGGGGCCTTGAGTAAAATTGTCAACTGATGACGAATCGCTACCTCGGCAAATCATGTGTATATCAAAATCGGCATTCGACATGCAGGCGAAGCTTCTCCCAGTGCTCTTAGGGTTGTAGTCATGTAGAAGCAACGATAGAGCTCTAGGCATTTAGAGCCCAGTTTTTGAGGTTTTTATTTCTTAGCTGTAGTTGCTTTGGCTAATTTACGGCATGCCATTTCCAGTTTTCGTGAAGGCCGAAGGTAAGGTCGAACCATCCCCTTGTCACTGGGCAGGCATCAGCCCTGCTGTACACAATAGACAGCCGTGGGAAAAACAGCTGAAATGGAAACTGCCTCCTAAAAGCGACAGCTGGCGATGTGCAGGCACGGCTGATATGCTGCTTCCTAGTGTACGGGTGTTCAGATCGGCTTTACAGCTCCAGTATCACGAATGTGGTCATGGTGGCGACTCTCATCTGGCCATTAACACAATACTTAGCCTTACTCAAGAAATTATTTTTGGTTCTTGTGTCTAAAAGAAGAGAATGGTCATAGTGAATCAAGAGAAAGCAATCCATTCCGTGTGTATCAGACACAATCGCAGATAGCGGCTATAGCCACCATCAAGATATTGCTGAGACTCATAGACCGTTGGCAAAAGAAGCTTTTGCTCTGCAAGTCCTAGACTGTAGAACTCGCTTCCACGATTCTTACGCAACGACAACTACTCTCCTGCTGCAGACTGGCACATATTCTCCAGCCGTCCTGAGCTGCTACTTCCATGCTACTCACTAACTCAGCTGCTCTCCTGACTCTTCTATGCTTCCTACTTTCTTTTTGTTGCGTGAGATGAAGTCTGTTGGCTAACGAATGCGTGCCGAAAGCCACTTAGGCTGTGAGAGCGCTATACAAAACTCTGCTGCGCTCTCTTAAGCTCTTGCTCTCTAACCGCACTGGCGCTCCTCTCTGGCTCACTGCTCCAGGACAAAGGAGTTCTAGCCCGCCGCCGAACAGCTTTTGTTCGCGCTCAAATTAAGCCAATGCCAGCAAGGCGCTACAATACCTCATAGTCTTAGTGGCTTTATGGAGTTACACACGGAGATATATTACATTTCATTATACATTGTCACTGTGAACTAAACCGCAAAGAGTAATCCTGAGTACCATGCAATAACTAAGTTATCATGATATTACCTAGCTGAGAATGGAGAGATTTGTAAATTCACAAAGTTATACTAAGAACTCCCACCACGTCAAACGATCTGCTCACCCCGGGGCGCCGCCATGGTTGCTAACCAGGCTAATTGGGGCTATGGCTTGATTTTCTTGCCGAGGGAGCAGTCAGTTGAAGCTTACTTAGGACATCGTCCACGTTTTTCTGACGAAATGCTGACCTGGTGGGTTCAAATGATTAGACCTTGGCAGTATACAAGAGGCTATTTGATCTCGGCCCTATGCAACAGCTGAATACAAAAAATCAGGCACAAGCTCGATAGCACTAAGTTAGTTTATGAAAACGCTGATGTGGCCATGACTATTAAATGAGCTTCACGATACTCGTCATTGAAATCTTGCCAAAGTGTTTGCCATTGCAGTTGTACGGACAAACACTGAGAAGGCAACGTCCGATTCGCTGGCGGCTAGGATCGCGCCTAGCAACAGAAACGTCGCTCGGCCATGCAACCCGAGTTAGGCCGCTCCACTGCCATTGGCTGAAGTTCTGAACAACTCAAAGCTACCGCTGCATATGTCAAGGTCGATTATGCGTCTTTCGTGACTTTCGAGCAGAAGATCGTTTTGGCGCTGCAGCTGAACGAAGTATGGATAGTGGAGGGCATCATAACGGCGGTGGCAGCGAAGCGGCTTGCGGAGCCGACCGGAACGCAGCCGGCGACGGTGCAACGCCGGCAAAAGTGCCTAGGCTGGAGGACAGTACGGACTGCTCCGCGCACCACACCGAGCTCGGCGATCTGAGCAGCTTCCAGATCTTGAAGACCCTCAAGGAAGACGTGCACGCCAAAACGATATGTGTTCATGGGCGTATTGGTCGCTCTGCGGATGCCAGCAAGGAGGAAATGGAATGCGAAAATGCTATTCTCATACTTGAAAAGACGCCATTCGGAAAGGAATCTTTAGACGAAATCATCAGTGGGAAAACGGCGTTGCGGAAAATATTTAACAATGACATCTACGGCACTTACCACGCTCTGCCTGTTCCGGAAGCCAACTGTAAGCCCCAGTGGCCGTCGTCGTAGCTGTTGCGAAATTCCGTGGCGCATGTTGGTCTCGGGCAGTCGGCGAGCCGTCGTCGCGATCCTACCGCTATCGTTACTATTTTTATAGCTTTGCGGGCGACGCTCATATATCCAGCCACTGAGAAGCACATGGATAAGTATTCATCACACGAGAACGTTATTATCACTGAAACCGCGGAGGATTACCGAGATATAACGCTGCCGTGGATTGAATCCGAAGCATTTTCTGTGCAGGTAAGTTGCTTTGGTAGTGGCCATGTAAGCTGCTTTAGATGGTGCCAAGAGAACCGCTCGCCGGCAAAGAACCGTAACTGAGCCGGCTTGAAAAATGACAGTGCGTAACTGCCTCGTTTAACACCATAATGATCGCGACCGTCATAGCACTAATAGGCTGAAAAGAAAATTAATTTTAACTTTTGCTTCAACCGTAAAGGCTACAGCTCGTACTCTTGTTTAGTTTGCAGGCTACTCACTCCAAGTGGGGGTCTCTATATACCTGTAACTCGGGCATGGCACAATTGCTTTTTTTAGTAATATTGTATCTGCACTGCGTTTGGTTAGCTGCATAATCGTAATAATACTAATAATAATAGGTCATTTGTATAGCGCCCTATGATAAATTAATCTCTATACAGACGTTTTGCAACTACTAGAGAATGAGTACCTAAGGAAATGTACGTTATCAAATGCTTAAGTTAAAGTAATGTGCTTTAGCCAGCATATTAAAGCAAACGCGAAGACACTAATGTCCGCTAGCTAGTAAAGCTAAGTATAGCGAGTAAGATAGACTAAATTAAAAAAAATATTAGCTGATTTAACAGCCTCATTTGTGTAGCAGCAGAAGAGCCCTTAACGGCAATCGCCACTACTCGCAGTTCGCAATACAATTTTGCTACTGCAGGAATTGAACCCATGACATCGGTCGTGAAGTTCGAGCAGCTTACCTTCTCGGCTATCACGACCCTTAATAATCATGCACAGGTTCGCACAAAAAGCACATCAGAACAAAAGGCAAGTTCACTGGAGTGAAGGAAAGTCTGAAAGATTCTGCAACGGACAGTGAAACGCCTGTGAGAGCTTGGTGTGCCGCACCAATGAAGCGCAGGCGGAAATAGGGTGCTGTGGCAGCTACCCCGTTGTCGACAGACCTTAATAATAATAATACTTCGTCAAATTTATTATTATTATTAAGGAAAAGCTGACTGAAACAGATTTGTCTTTAGCTGAGACTTGTAAGATACGATGTCATTCAGGTATTGAACATACCTGCTTGCAAGTTCCAGACTTATTTTAACTCCATTTGTGAGCCGTGATGGCACATTAGGTAAGGCGGTTGCTCTTCACGACCTCGGTCCCGAGGTCGTGGGTTCGAATCTTGCGGTGGGTGATCCTTTATTGCCATTTGCAGTGGTGTTGATAGCCTTTAAGGCTTTTCTGCCTCTATACAAAAAGAGGCTGTTAAATCAGCTGGTATTGTTTACAGATAGCTGCTTGCGGCTCCGGATTTTTGTGGCTGGGCTGGAGGTATTACTCAGCTCACTCATTGGTGTGCTGTACGATAATAGTGCTATCTGCTCCTGCTGTGATCGGCTCCTGAAAATGGACTGCCTGCAGGCCCATTTTGTACCCACTCGGGTCCATGGGGCCAAAACTCTTGAGTTAAGCACAGGCGCAATCCATAGTGAGCTGAAAGTAAGGCGGAGGCTCAACGAACACGGGCTTGTGGCATGGATAGCGAAGAAAGCTCAGCTAATGTCGGAAGCCCACAAAGAAGCAAACTTTGAGTAGGCATGGCAGAATAGCGATTGGACAACCGAAGTTTGGAGGATTGTGAGGTCAGCCTCGGCTGAAACCGCTAGACAGTAGCGTAAACCCACCGGCCGAATAGTAGAACACATCGCACGCAGTTTGGCATGCTGTACCATCCGATGTAACTCGGAAACTTGTCGACCCCATACAAGCCCGCAGGCATTGCTAATCGGGGAGGGGCCACATTCTACTACCGTGAGTGCTTCTGACCCTCGTGTTGTGTGGCTGTCATACAACATAAATCATGTGTTGGGCTGTGATGTTTAGTTAGGCATCAATCTTGCTCGTTTGAAACTTCCGATTATATCTCAAAACTGCCTACCGAAGTAGTCGACCAGGCGGCCATGGTTGTGTGGATTCGGCAAAATTTAAGGCTGCTAGTGTATCTTGTATATATGTGTATACGTATATTATGTATACAGTGCTGTCCCAAAAAATCCTATCCCCCTGGAAATTAATGCATTCTGAAGCATTGCAGAGTTTACTTGATCGAGGCCAAAAATAACTACCATAAGGTAGGATTAATATGAGAAAGCAATATATCCTAAAAATTATACATGCTGCCACCCTGGTTAGCCTTCTAGGTGTGGTGTTTGGAGGTTTCAGGTAAGTTTGGAAGAAGTTTTGGTTTTCCAATGATAGTTTTTGATAGCACAATCAAAAGCTAGTTTAGCCCAGTGGTTAAGGTGTCTGCCTCGACCAAGGTCAAGATGAGTGTATTTGACGACCGAGGTCATGGGCTCCAGCCCCGTGGCATACGTGAAGCGCCTGAATAGAGATAAAGTTCTCTTGTGGTGCTATACAAATGAATTATTAATCTATTTAATTACAAAACAAAGTAAGGATTTTTGGATGTGACAGATATCCTCTAGAAAACTGCAACTTTTGGCTGTGTCAGGTACTAGTTTGGGAGCGTTAATTTAAGATTCTTGAGACATCTGGTTTTGTTCATGCACACACGTAGGCCAGACCTAGTTCGAGACTATGCAAGAAATCAGCAAGAGTCGGAATTCATCATATGCGAAGACGCTGACCCAGTCAGCGGCTTCCTTCTCTTGCCAGACCTGAAGTGGGACAGAAAGCAAGTGGACAACTTATACGTGTGCGGCATAGCCCACGCTCGAAATATCAAGTCGTTAAGAGACCTGAGGGCTGAGCACCTGCCTCTGTTGGAGAAACTGCTCACTATTGGCACTGTAAGTGACACTGACACTGTGATGGAACCAGGCAGCATTTGTCGTTCTCTGTCGTGTGCTGTAGTTATTGCTTGGACCTAATCGGCTACCTATAAAGGATTTGATATGGTCTTTCGGGAGACAGGCCTGGTCTTCTAGCATCGGTCGTCGGCACATGTCTCTTAGCTGCACATTAAAAAAAAATCCAGTCAATTAGGTAGCCGTGTGAGGAAATAATCGCCGATGCCAAATTAAAATACAAGGCTGTAGATCGGTTGGTTTCTGCTGGCTAGTTGGATGCTTCCCAGCAGTGTTGCCCGAGTGAAGGACCCCTTGGATAGTTTGCAGAGCCATCCAATGTTTTCCTTCCAGATATAATTTTTAGCATAGCCTGTATCCACTAATTATAAGTGTCAGCAAGAAAGAGCCACTGATGTAAATCGTACCAGCAGTATGAGAACCCGATGTAAACGTTGTTCAGGTTTCGTTATGTGGCACGATATGAATCGTTGCATATAATTCATTTGTATAGCCCCTAAGGGAACTGAATCTTTATCCTGGCGCTTCACACATATGCCACGGGGCTCGAGCCTATGACCCCATTGGTCAAAGGTAAGCACATTGACCTCGGTCGTCAAAGGCGAGCACCTTAACCACTGGGCCAAACCGATAGTAAAAATGTAATTTGTCAAATCGACAGCAGAAGCTATTCAGCATAGCTAGCGAAGCCTGCTAGGTTGCCATAGTGCAAGGGCAGATCAAGTAGCAATTGCTATCCATCATGCCGCATACGAATGTCTGGTGTCAAGCTAATGGTTAAGATCTTTTCTTCATTTATTCTGCTCAATGTCAGCATTGAGACTAGGCTAGCTATGGTAAATGTATTTTTCTTATCTCTGCTAGAGCTCTCTGTGTGTCGTTCTTCCAGATAGCACTTCGTCTCCTCGTACAAACTGCAATCAGTCTCCTTATACAAACTGTGATCAATAGGGGGAGTGTAAAACAGGTCACTGCTTTCGCGAGTTTATTACAAGCATCTTCATCGGACCCTTTCAAAATGCCAGAAGAGTAAGTACATTGCTGATTGCTTACCGAGAATTACTTCTTGTGTTTGGATTCTACTAGCATAGAGATATTAATAGCCTGGAACTCCCTCCCGACCTACGTCAGAACATCCCCTGATCTGACCACATTTAAAAAGAATTTAAAAACACCTATTTAGGACAGCATTTAGTGGGTCCCTGTGATTCGTCCTTGATGTGCTTATGCGTGCTGACACTGTGCATGCTGCCACTAACCACATTTGCATGCTGACCCTGTGCATGTCACCCCTAACCATGTTATTCATTTTGTTTGTTTGTCAAGCATGATTTTACTCACCATCCAATTGTATTTCCCTTTGCAGCAAATGTAAAGCGCCTAGAGAGAGATTGAGTTCTCTGAGGGCGCTTTATCAAGTGCATTATTATTATTATTATTATTATTATTATTAAGGCAATGTTGTTCGAATATAATTTTACATGTGGGTTGTGTGACTCAATAACATAGCATATCTGTCATATGTCCAGAATGACAAAGACATGTCTTGAGTCCGATCTGAGAGAATCACTAGTTCTGTTTGCAACTTGTATCCCGACATGTATCTGTTCATTCCAAGTCTGGGGCGATGGTAGTGTAGCTGTGGCTGGGACTTAAGTCTTGCTTCGTGCAGCTGTGTAGCAAGGAAAACAGGTAGTGGAAATGGGCTCTATTTGCAATAAGTTTTAAGGTGAAAGCTGTCGTTTTTCACTCAAATCGCAAACAAAAATAGAGGCTGCCAACTTAGTACAAGCGAGAGCCAGGCACACCACTTTCATGCAGTAACTAGGAAAGTTGCCAGATGATCTCGTGCTGATTCTGAAGCCTAGTAATCAGGTGATACTGCCATGTCCGTAGCTGATATGACTTTGAGTGTCACATGAGAGGACAATTATCTTTTACCTATACTCCTGGAGCTTTCTGCTTTTTTAATTATAACTATGTCAAGATTGCCTTGTGTAAGAGCCTGGTTTTCATGGTCACGAACTGAAAAATGCACCCTGCATTGTGTATGTTATATCGGTGCTATCAATGTAATCGTTTTTTGGTTTCATGAACAGGTTACTATTACAATATAAATCTTGGTCTTATGTGCAGTGTATAGATGTTATCGTAAACTTAGCGTTGTATGTCTTATAGGTCGTGGTTAGTCACCGGCATGCTTACTTTTACTGTAGCTCTAACTCAGTACTTTCTGCTATGTTTCTACTAGTTGTCTTTGATTGCTTTTGCTGGCCTTTGTAATCGTGGGAGTCGATGAGATCGATGCTTTATGTTTTTTCTATCGCTTTTTTCATTAATGGGAGCCAACAAGGAGATTCCTCGTATCGAGATCACTCATGCACTGGCAAGCCGACTTATGCAAGCTGTTGCACATGATACGTTTTATGTAGCACCTCTCTTTTCTGACTCCCCTATTTCAAGCCTGTCATTGTGTTTAGATGGTGGGGGCATGGATCCAGATCCAGAGAGGTCAACTGCCTCTGCTGGATTGTTACACGTGCATTTTTTAGCCAGAGTTACCTTGGGGGAAGCAGTTCTGTTTGTCAGCTTGCATATGCTTGTAGGCTTACGTAGGTATCCGATCTATAATACCTATGATAAATAAATAAATATATATTATTTAATAATACACAATATATGTATGTATATATATATATATATATATATATATATATGTTGTGTGTGTGTGTAATACATATAATGTAATATAATTATGTTAAATAAATAAATATGTTAATACCTATACCACCTGGTTGCACTATATATATATATATATATATATATATATATATATATCATGTTTCTATCGTATCGTTTGCTGTGGCAATTAAACCGACCCAGCTGGCAGGCAATATTGAGGCACTCAATATGAAATATTGAGACGTTATTGGGGCAAACAAACAAAACAAAACATGAATTTACTTGGTATGGGGCTCAGCCCGAAAACTCGTTGATAGCTAGACTGATCCTGTTAAATTTGCATGTAAAGTGAAGGTTAGCTAAAGCTGCATTTACATGGTCAACTTAGTGTGAGTATCTGGCAAATTGGGAAGATCATCAAGGGAAGTTGGCTAAGAGCATCAAAGCTATGAACATTAGACGAAGTTATCCTTATTAGTAATGTGCAAGATTGACAGTATAAGCACAGCTTGATTGATCCTCACTTATATATCTCTACTAATTAGAATGAGAAAGTCTGTCACACCGCAAGATGGCGCACTTGCAGCACGTGGCAAGATGGCACACTTCCGTCACGCTGCAAGATGGCGCAGTGCTGTCTTCCGTGACGGAACTACTATGACTCGGCGAAGCGAGTCCAGAGGCAGTGAGCTCCTCGTAGCAGCAGAAGAGCCTTAGCACCTGTCTTCTGCTCTGCTTGCTATGGACAATAAAAAACTGTCTACTGCAGGACAGTGCAAGCACCTTACCCCAAGACAGAAACATGCAGGGCAGGGCGTGTGCAGATTCTAATATATATATATATGTATATATATATATATATATATATATATATATATATATATATATATATATATATATATATATATATATATATATATATATATATATATATATATATATATATATATATATATATATATATATATATATATATATATATATATATATATATATATCGACAGTATGGCTGCAATAGGTGTTCACGAGAGGGTACTGATGCATCCAGAATTGTGGCTAACCTCCATACCACTATGAGTAGCCACTGCCCTCTGTAGGCAGGCTCAACAATGATGAGCAATGCCCATCCTCATCATCAACTATACGTTGGTGCCGTACCATAGATATTGTAGTACAAGGTCGTGTCTCTTGAATTTGTGAAGCGCCTAGAAAGAGATTGAGTTGTCTGAGGGCTCTTTATCCAATATTATTATTATAATTTGGGAGGCACTTGGCAGTCTGCCGGGCTTAGGATCATGCTGTCGCTGGATGCTTGTTACTTCAATAAACTAACCCTTATACTAACAACTTTAGGGATAGGAGGATCCCATGGTAAATGGTGCACTGACAGGTGTAACCGAAACCAGACGAATCCTAGAAGGGGGCTAAACAATAAATGGATTAAATAGGAAGTGAGTCATTTGTACACGTGCATTACAAAGCTAATTATTCATGCACGCTTTTTATTTGCAGAAGGGAATTACAGAGAAGTACGGCTTGCCAGCTAACAAAATTCGTGCGTATCTGCACTATCAACCCACCTACTATCACTTGCACGTGCACTACAATCATCTCAAGTTCACTGCTCCTGGGTCCAACGTCATCGGTGCTCACCTACTCACTGACATTATCGACAACATCCGACTCTTTCCCGACTACTATCAGCAGAAAACCCTGACCTTCTCATTGGCTACAAATTCAAAGCTGTATGCTTTATACAAAGCTGCTGGAAGAGTATAGACTCATTCCAGAGTTGGCTTCTAGTGGCTCGGTTGATATGGCAGCGACTTTTGGGGGTGCGCACAAGCAATTCCAAAACAATCTTATATTAGATGTGCAATTTATTTGTAAAGTTCATTGTGTGTACTTGGTACTACAGGGACTGAGCAAGCAGTGGCTTCACTCATTTTCGCAATTAAGTCGCTTTAGCGGTTGTGAGTACTGTACTGTCTGGCTGGCTGAAACGACTGCTATTCACATGCACAACAGCGATCGCTGCTATCGATTACAGTTTAGTGACCGCAGCACATGTTGCTCATTCCGTTGGTCGTAGTTTAACAATTTTATTAAACGAAACTGATCAATTGTTTTGGTTTTTTTCGGCCCGACATTTCCCCTTTAATGTCAAGTCAGGGCATGTCGTGACGTGAAACATTATTTATGTAGCATCCTCAGAGAAATTAATCTCTAGCACTTTATTTGCAAAGGAAGCTTGGCCGAATGGTTAATGGTAGCATGCTCAATGACAACAAGCATAGCATGGTTAGAGAGCATTCAGTGTCAGCACACATAAGCACATAAAGAGCGAATCAAATAAACCCACTCAAGGTTGTGATAAATAGATGCATTTTAGCTTCTTTTTCAACCTCGAGGATATGGTGACGGCAATCGGAAGTGAGTTCTATACTTTGGGAGCATACGAACTAAAGGCACGGTCTCCAAAGGTTTGAGGTTCAAAGATAAGATGTAGTAAATGATTCGATTTAGAAAAGCAGGTGGTACGATGCTTAGGCTAGTGGGGTAGTAGATCTCATAACTATTCTGGAGCCGAAGAATGAAGGGACCTACAAGTGAGTGACCGAACCTTAAAAGTCGATGCGTTGTTTGACTGGGAGCCAGTGCAGGCGGGCGAGAAGTGGTTGATATAGCAACTGTGACGCTCACGACAGACAAGCCTAGCTGCAGTTATGCACTAACTGTAAGCCCCTGATTGGACAGGCCGGTAGGCCAGCACGCAGTGAGTTCCCGAAGTCGAAATAGGATGTCACAAATGCAAGGACCAATTTAGATGTGGTATCTCTGTCTAAGCAAGCCCGAATTTTAGCATTGTTGTGTAACTGAAAGGAGGCAGACTTGATTGTGGAGCTGATGTAGTCGTCTAATGAAAAGTCACTTTGAAACAGGACACCTAGATTTTGTGTAGATTCAACACGATATGCTGGCAGACCGATTTTGAGCGTTAGGCTTTCCAATATCTAAATCCAATTTGGTTTGCCTATAACTAGTAAGTTGGTTTTATCATCATTCAATTTAAGAAAACTTGCTGCCATTCATGTGCGGATGTCATCAATACATGCGGCAAGGGAGTTGAGAGAATTCACCGTGCTGGATGGCTGGGAGAGATAGGTTTAACTTAGAAAGGTACAACAAAGGTTCATCTGCATAGAATTGAAAGCCTAGGTTGTGCATATCAATCACATTGGCAAGAGGGAGAATATAAACCATGAAAAGAACCCGACCGAGCACAGAGCCCTGAGGCATTCCACACTTCAGTGGTTGCTCGGATTGACTTGAGGCATGGCTAGGTGACTTGATTCCGACGAGTGGTTGGTGTAATGCCTAGCCTGATTGGGAGCACTTTTTATAGGCTGGCCGAAGAAAGAGAATGAAGGTACCTTGAAGTAAGGGAAAACGCCTTTAAGTTGAGTAAGGGAAAACGCCTTTAAGCTTCTGGACGAAGAGCCAGTGCTGGTTGGTGAGAGATGGTGTAATACTGCAATGGTGACGATCAAGACAGAACTTAGAGTTCTGCACTAACATTTTGCACCAACTTTAAATGTTTTATTGCACATCATGCATGAACTCCAAAAACAAACAACACAGCTGTAAACGAACATACAAACTCACGCAAACCTGCACATGCTCACCACACAGAAAAAACAAACATTCCCACACATGATTGCATGCGTGGTTCCCTGACATAGAAGACTTAGTAAGTCACACGTAACCGATACAGGCATGTATAACCACAAAAAATAGGATGCAGTTAGCCCCCTGCCGACCAGGGAACTGCTACACATTGGAAGCAACGGTACAGATGTTTGAAATGATGAAAGACAACTAAATAAAATTATACATTGAACTGCACTCACAGCATTCCGTTGTCATCGATGGAAATAATACAAGACACGACACCAGATTGCTGACAGAAGTCAAAATAAGAGCAGCTACAAAAAATAACTCCTGTCTAAAGGCAATGAAAGCAACGGTCCTCGGGTGTCGGGCGGACAGACCACATTTGTTCATCACTACTTGACATGACAGCGTCCGAACAAAACCTCAGTCGACTAACAACCCGGGCAAGCAGTGCCACCTCCCAAAGCGTATAGAAAAATAAAGGTGGATTAGGCAAGCTGATCACAACCACTAACCTAGGCATCTTTTCCTGTCGCCCATCAAACCACCTCATTCTTCGACTGGTTGTGCTTTTGAAAGATAATCTTCCTATCATGCGAATGCCATATGTCCAATAGTAGTGATCCAATCAAGTTTAAATTTGGCGTATGTTATTATTTGTGCGTCTACAGCATTCCAGCCGTCTATCGTTCATATTGAACCCTATTAGACTTAGTTTGATAAAACTTTGCTTTTTGTCTCTTTAAGCCATTTGCCACCATTCTACTCATGTGTTTTACAAATATCATGGGTAGGCGAATAATGATCCGATCAGCGTAAAATTTGAAGTACACACCCCTGGTTATGTGCTTCAAAGTTTTATGGCGGTAAATGGAGTAATTCGAAATTTTTTGTCCACTTGTGCGTACGTATACATCATCGGTTGGTCCGTCGTGATGGCGAACTAGGTAAGGCGGTTGCTTTTCACGACCTCGGTCCCGATGTCGTGGGTTCGAATCCTGCGATGGGCGATCCTTTATCGCCACTGCAAGCGGTGGTGATAGCCGTAAAGGCTCTTCTGTTGTTATACAAAAGAGGCTGTTAAATCAGCTAGTATTTAATTTTATCGTTGTCTTCTCGGAGGGTTTTACCGGAGGCGGTCTTCGGCACCCGGTAAATTCTGCAGCTTGGCCAAAAATGTTCCGATCGACATGAAATTTGAAATATAAGTTATTACCCGTGCTGCCCAACTGCCCAAAAAATCAAAACTGTTCTGATTTTTCGTGGGCAGGGTGAGTCATTTATGACCATTGAACGTCATTTATGTCATTGAACTTGATATAGCTTAAAGTTCAAAAGTTTGACCCTTCAAATAATTTTTATAATTTTTCATTCCACAGTGTTTGCAAGGCAAGTGTCCTGCATCTTTTGAAGGCTTTGGCATTGTGTGCATTGCGGGTATCTGATTCTGTTGATTTCATAAGATGGCAATGTTTTGCTGAAGACCAATGAAAACGTGGCCTTGACTTTTACAGGTCATCAGAAGCTTGACAGCTGTGCTTATATAAAAAGGTAGCTTATGAAACCCTTCTTCTTGTTTTTGTAAATTTTCATGCCGGTCGTGCAATTAGTCCTTTAAGTCCTTATCAATAAAATGTGCTGTCAGGGGAGCTAAATCCCAAAAGCGTATGCATAACTCCCAACCTGAGGTTATTCCCCCCAGACGATCCGACAAATTATCATGAAAGCAGATACAACCATCAAGGTAGACAAAGACGTCGTATGCGGCTAAGACCCGGATCATGCACTTCAGCCAACTTGGCCTGTGTCGTATCAAGGTTTGAACGTCGTTTACTCCCAGATGCGGCAGCAGCTGCATGATTTCACGCCTGCCATGACCTGCGACGGCCTCTGGCAAACTGTGAAGTCAGGCGGACGGATCGTTGCTTGTGGCGCGTGCTTTCTGGGACAGGTATCGGAGCATCATTAGGATTACGTAGGCATGTAATTGAGAAACGATTCAAATGTACAAATCAGTGTAACGATGTGTCTGAGTGACAGCAAAGGCTGTGGAGGGAATATTGAATCAGCAGCAGGTAGCTTCGATGACCACGGAATCCAGGCTGTCCTCAAAAACTGACGGTGACCTACTTTTTTTTTTACAAAGCGTGAAGTACGGTGATGCTGTGCATTATTTTTTAGACCATAGTACAAAAAATGTGCCATGTTTTTAGCTTCAAAGCTCTTACTGTCAGAATTATAATGTGAAAATCCTACGACCCGATCTTTCCACGACCACATTGATGGCCTGTGTAAATACTTACGCTCTCCTAGTTGGCTGATTTAACAGCCTCGTTCACGTAGCGGCAGAAGAGTCTTAATGGCTATCACTGCCACTTGCAGTGGGCCATAAAAGATCGCTTACTGTTTCACTCGAACCCACGATCTGGATCGTGAAGAGCGACTCCATCCGTTTACCAGCTCCTTGATATGAAACCAATATCAAGCACCAGGTTCAATCATTTCCATCGTATATTTCTTTAGACGTGCTCATCAACTTCTGCTAAAAGAAACCCAAATGAGCGGCTGCTTTGTGAGAAATGCACCAGGAAAGCATGAACAAAACAGATAGAAGTGGAAAAAAAGAGTAAAAGCTATACCAAGGACACACGCACTTTGAAGTGGTTTAGTTGTAGCACACGCATGATAAACCTGTCGGTGCACGACCACCATCTCACCACACCCACGCTTGTCTAGTGAAAGGAGATTATCATCGCTCCATCAGGCTAGCATTTATATAGAACAGGCTCGCGAAGTTTAGACATATGCAAACTGTTGGTTATCATATACCTAAAATTTGACCTGCTTACTCTAATTAGATCTACAGCTATGAACAATCGTGAAACTTAAATTCAATGTGTTTTCATCCTGTGCTACTGGATATATAAATATAATTCATTTATATAGCGCCCCAAGAGAACTTAACCTCTATTCAGGCGCTTCACATATGCCTCGGGGCTCGAGCCCACGACCTCAGTCAGACCTTGGTCGGGGCGAGCACCTTAACCGCTAGACCAAACCAGCTCGGCGATCGTGCGGTTCGGGTCTACAAGGAGAAACTAGTTCATATTGAAGTTTAAACTTCTAGTTCTGAGTTGGAAACAGCAGTCTCCCAACATTTTTGTTATAGAAAACATGGGAACACATTTAGCTGCCTGCAATTTCTAAAAGCGCCCTTGCTGAGTGTAAGCCCAAAATAGTTCGCCTAACTAAGCTCTAATAGTGTGGGTTCAGGTTTCGGATAGACATTGCGAATCCTACGTACTTCTTCCAAATTCATCTCAGACTTTACGCAGTTCTGAGCAAACTATTAAACTACGGGGCCATTACTGGTGACCTTTTCATGCTCTTTACGATAATTTTTCTTCGATATAAGAATCAATTCAAATCGTTCAAGGACAAAAGAACTGCTGTTTGCATATCCTCACAATTTCCTGCCAAATTAAAAATCTGGAAAACTGTTTACAGATTCATATCGTTGACACCACAATCAGTTACTAAAGACATGGAAAAGTGCCGATCTGGCCATTATTTCGTAGGCATCGAATGCTCTGAACTTGCTTAAGGCTTCTGTTAACAAAGTTTTGACTTTTGGTCAGTTAGGACTCACATGAAGGCAGATACTTCTTATTGAGCATTTGCTAAGCTCCGATGAACATCAGCTGCGAAGTACCAAGAAATAATGCAGTGGGGAGTCGTTTACCGGTGGTCCTGAATCAAACTGTAGTTATCCCTTAATGTGGTAACGTTTAGTTACCAAGCTGATCAATCACGAACTTCAACGATTTTATGGATAGCCTCAGTATACGATAAAGCCCAATATGAATTTACTAATACAATGTTTACACTTAGCAGGATCGTCAAGACGTTCTCAGGTAGTAGGTAACAGGTTACTTACGAAATGTAAGATGTGAGACAACTCTTCGACGAATAGCCGAGAGGGTATACTTGCCTTTTGCATATTTGTCGTGGTCATGTTCATAACACCAGCATTTAGTCCGGGCACACCGCAGCTGCTCAGTATTACTTCAAAACTACTTAAACGAACACATTTTTGGCTAGCATACGAGTCCAGGGACTTGACTTGTAGCTGCAGTTGCCTTGACACGGTCTCACACAGAATTAGGAAAGAATTTGACAATGCCATAAAAGAAACTCAATAGTAACCACAGCGTGTATAACCCAAAAATAAACACACCATATAAAATATGCTAACACGATTACTGGTTAGTTAGGCCACGATGACACGATCCCCTGTGTTTCCAGAACACTAAAGTCTTGACGATTTTGTCAACACAGGTGGTAGTCTCTAAGGCTCTTCTGCAGCTATATAAATAGGGCTGTCGAAAAAGCAGAACTTGACTTTAAAACACATCTTTGCAAAATAACGGTGCATGCAATAACGTCTAAATACATGGCCTAAAGATGTAATTCTCTGCAGAGAGCCTACATCACTGAACTCAATGCAAACACTTTGAAGACATTAGGAGCAACTGCAGGTTTCATGCCATCACGCTCTCAGGATTCGCAGAATTCCTCTGATGCCTGCGGCTGCGGATCAATTCGCTCGTTTCGACTGATATCGAGCCTGCTGGCGCTGAAAGATTTCGTCCTGAAACGCAAGCAAACCTAGTTGAGCATGCGAAGTTTCTAGGGAAGCCTTTAATTTTAGGCACTGCACAAAAAGAGATTCCTTGGCACTGTCCCATGGCTCCCCTCTGTCGTCGTCAGCTCCACAGTGCAGTGGGCGGTAATGCTGAAAGAGAGCCGAGTCGGGGGCTCGGACAACACGTGGAATGCCGGCATTGGCGTATTGGGCATAGATCAGCTCGGTCCAGTGCCCTGTGCTGTAGCTGTTACGACCGTTAGATGCCATCATAAGCAATGGCTGTTCCAGACTGTCTGAAGCCTGCGAGTGTGGCTGCTCGAAGACGGTCAGAGTTGATCCTAAGTCTTCGATTGCCAGCACGGTTTTTGAGAGATCCTCTAAGTATTGGCACGATGTACTGTGATCAGCGACGTGCCAGAAACCTTAAAAGCACATTGCACGTTTCCAGTACAATTAGCAGACGTCACGAAGCAAATGCACATATCACCAGACGACAAAATTTCTGCCTATGATCAAGAGCAAGTTGCACTTACATCAGTCCGAGAGTAGCACATGCATTTCCAAAACGAGAAGGAATTTTTACTCGACACTTGCAGAATGTCCATTGCCTAGCACAAGTTAATCAGAAGCCCGAAAGATAGCAGATTCACTTGAGAAGTGACAGTTCTCTAGAAGGAGGGTAGTTGAGCAATATTAAGCAGAGTGATAAAACGGACTAGTGAGAAATTTTACAAAAACTCCATCTTTGGTAGATGCAATCAAGAAAGCACTACCTGTAAACTTAGATATGATGTATTCACTTCCCCAGGTCTGCTGTCTAGTAGGAGCTGGCTTCTCCGAGGTCAAATTACTGTTATATAATCGAAATGGAATCGGATAATAAACCCTTCTGCTCGGCGACGAATTGACGGTGCACCTGTAAAGATTTCGTATACACTAAACAGCTCCGGCACATACTTATAAATTGCAGACAATTAATTTTAAAGCAAAAAAAATGAAAGATGGGCAAACAATACTTAGTTTAGCTTATTTCAATGCAGGGTTGCTGCAAATGAACTGCGTGCACCAACGGTAAGTAACAAAAGACAGTTTTGTCGATGAATGTAGCTCTTGCAAAAGCACTCGTTCTGATAACGGCTGATGTGATGCTTTCCTGTGGAGCAATGTATTTACCAAAGCAGCTGCTAAAGTTAATTAGAGTAATAGGTGATAAATTTGACCGGGTTCCACCAAGTGAGGAAGTAAGAAGAGAATGGCGGTATTTACTTAATCGCTATCATATCTGACCCACAAGGCCCACCACGGCTTGGCTCCTTCGTACCTAGCTTAACTGCTGCACCAGTTTCAGCCTCCTCGTGCCCTCAGGTCCTGTGTGGACAATAAATTAAATGTTCCATTCCTCCGCTTAAAGGCCGTTGGCGACAGAAGCTTTAGCTCTGCAGGTCCTAGACTGTGGAACTCGCTTCCACAATTCTTACGCAACGACAACTACTCTATTGCTGCCGACTATGACTCATTTTTTCAGGGGTCCTGAGCTGCTACTTTCATGCTGCTCACAACCTCTACTGCTCTCATGACTCTGCTATGCTTCCCATTTTCTCTTTATTGCGTGAGACGAAGTCTGTTGGCTACCGAATGCGTACCGAAAGCCGCTTAGGCTGTGAGCGAACTATACAAAACTCTCCTGTTTAACACCCACACAGTCTTTATGGCTTGGTGTAGTTACAGATGGAGATACATTACATTACATTACATATCTAGTTCTAGTTACACATATTTCGCACTCATTCTTAACATGAAACCCTTCACATTTCCTTTAAACAGAGAAACTCGCATAGCTCTAAGGTTGATACAGGTAAATCGTAGGGTACCTCAATCAAACATCCGACGAACTAACTAATTATAAAGATGATTAACAACATTATTGACCCCTAGTTTACAAAAAGAAGCCAGAAACTTAGCATTCTTTTTCGTCACGAACAGAGAGTACTAGCTTCAGCTAATGGTACTGCTAGCAGTTTTACTGTAATAGCATTACCATAAACATGTTAGAACAATCAGTATATGCCGAGTGAACACCTGCTGAAAAACTACCCAGCGAATACCCACTAATTTTTCTAGCTTAGTGATACTTTTCAACAGTAATCTCAGTAAATCGGTGGGGAGATCGGACATTCAGGCACACAATCAATCTGCAAAACCTATAATTAGATAGCCATGCATTATGACTGTAGGCAACTGCAACACATAGCTTCTTTCATTATGTAGAAAACGGCCACTAAGCAATAAGTTTATCGACTATCAATAATTTGGCGATTTAGCTGCAGCAAGCATCATATTAGCAAGCATCATAGCAAGTATTCTCATGGAACAGCACGACTTCATGAAGGGAAAAATCTTTTCAATGTCAAAGGGTTCACATGCATGTGTCAGTGCATACGATCGATCACAAGTCAACACAGAGTACCAATACAGCCAAGATAGACTTATGTCGGTGCTGATCAATCAGTGTCGTAATTTAGACCGGACAATTCTGCAAACGAACGTAGCATGTGCTGGTAAGAAGCAACTGATGAGGTAGAGCGCATACTTTGTTAATACAAGATATATATATATATATATATATATATATATAAACAGATACATGAGCCTGTAGGTCCAATATAACACATGACGTCTTCACTGAACTGGGTCATCAAAATTAGATTCAATATCCCACCTATAGAAGTGGATTTTGAACTTCCGTAGAAGCATCTACGGCTGTCAAGGTCACAGTTCGAAGAACAGACACATGACTATGAGCGTATCTAGGTTTGCTAAGCCATACCAACTGCATTGTAAAGGTAGGGTGGCTAGACAAAGCTTGATCAGGAGTGTTCTGTTACAGATGTCCACTGTCAACTGCATGAACCAGCCCAATCGCTGCTAGCTACCCTCTTGCCTGGATGGCAGAAGCGATCGCTGCTAAGCCGCTGCTGTTCTAGCTCTAAACTAGCTCGCAGCGCCGCGATATGCGCGATCGGAGAGTCAGTCACCACTTCGCTCGTGCTTCGCCGTTACGGCGAACCATTGATATCGCGACACAGCAAATCAATCGCGACTAAGGAGCGCTGAGACAGTTTCGCAATGAACGCTCGCTAGCGAGGTTCACGAGTACCATCGACGGGACCTCGCATTCGAAAGCGCGAAAAGCGTTCGACGCGCTCTAGAGACACGTCCGTCCAGCGCTGAGTGCCGTTCAAGGGCCCGCTTTTTCTTGGCGACAGGCCAGCTCTTCTTAACTTATCCCTTTTCTTCTTCCTCTCTCAAACACACTCGTTCTCTTCTCTCCCTTCCTCACATACTCTCCACCTCTCTCTTCCTCTTTCTCTCTCCCCGTAGTGGCTTCCCTCTCTCTCTCTCTCTCTCTCTCTCTCTCTCTCTCTCTCTCTCTCTCTCTCTCTCTCTCTTTCTTTCTGTCTCTCTCTGTCTCTCTCTCTCTCTCTCTCTCTCTCTCTCTCTCTCTCTCTCTCTCTCTCTCTCTCTCTCTCTCCCGTACGTATGCTCTCGTATCTGTGTTCAGCCAGACTTTTTTCTCCGCAGATAATGTGTCGGGGGAAGTTAACTAGGGCAACAAGTTCTCAGAATGCTCCTGCTACTTTTTGTCAATCGCAATATCGCAGTCGTCCTCATGAAATAGCGGTTCGGCCAACCGAAACCGTTCAGCGCCAAGTTTACTAGAGGTGGAGACGCAGCAGCAATTATATATTGCTATAATAAATATTGCTAAGCATGAGATAGCATCTGTGACCAGACTATATAATTTAGGGCAGTCTTTAAAACGATAGCGATGGGGCTGGGAGAATGTAGATACTTGATGGTGGTATTTCGATGGCTACATGACACCACCATGCAATCAGTGCATAAGCATTTGATATTCATTCGTGCATTCGGTTCAGAGAGTACACCTCAGTGCCACTGAAAACAACTCTCAATCGCACACTTTGTGCTTTGCACTTTGACGATGGTAAGTTGGACGAAGCTAGTGGCAGATTGAGTGAGAAATTGAGAGAAAAGGGGGAGAGTGAGCAAGCAATCAACAGGAAAGCATCGAGAAGCACAGTAGTAGCACGTAGTAGTAGTAGTCGTGCACGACAGAAGGCGATTGAATGCTGGATGCTGGGGAAAATAAGGCTGGAGAATTAATGTTGAAGAGGAGAGCAGCTGCGAGTGCCTATATTATATATTATACGATCTAGACATGGAAAGTCAGACATCCTAATACCATAGGTTGATCCTATCAAGCAGAACTACATGTCAACGGCACTGTGCATATGTTAGTACTGTTATGTTAAGTTGCTTCATAAATTAAACTTGATATTTAGAGATCGTTATTACTGCACTTCCCGAACACATTTGATCTAAAATGGGGATAAAACAAATTTTTTTAGCGAATAAGTAGTGCAATATTAAATAGTTTTAGGCAATATTAGAAATGTAATAAGGTGCCGTGTATTAGAGTGCACTCGGAAACTTGCTAAAAGGGAATCCTTAAGAGCATATGCAGATGACAAGCTTGTGAATGACGATTGGCCCAAGCGAATATGACGACCAAGGTCGTTTGCTCGATTCGTACGGCATATGTACAGCGTCTGGATAAAGATTTTCATTTAGGAAGCTAAAACCAATGAATTACTACAGTCCCAAATATAACTACTGCTTATGTTTTCTAATTTTACTAATTAAGGATCACGACATGGACAGCCCAGGTACTGATTTGCTGCTTACTTTCCTACACTTTAGTTTGCATGCTCCCAAAGCCTGAAACCGCAATGAGGGACACTGCTTGGTAGCCGTTGGCTGACCAATGTGCAGAGATGACACACCTTCGTTTGATAGGTTGAGCTGAGAATACCTGCGACAATAAAGACCGAGAGTCTCGAGCGTGCCGCACGAGAGCACGGTCTGGCCGACCGTGGCAACGCAGCTGAGTGCACGATCGCCATGTCAGCATCGTGTGGATATTTTATGTGAGCTTTCCGAGCTTCATTCGCATCCACTCGCGGCAATGGCACACCGAATGCCATGCTGCAGCTGCAGATGCTGCCTGCCTCATACCTGACTATGAAGTCGGAGGTAAGCGAAGCTCTCAAGTTGGTGAAGAGGACGAGTGGCTGCCGCCGCCGTTCCGCCTGCTGCCGCCGTGGCCAGGCAGCGCCGCCTGCAGTCACGCTGTCGTCGACACTTTCTCCTGCTGCCGCCACTCCAGTGGCGCCGCCCACCATGCTGAGCAGTGCATCGAGAACCTTCCTCGGCGCCTGCCGGCCGTGCCCTCGGTCCTCTAGGCTCACCACCACACTGCTGCTGCTGCTGCTGCGCTGCAGTAGCAGCGCGCCCGCTCGGCGGTGAGAAGCAGCACTGGCACGGCCGCCACTCAACGAGGCCACGAGGGCACTCTCCTTGAGCTCTTTCTCGGCCAGCTCTTTTGCACGGTTACTATTCACTACCACCAGCAGAGACACGCCACCGCCGCCGCCGCTTCGCTGGCGTCGCAGGCTGCCACCCGTAGACGGCTGCTGGCTGTGACCGGTCAGCCTGTCGCCTGGATCGCTCGGATTCGGCTGCTGCAGCCTCTGCTCGGCGCTCGGCACGAGAGGCCTGTGGCCGAAGGCTCTGGTGCCGACCCTGCTCGCCGCCACTGCCACCGAGGACGGAGCGGCAGCTGATGTCGTGGCACCTGCCCGCCTGCGTGACGACGGCATGCTGCTCGGCGGCAACTCGTGGTTGGCTGCTGCCGTGCCAAGGGATTTTTTGGTGGTGCCGGGAGCAGCAGCAGCAGCGGTGCCGATGCCAGCAGCAGCGGTCGCTGCCGTGGTGACAACGGCGGCAGCCGGCTGCAGCCAGGCTCTGTCGAACATGTCGACGAACGTGCGCAGCAACCCCGGCAGCTCGGCATCGGGCTCGGCAGCGCCCTGGACCAGCACGACGACGACTTCCTGCGGCCTCGCTGGAAGCAGCTCGGACTCCACGACCCTGACCTTTGCGTAGGGCCTCATCAAAGTCACGGCAGTCAGAGCTGGGCCGCCTGCACCTCTCGCTGCGGCTGCTCCTCCTCGCGTCTCGTTCCTCGGGTCGCCTCGAGCTGGAGCTGCAGCAGCAGCAGCATCTTTCAGCGTCGGCATCGTCGTGACGTCGCGATGCGGCTGCAGACGAGGCTGCCACTGCTCGAGTCGCGCACCACCGACGCCGGCTGTGGACTTTGTATCGCTCTGCCTCGACCGGCGCACACCGGCTGGCTCTGCTGCGGATCCATCGCCGGCCTCCTGCTCGAAGAACAGCTCGTACAGTGCGCCAGTCTGAGGCACGACGCCGTACATGCCGTCCAGGAAGCTGCCTCTGCCTCTGCCACAGCCAGCTGAGCCTCTGCAGCTGGCCGAACCGGCTCTCGGCTGCATGTGCGTGAGCTGGTCATGAGCTGCATCATGGCGGCCGCGGAGCGCTGCCGAGGCTCTCCCGTCGTTGCTGCTGGCTAGCCCGAGCCCTTGCCGACCTCGAGCTGCTGAGCCATCGAGCTGGCCGATGCTGCCTCCTTCGGCTGTGCTGGCACGCTGCCTTCGCTGGTCGGTTTGGTCGGCGGCAATGCCTGCACGGGCGCCGTCACTCGCGCCATCCGAGGCTTCGGAGCTTCGCCGAGCGAAGTGCTGCTGCGGCACCGCCGCCGCCGCCCGGGCATTGGAAGCGACGCGCGGATCGCCGCCGCGGCGAGCTGCACGCACCGACCGAGGACCTTCAGCAGAGATGGCCGCTCGGCCGCTGCGGGCCGAAGCGGCCACGGCGCGCCTCGCTGCGGCCAAGACGCGGCGAAATTCCGTCTTCACGAGGTCCGGCTGCTTCCTCAGCTCGACTTCGCCGTCGACCGAGTAGAGCGTCGTCATCGCCCGCTCGTTGAAGTACACAAACGGTGCAACCTCGAACTCATTGTACATGCGCCGCCGCTTCGCCGGGTGGACCGCCGGGCGGCCATTGCCATCACCGCCATCGTCGGCGGCGGCGGCTGCTGCTGCTGCTCCCTGCAGGGCTCTGTTGGCTCTCAGGCTCCCGTTGTGCATCCACTCGCTCGAGACAGGGCCGGCACTCTGCCGGGTAGCTGCCGAGCAGCCGGATGCCGGGTCGTCCATAGTTGCCAGCTGGTTCCTCAAGCTTGCTGCCTGTAGCTCCAGCTGCCGGATCTGGTGCAGCTGCCGCCGTCTCAGCTGCTGCTTGTCGGTGCCACCGTCGCCGCCGCGCCTGATGCCGTCGTCAGTCGAGCGCCTCGCGGCCGGCGATCGACACTGTGGATAGAGCAGTCCGGCAAGCAGCAGGTGCAGAGCAACGAGACACAGCAATGCCAGGCTCGGTGCATTGCCGCCGCAGCAGCCGCTGCCTCGGCGGCTGCTGCTGCTGCCCTGCTGCTGCCGCTGGAGCAGCCGCCGGTGGCCAAAGCCATGGCTGCCGTGCATGACCGACGCGGCCGTAGCTTGTGGTGGAAGGCAGACTGGGCTGCCAATGAAGGTCGAAAAGGTTCGTCGGAAGATTGTGGCCACTGCTACGATCCGGCCGATCAAAGGTAATGGTGCAGTTATGACGAGCTGATGGTGGGTGCTACGCAATCGAATCGAGCATCAAAAGCGCTGCACGGGTGGGCCTCACCTTTTAAGTGCCGAAGCATCCCTTGCTTCCGATGGCAATTTGCCTAAGGCTGGCCGCTCATCCACAAACCACCAAGATCAGCACTAGGAGAAGCATTGCTGCTTAGCAAGTGCAGCGGCAGCACTCGGCCAGCCAGCCAGCCAGCCACCCCCTCGCAGCCTCTGCCGGTTATGGAGAGGGGGCTTCCCGATCAGACAGCAGCTTCGAGCGGCAGCAATGATGCAGTCTGTACGGCAGCAAGCAGCCAGACTGCTGCTGGTGCTCACTGCATCTGGTAGCGCTCACCTTTGGGAGCAAAGGTCAGCAGCTGGCCTCATCCTGGCCGAGCTAATTGGCCAGCCGGGTAGCTTCAGCTGTTGCAACCGAATCTTGGTCACTAGGAAGGCCAGCGCTCTCGGTTTCGCGGGTGATATAGAGTTACCACCAGCTGCAGTCAACTTGGCTGACATGTGAAAACCACCTTGTAGTGTCAATATCAATACCTTCGATGTCTCTCACCAATGATTCCTTTAGAGTAAGGCCAAAGGATTCGGATTAGTTAGGATAGACGCCACACTGACTGGGGCTGTCAAAACAAGTGAGAGTACCATACGAATACTTGGTCAGCTGGTGCTCATGCTGATGACTAGTTGTATTTTCGGAGCTGACGAGCCACGTATAAAGCAATTAAGCCACTGTTGTTGTTATGCTTAATTCCAAAGGCTCATTCGACTTTGCATCGAAATGGTCCGGCTTAGAATAGCTTCGTATAGTTCCAGGGCGGAGCCAGGATTTCCATCGGGAGGGGGACAGAACTAGCTAATGAATTTTTTAGACGGCAAGACCAGCAAGATTTTCATGTAGGCAGGCCAGATCGGCACTTGATGATAAATTTTAGTGTAGAATCATGGTGTTTATTCGACTCGATCTCGGCAGTTCCTCATTAAGTGGAATTGAAGCATCATTTCTTCTTTGGCGACTGTTTCGGGTTGTAGGAATAAGGGTGCTTCAGCTGGCCAGCTGCTGAAGGGGATAATGAGGGCAAATGGCCCCCCCCCGGGTCCCGCTCTGCCACTGTTAAGCTCAGGTGCTTTCGAAGTCACTTTGAAAGTCGACCGGTAGTATGGCCAATCTGGCCTTGTCTGATGCAGTCTCGATACACTGTTTTGCTGATGCAGCATCATAATGTCTCTGCAAAGTCGAGCTGGTGAACAGCAATCCCTTCAAATAGTTCTATACGTCCACATTGTACATCAACACACAAGCCGGCATGTAACTCCTAGGATGGTCGGTCTATCTAGAATGCACATCTATCCTGCTTACCATCTTCTCGTTGCTTTGAACTTCGAAAGGTCTACATAAAGGTCTGTTCATGTCATACTCAACTCATATAAGGATATGCATTAAGACTTCACGGAATTAAGGAGAAGCCGAGAGCTTCAGTTATTCAAGAGCTTCAGAGGGTTTTCAATTCTATCGTTATATGCCTGTCCAGCATGCATGCAATATAAGAGAACGACTGCTATGAATTACAGGGAGCCGAGGATATTCAGGTCAATCACATTATACTGCTACTAATAATAATCATGTCATTTGTATAGTGCCCTAAGAGACTGTAAATTGGTAACCAGCTGATTTACAGTTCGACGTAAGGGAATTAATAGCCAAGGGTTTATTAAAAGCATGCTTAGAAAAGTATGCAAAAGCACCTACTCAGTGAATAGGAGAGCATGCTAAAGCGCACAGTAAGACACTCGTGGGGAGTTCCGTTTAGTAGAACTTCTAGCTGGTAGTTTGCACTGAATTATGCGAACTGAGGTAAGCAAGCAAAGCAAGTAGGAATGCAAACAAATGACCAGCTCTTTGGGGCGAAAGGAAAGCTGAGGGAAGTCGCCGCCCCGTCTTTAGCTGACACTTAAACGTGACCGAAGGAGCAGCGAGGGAGGTCGGATGAGTAGGGGCGGGCTCGAGCGAGTGAAGCCAGAGTGTAGCTCTGAGAGATTATCTTCAAATTGATTCCACGCTCAGTAGGGAGCCGGTGATGCTCAGGCAGAGTCGGTGTGACGTGGCAGCTACGAAGTTGACGCGACAGACCAGACGAGCCGCTTAGTCTTGCACCAGTTGCAGATGGTTAAGGACACAGGCTTTGAGTCCTGAATAAAGGGAGTATAGATTCGAGGTCACAAACGTGAGAGCTAGCTTGGCTGCCGTACTCTTGTCAAAGCAGGCTCTGACTTTGGCGATATCATTTAGCTGCAAGTAGGCCAACTCGACAATCAAAGAGCCTTACAGACTCGGGCTATGCTGAGAAGCGGCACTGGAAAGAGAAGTTGTGTGCTCTTTCACTCCACAACCTAGACCTCCTGGGGCGCCAGCGCCAACAATTTTAGCCCACGGCTGAGGTGCTCAAAACTTCACAGTCTAGGTTTTACGTTAGAGTCCTGCAGCATGCAATCGGTTATTGGCATCTGGAAGCAGGAGCACAGCCGGTAAGTCTCTTTTGTCACCACAGAATTAAGGCTGTCGAATAAGCCAAACTCTAGTTTTTCATTTGCATTTCCTGAAGTCAATTTTTCTCCACTGCCACTTGTGCTACGGGTGGTAATTGATCGCTCTGGATCTGAAATATGCTGTGATGATATTTAAAAAGCATACTAGCTCCTTGACGAATGGTCCTCCTGAGGCTTGATCAAGTGGCTGCAATAACATAGACCTATACATTGCACATGCTACTGCATACGTCAGAGATCTGGCTGCAAGGGCGATAGATTGCAAGTCTAGAGGCGTGCATCTGCTTACCGTCTCTGTCTGTGACTGTTCTATCGTGGTCTCTTATTAAGCTTTATGTTTATTTACCTAGATATATCCATTCTGAAGTACAAGGAAATACTTTTTCTTTAGATGAACTTGTACCAGAGAAGGTCTGGTCCATTACCAGTAGATTCAAAGCAAGTTCGAGCGTCCCCACAGTAACACCATTGTAAGCAGCTAGTTTCAAAACATATTCGCTATTACGTCAGCTCATCAGTGACCTTTCTAATGCGATGAAGATTGAAAAAACTTGGTCACACATCAACGTCATAAATACTATCTGGAATGTGTATATGCCGACCTGCAGTCTGCATTTATGATCCACTTTTAGATATTGGACTTTGTTCCATGTCCTGAATTACATCATGCCCAACATTATCAAATATCGCAGGCTTCAATGCATCTTAGCACCTACTCACTGTCAGTCTGGGACAGTTTTCTACGTTTTTTTGGAAATATTTCATCAAGACTCGATGTAGTGTGAAACTTCATTAAAATAGCTTGGTTGAACTGACAAACAAATTTAGCAGTAGATACTGATTTTGCCTATGCTTACGTATGTACTAATAACAGTCGACTCTGGTATAGGACGTCTGTTGTAGCAGTTGCAGCATATCAAACATTTGACATTATCGATGCTCGAAGTGCAGACTTCATTACTTAGTATATTCAAAGCCATCTATATATGGCCGATTAAGTGCCATCTTATCATTTGTGGTTGTTAACAATTCTAGTTATTTTAGAAGCTGAGTTTTCATAAAATATTATTATTTGAGGATTACTATATTTGCTCATTATATAAAGGTGTACCCAACATTACTCATATGCTCTCTTGCTTTAACAGCTGTATTTAGTCAAAAGTTGGAATATCTCCAAGGCCGAGGCAAAATCAAAGAAGACAAAAAGTCCTTTGGACCCTATTCCCACAATATTCCCACAATAATCCCTATTCCCACATGACCTGCACCTACGTTGCATTGATCTGCTGCTGCCGTGCATAGCTAACATCATTAATATGTCATTAGCCTCAGGTCATGTCCCAGCATCTTTCGAAAAAGCTGTAGTCAGGCCACTTCTCAAGAAAGCGACACTAGACCAACAGAACTTGAGCTTGAGTGGTCACGCACGCTGGCTCGCCCTTGACTGACGGGACGCAGCAGGCTGAGCTTGCCCTTAGAGCTAGGCATGTGACATGTGACAGGCAGGATGGGGCAAGCGGTCGGAAAGGGCAGTTGGAACGCGGACGGGGAAAGCGAACGGCAGTGCGCTTGTTGCGCTTCGAGCACCAGCCGAATACTCAGTAGTTGAAGCCCCCTCGGTGTTTCCGTGTCGTTGCCTGTGTGCCGCCAGAGCACCAAGCTACAGCTTGGTCTATGTAAACATGCTTAAAAGGAATTGCTTGAAATCAAGATTTTTATTCTCACTGAAAATGTTTTAAAACAATGTGCACCATCCATTTTGCTTTTGGTGCCTCATAGGCCTCGGCACCTGGGTACATCTGTTCCCACCCCCTGCCCACACCTCACTACATCTCTGGTGCTCAGGTCCAAGCAGTTTCGACCACGCAGGTCTTGTCGATATAATTTCTGAAGGATTCATGGTTTCTCTGGAAGTTTTAGTACCATCGGTCTGCAATAAGCAAAAGTGACGCCGTTATAATTACAAGCTGTAATGATAGCGCAGATGCCAGCTCACAACAGATGTATGATTTTTAAATCATTGCTGTCTTCATCATGCACGATGGGATTCCAAGTGAAAACCTGAGTACTGCAACCATTTCTGCAACTTCCCCACAACCAATTCACCCATCACAAGTATCTACTAAAAATTGTGCGTCCCTTCCTTAAATTTGAAAGCTTTGTGTCTAATTGTAACAGACCATCATAGATTCTCGAATTTTCTCGGACCATTGCCGTCGATTGCTACGTATTGCCCAAGACGGAGCGAAACACACACAATGATGTGTGTGAACAGTGAACGTATGTGGTTTGATACTTGGGAGCTTCAAACCGCCAGCTTCTAGTTAATTTTAAATCGATTTTGGTAGAAGACTGGTAATTGCCGTCGATTGCCATGCATTGCTGTCGATTGTACATTCGCGATTGTTTGAAATGATGTGGTTGCAATTGGAATACTGTGTGCTGTATGTTACGTAGAATGAGAACTGCAGTTTCGTGCTGCCAATCTTATCTATTTGCCACGGATTGCCGCACCGACTATTGCTTTCGACTGCCTTGCTGGATAGCTGCTCTAGCTTACGTATTCCAGACAGCCTGAGCTTCACGGCGAGTTTTTTTGCAGTTACTACTTGTATTATGGTATACGGCTTCTATTAGTAATAGCCCGAGTATGCACTGACGTGCAAATAGATATGGTGCAGCATTAGTAGTTCTTTCACTACCCAATGGGCCATACAAGACCAGCAGGATAATAAATATAGCAATAGGTCGTTAGTATAGGGCCATAAGAAAATTAAATCTCTATTCAGCTGTTTTGAAATTCGTAGCAAGAAAAGCAATAACCAAGGCATACAAGTATCTTGCTTAGACCAGCATGCATGAGCACGCAAGGCCACACTTTGGGTCAAACGTTGGTAGGAAAACTTGGCTGTCACCATGCCCCTAATCGTAAGGCACTGGTAAGCTCGAAATAGCAAATAAAGCAGAACTCACTGGGGCTAAGAGAAAACTGAGCGGAGCAGATACGTCTTTTAAGTTCTCCCCCACACAACTCGACTCTTCGAAAAGAGCTCAAAAGCATCTCAGGTCGGGGATATGGCCCCTGCTGTGACTCATATCCCCAGGAAAGCAGAAGTCAGTTACATCTGGGCCTCGTAAATCCACATGCCCATCATTAAGCGCAACAGCAAACACGCCTGCGGTCATCATCAAAACATCAAATCATAGGCTTGTCCAATATTAAAGTATGCATACCTAACATAAAACGCATCGTGTATACGGTGAAACCACCGCAATGACGCGCTCGATGCTGTGATTCGCAGCCAATATGTCGCGCTCGAGGGCCACTTTCGCTTCCTCGCATGATAATATTGCCTCATCGCTGACCGAAATCTCGCGGTGCTCCTCTGTACTCTGGGCCGAGACGCTTGTGCAGGTGCTCTCCAGCACCAAAAGGCCCTCGCAGCTGGGCGTCGCCACCGAGAGGTCGCTCTCACGGGCGCTCTGCGTCGAAGCGACGCTCTCATCGGCCGCCTGCGCCTCGTCGAAGGCTACTGTCGCAACACCGAGTACCGCTATAGCATCGCCGCTGGAAGCCATCACATGATGCCCGTCCTTCGTCTCCGGCTGCTGCCGCTGTGAACTTACTTTGCTTGGGTGCTCTTCGGTTGTTTCGGCTACTAGGTCGGAAGCAGCCCCATACCCGCTTGCTCCCTCGGTATTGCAGTCGGATGGCTTCGGCAGCTGTATGAGTTCCGCTTGTCTGTCCGGCTCTTGCGGGCAGTTGACGATAGGATCGACCGGTGGTGACGCTGGCTCGTCGCTTAGTTTTGTTCCGGTCTCGGCTCCAGCGAGTGGATCCTGCTCCAGCCGAAACCTCTTGGCCTCAAGCTCGGCCTCCTCATCCGTCAACCACGTGAACATCAGAATGAACTCATTTCGCAGCTTGTGATAGTCTTGTTTTACTTCTGCCGACTGTTCACCCCAAACGTGTATCGCGTTATCGCCTAGGCACACTGGCACAACATGTTTTAGCGGCATCGCAATCTTTAACCTTGCAACGACCTTCTCAAGCGTTAGAAGCCAAGGCATAAATTGCTCTCCGCCGTTAAACATTTCGTACCTCAATGTCGGGCGTCCGGTCTAGGCCATAGAAGGTTTGATACTCTGTTCGGCAGGAGTGAACCATTCTCTGCTACCAATATCATGTGACAGTGTCTCCGGCGGCGGCTGTTCTAATGGAGTCTCACAGAGACACGAAGACATGAGCGGGCGATCGTGAGCGGTGAACAAGACTTCTTCTTTATTCCCCAGCCGGGGTACATATACGAGCTGGGGACTGACTCACCACAGATATGGGAGGCATCTGTGGTGGGCCACATGCTCACGTCAAAGGCTGCGTGGTTCAACCACCCGCCGCAGGCGGGGCATACCTCAGCGGCCGAGAAGCAACAGGCGTACACAACAAGGGCTGAAAGGAAAAGGCTTTCTCTCCAGCAACGCCGTGTAAGAGAGCCACCGGAAGAGTCTGCTGAACGGCGTGCCACAGAAGCTGACTGAAGACGTCCTCGCCAGGCACAATGGACTGGAGATAATGAGTACGAAGCAGAAGCACGGCGGCATTCATGAAGCATCATAGCCAATTTCGAGTACTTTCTTTTATAGTAGCAACCAACTAGTCGCGAGGGCAGTAATGGGATCATGTTGGTTTTTCTTGCAAATACCTATCTTTACTTATAGACAATCTATATTTCGCACTAAGTCGAGTAAAGAATCCCGTGTGTTTATTCAAGATAGACCTTATGCAAATGGCAGATATACAAGTCGGATGATGATGGCCAGATTTATAAAAAAGATGTTGCAATTAAAGATTTCGAATCAGCAAATTTATTTGAATCTAATGTGACTTTTTTATATTTCACCTCTTTTTTGGCAAGATGAAACCTTGTAAAAAATAATGATCTATTGATTTAGTGCCCTTAATGAACTAAATTTTTATCTAGGCACTTTACATGTGCTGTAAAGAAAGCACGTTAATATGGTTAGTGATAACGTGTACGGTGTCGGGATGCATAAGCGCACAAAAGACAATTAACAAGGACCCAGCAAATGCTGTATGGAAAAGGTGCGTTTTAGCTTTTCTTTACATTTAGTCAGGTCAGGGTTTGTCGCGATGTCATTTAGTTGGGAGCGAGCTCCTGGCTTTACGAGCGAGAGCGACGCGAACGGGCGTTCGTGGATCTTTTCGTGCCATGCTACTGTCGCTATGTGCATAGGATCAGCTTCTGCAACTCGTTACAATCTTCTTAGTTGATTTAACAGCCTCATTTGTGTAGCGGCAGATGAGCCAAATCGGCTATCACGACCGCTTGCAGTTGGTGATAAAGGGTCTCCAAACTGCAGGATTCGAACCCATGACCTCGGTCGTGAAGAGCACCTTACCTCCTAAGCTATTACGGCCCAGTGCAAGGTGCTTCGAGGCGCTAGCTTCACAAGCATCTGTCGTGCGCTTGCAAGGACTTTTCTTATACTGGCGATTCCCTCAATAGTTCAGGTAGCGGCTCAACTCGCGAAATGTCTTCACACCTGATGGTCGTAACATGCCGATCGGTAATGACAAAGCACTCAAAATTTTGCAGAAATCTGCTAGGTACATTGAAATCGTGAAGGCGCTTTGAGTTGCCTACACATAACAGCTTGCAAACCAGGTTAGTTCAGGCTTATAAAATCCCAAGTTCAGCATTATGACTCACCGACTCGAAGACCGATACCCAAAAGAAAAGGGGTGCCGTGGTCGGGCTCTTGCTTACACTCGGGGCCATAGCCGTGAACCCTATAAAGGTTCACGCATGGGGCAGTCGAAATGCAGCAATAAGGCAAGCCGGGGTCACCTAGCTCGGCCAAGCTCACCCTGTAGGATGCATTATTAAGTGGCAGTCGGTGAAACGTTCTCGAAAGGTGCAGTCGTTGACTGGCGTTCTTCCTTTACAACATATGCAACGTGCCTAGAAAGAAAGTTCTCTGAGGACAAAATACAAATGCATTAGTTTTTATTGTTATTATTTAGGCACAAAGCACCTTTCTGTCGCTCAGCTCTCGTATACTCGAATCCCGTGCTAGTTTTTATGAGCACTGTGGCCAGCTAATTACGGACCGACGATTCCACTTTACCTATAGTGTACTGGATCTAGGGTTACCCCAGTACTATTGATTAGTTCTGCTTTTGTTGATATCGCACGAGAAAGAAATATACAGAGGTGATGAATCAAACTACCGTTCCTTCGGTGGTGGTCTCTAGACAGCCATGGGCTGCATTACTAGGATGAGGAGGGCTTAGAGGAAATAAAGTAGCGTCGAATCCCTATTACATTCTGATGACGACGCAACGAACTTTTCAGCAACCTTTTCTTATTGGCAACGGTAAGCTATTTTGCATACTAAAACAGGTTGGCTGGAAATACAGCACCTCCGCGATAAGAAGCCATGTGGGTGTCAGGATTTCTTAGCTGAATCTGATTGGTCTGCTACAGTGTGAGAGGGATCCGGCACTGAGACACACTCAGACCTTAGCCAGCAAGGAGTGACAGTGTCGGCAACGGTAGCAGCACTAGCAGGACAGGCGGTGGCAGCGTTGGGTGCTCACTTCGGCCATTTTCGCTACTGCTTGGATATGTGCTCCGGTTGACCACCAAACAGTTCTTGTCTCGTGTGGCTGCTACATACATGGTAGGTAACATACTTCATCTCATCAACAAAGAGTGAGGAGAGAGCTGAGTTGGGAGGGCAGTTGAGGTAGTGAGTAGCATTGAGGTAACAGCTCAGAACGGCTGCAAAAGATGTGCCACAGTCGGCAGCAGGAAAGTAGATGCCAGTGCGAAAGAATTGTGGAAGTGAGCTCCAGTCTAGGAACTGCAGAGGCAAAGCAAAAACTTCTGTCGCCAACGGTCTTTAAGCGAAGGAACGCAAGTGGATGAAGCCACAATACAGACATAAGTCTTCAAGAAAATATCAGTTCACATCTGACAGCATTCGCCACCTTGATTTGGCCCAGGGGTGAGATGCTCACCGCTAACGACTGAGGTCGTGAGCTAAAGCCTTGTGGCATGTGTAAAGGGCATGGATAGATTCAGTTCTCTTGGGAAGCAAACACACAAACGAATTGGAATTCATAGAAATGAGCTGTGATTCATTGCCAGGCAAAGAGCTGCAGTTGGATTTTCGATAAATTGGTTCTACTCCGAGAGTTGTGCTGCCAGTTCAATAGAACACTTCCTGGGTTGCCAAGAGTGTCGACGGCAGATAGGACAAAGCTAGTCCCAATCAAAGAACCTAAGATCTTTTGGAAGGTGCGGAGAAGGCAGTCAGTCCATTCAAGAAATCCCCGATCGCTTGGAAGCAGTAGTTATGATGTCAGCATATACAAAGATTTCGCAAAAGAAAAAAACATTGATGCCTAGAGATCAATGGACGAAAGTGGGTATCAATGTATTTGGATCACAATGTCAAGCAACCTTTAGATTTCGCCTGGTGATATCCTGGATGGGAAGTCACTCACAGGCTACCAGTTGAAGATGAAGGATGCTCATGGAAAGATGGTTGACCGGGGTGTCAGACGAAATATACCAACCTACAAAAAAAGCTCGGTAGCACGATGCTTTATTCAAAAACACGCATGCACGACTGTACGAACAAAATTGCACAATTAAGTGGTACATGAACGTGGCTATCAGTGCAGAAATATCAGTATACGGCATAACTACTGTACCAATACAGCTGCTCACACAGCTGCACACTGCAACCTGAATTACTCAACGGCAGCATAGAAACATCAAATGCAGTTATTCTACACAGAAGTCTCGCTCAGAAATTTCCCTGATTGTCTCAAGGCGATCTAAATGTCCACGCTGCCTTGCTAAGGCTTCACTTTCCTAGCAACTTCGCCCAAGCAGATTTTCGTGCGGCTGCCGTCGTCATGTCGACAGGTCGATCAGGAATCAGAATGCCGTCACACTGGAATAGAAAAATAATTCATTGAATGAGTTGTCTTAAGTGCTCCAGTATCACGATACAACTGGGCACCGATTAAGCACACTAAGTCGGCCACATTCATGTAGTGTGAGTAAAGCACCACAGGGCCTACGATGGGAGAATGGCATCTCCGCCACCCGATGGGATGGCTAAATATATGTAAGCTCCTTGCCAAGGCATTAAGAATGAATTGCACAGCAGCGAAAAACGGCATGCCTACAGTAGAGATTTCTATGAGCCTCAGTGGGAGATATCAGTGTTGTTACCTAAATATTTGAGACGAATGCGAGGAATTAAACATTAAAAACGCACCAGTCCCGACATGCTTGCAGTCGTGACCTGTTTCTCACGAGCCAACCTGATTCCCTTTCAGCATAAGTAAAGGGCCTGGAAAAAGAGATCAAGTTCCCGTGCAGAACTACATACGTGTCTGGTTATTATTATTAAGTGGTGAGTTACAAATGCCATTATCAGCCAAGGAAGTAATGTGCTCACACCTTACGATCCAGGTCCAGAGTCCAGCAGCAGGCAATTAATTACTAGCTGTTGCAAGCTGGAGTGATTGCAGGAGTGATCCATTAAGACTCGCCTGCCTCTACGTAAATGAGGCTGTTGAATCAGCCGACCTTTACTTTACTTCAGCCAAGGCTTTCAGCATAGCAACACGAAATAGTACAAAAGTGAAATGGCAGCCACATAAGAGAATGCAGTTCAATCATAACCCGGAATTGCAGTAAGCCACTAGGACTACTGGAGCAAGTGTCCTTGATGACGTAGAAATGAGATGAACAAATGAATGTTGTGTCAGTTGCCGAAGTCGAACCCCGGCTTTGAGATCAGAAGCAAGTGCCTTAGTTGTCGTCACTTTAGGTCCATGGGCTTCGGGCTTAAGTGATTGAGTAAGACTGCAAACTCTAGACAGTATATATTTACTTTTGTCTCACTGCTAGCATGGCGCAATCTCTCAAACTGATCATTACTACAATACCGAAAATTACACCAGATAGGTGTTGAGCTACCGGGTGGTGAAGGCAGTCAAAGCTACGACCGGGCGTTATCGAAATACAACAGATGCAGGAATACACACATACATGCGTGCGCGCGCGCACGCACGCACACCATACACACGTACAGGCGCACACACGCACAAGCACACGTGTGCACACACAATAAATGGTGCTCAGTATTAAGACCGGCAATTACTAAGGCCAGCAGCAATATGTGACCACTTTTGCTGGAGCTTCATACCAATGAGTTAGTCAACCACAGAATTGGTAGGTACGGATACGTGGTAGTTGTGAACGAAGTAGGCAATGCAGCTTAGGAGGTAAAATGGCCGAAGAAAGGCTTGGCGTTCGCAAACAGCGATAAAAGATGAATGTCCATCGCACATCCCAGCCCCTTAGCAGGTTTGCTTGGATTCCGATATATCTACCAATGGCCAAGCTAACGCCAGCATTCACGAACGTTGCTCATGCACACATGAGCACACCCAGCTGCACAACGAGGTGCCCCTGCACGAATGAGCCAGTGCCCAGGCACACAAGTACGTGTGCCTTTATGCTTGCTTAGCCCACGTTGGGTTGCACAAGCTTGCATACCAGGTAGGTGGGTTGGCGGATTAGAGAAGGCACGTGCCGAGAGGACGGCTTGTCGCAGCCAGCATGCAGGGGCTCGTCAGTCGATTTGTTTGAAGCACCAGGACAGACAGGCTGCTCGAAAACGCCCTGAAATCGCAGCGAATATTGCATGCTCTGTCAGCCCGAGTGCTTCATCAACACCTCTTGCCATGGCAGCAAAAAAATGACAGCACATTCGGTGGTCGCTGCAGCAGAAGCAACAGCAGCAGTACACGTTGCTGGTGCCAGCATCGGCAGCAGCAGTACAGGCAGTGGCAAAGGCTGCAGCAGCAGCAGCTTGTTGCTGCTTCGCAAGGTGCTCACTCCGGCCACTTTCACTATTGCATATGTGCTCCGGTTGACCACCAAACAGTTCTTGGCTCGAGTGGCTGCTACATATAAGAGATTCCTCTCGTCCTCATCAACAGATGCAACTACAGAAGAAAAGTAAGTGCTACATGGAATGCCAGCTAATAATGATACAAATACTGGATAGCATGGATAGTGCCCGGAGAAAACTAAATCTCTTTCCAGGTACTTTCCAGTGCTGCTCCGTTCGTGCGGTTTTACAACAACACGTGCATGTTTCACATCACCATGGCAACGACTCGCAACGCCAGTGCTAAACCGATTAGTGCTGCACATGTGACACACCCGATAGCCCGAACAACGGCGCACGTGAGGACAAAAGATGCTGCTACTGAGCAGGCAAGCGCAGGAGGCAAGCGGCTCCTCACTTCCACCGAGAAGCCAAACGGTATGGTCGGGCGTCGTCACTCCACCAGCCATGACGAAGTCGTCGAGGAGTATGACGGTGCTGAACTCGAGGCCCTTGGCTTTGTGGGCGGTAGCAAAAACAAACTCTGCAGCATACGGACAAGTCGAGTAAAGGAAGCCATGCTAGATTACAGCGATCGTCGGCAGCACGCCCTTTGCTGCTCGCTTGCTCTAAAGGCTCCAAGCTATTCCAGCTGCCAAGAGCTGCAGGCAAAGACGGTGCCGCATGTTTTTTTGTTTATCGAGCCGGCATGCACCAGCCCATTCCGCCATACGAGCACAAGTACACGGAAATCATGGTTGAGCAGTGGAGAGAACATTTTGCAGAGGCTCATAGTTGCCTTCAACATACCAGCATGCTCAATGCAGCTCACGTGTCTCCGCTCCAGCAGCTGCAGGGTGCTGGGAATTCGGTTGTTATACACTCTGACAAACTTGATTTTTCCTAAAAGTTCCACGTCATAGGCCTTGCTAGCAAACTTCTCCAGTTCACCGATGGTTCCAAATCTCTTCACAAGTTTGCTTTTGATGTTCCCTAGAACGTTCGGGTAGAGTTATAGCGAACTCAACAGGGAGCACGGATTAGAGTGGTGCTGCTGTGCACGCAGTGCTCAGCAGGCGTGCAAGGCCATATATTTCTACCTGTATCATTCGTCAACAGCCTGTAAATGTCCATGATCACATCGAAGCCAAGACCTTGCTTTCCCTTTAAGAAGCCAAGATATAATTATAATAGACATTTGTATAGCACCCTGGGAAAACTCTATCTCTTTACAGGCACTTAACGTATGCTCGAAAGAAAATGTCTTTTGTTTTACGAAAGCATGCACATTATCTTCACACATATGCACACACACGTCGATTCACATGGACGGAGAAAATGTAGAGAACATGTATATTTTAGCTTCTTTTTAAAGGCCATCAAGTAGGAGAGGGATATCGTGAAGTCAGTCAGGCGTTAGTTCTAGGATTTTGGAGCATACACACAGAAGGTACGCGGTCCCCAAAGAATTTGAGGCTGGTTAAGAGGCACAGCTAAACAACTTCAACCAGAAGAGTGTCCGTATGATTCGAAGCCTGATAAGCAAGTAGTTTGGATAGGTGGGCCGAAAAAAAGAGCATGAAGGAACATAAAACAAGGGTGATAAAATCTTGAAGTCGATAGGCTGGTCGATGGATAGCCAGTGGATGTTGGTGAGAAATGGTGCACTGTGTTAGCTTTGATATTGACGACAGACAAGCCTAGCTGCAGCTTTACAGTCACAGTAAACGTCTTGCAGGACAGGCAGGAAGACTATCAAGTAAGCAGTGACTCATAACAGTCTAGGGAGATGTCACCAATGCATGGACCAGCTTGACTACGATATCGTTTCTAAGTCAAACATCATCCCCTAACCGATGATACGAGGCAAGGAAGCACTTTGCTTTTACACCGATAAGATGGATTCTGATGTGCGGATGCAGACTGCACTGCCGCTCTGCCTCGATGAGCAAATAGTAGTTCGTCCGTGCCAGCACGGCCACTTGGCCGACAAAGTTGCCAGAGGTGCACACACGATCTATAAAGGGAGAAGCCACCGCACGGCATTAGAGAAACATAGATTTAGAATTGAGCACCAGCACTATGTTCGAGATCGATTACCTTCCTTGTCCCGACCTAGGATAGTCTGACGACGCACGAACTTCAAGTAATCCAGGAGTAAGGCAGCAACAAGGCCAATCTGAGGACCGAATCTGAACGACTGACAGACGACGTGTGTCAGCAAATAATGCTCAGCATACAGGCCCAGTCAGTACAAACATCAACTGATGCGATGGAGGCAAACAAGCTTGGGCGATGCAGACTCACTTTAGTCAAATATAATGTCCTAGTGCCGATAAAGAGGCCCATGACATTAACTGCACCCCGGAAGGCATAGATCTGTTGATGAGGATCTCCCACCACGATTTTGGGCATATTTTGCTTCAGCAATACGTCTGCCAGCGCTGTAACAAAAAGCCGAAAATCCTAACTAATAGCACTTTCTTCATGCAATGCGCTGATTTGAAATTTATATACAAATAACAGCAATAACAGCAGCTTCCATATATAGCAATGCCTTCATTAAGCATGCCTTTTTTCTTATAGCAAGACCCAGTAGTCCTTTGGAAAACATAGCAGTACAACCTGCATGAAACTGCAGCAACCGTCAAAGCAGAACAAGCATGCACACAACGAACATGACAACAAACCAACCGTGAGACATGTCCTGCGCTTCATCTATGAGAAGACAGTTAACATGACGAAGCTTTTTCAAGACATTCGATTTGTTGATATCACATCCTTCCAGCTGCCAGAGCTTCATGTAACCATCGTGAGTCATACTCACTTCATAGTCGCTTACATCAACCATCCGTTGCCAAAAAGCCTCAGCGTCCTCTGCATACATCTAAACAGAAGAGCTTTTCAACTAAGAGAAAACTACAGGCACTTGGAATAACAGCGCATTAGCCTTCGATACTCTCAGTGCCACAAATCCCGACATGTTACAAGCCAAACGATTATTCCAAAATGATGACGATTCCCACTAAAGAAATACAAGCATAAAAATGACAAGGTTCAGACCCGATGCTTGCAAATTTCAACGTTGCCATATTACTTAAAGAAACTTGTGCTAGAGAACAAGCCACAAACTTAGCTTGCAAATCTGCCTACCATATCAAACTAGAGCCAAGAAAGTCTTACTTTGACAGATTCTTTCTGCACCTAATATCTGCACCTCTTTCTGCACCTAATACCTACATGCACTATACAGCTAAATAGTAATGCAGTGAACCAGCCTGTACCCATCCCCCCAGCCAGCCTTAACAGGCAATCAAAGGATTCAACAGAGACAGCTCCAGCTATAAGGTAATCTTTAGCAGCAGAAAATTATAACAGAATTGGTCATTTCCCAAAGGTTTTTGCAAAACGTAAGTAAATATGTCCACCAATGAGTCACATATTAATTAATAACTAATTCTAGAAATCAAACCAAAGTGAACAGGCAACAACCAATATCCAGAAAGTGCTAAAAACGTGGCTGTTTTGCCACAAAAAACTACAAAAAGCCCAGGCTCACACGTATTTAAGGAAACAGAAAATATTCTAGATCAGTGGTTGTCCTATGCAAGGGCAAGTATGCGGAGAACAAAAAAGTATATCGGTCGATGCTGGCTAGGTTTTGGGGCTGATGTCATTCTCAGGCTACTGGAAACATGACTTAACTGTTTCGCTTTTGGCATGAATGTTCTAGCCATGGCAAAGAGTCAAATGCTGCATACAATACATAGTTAACTTGGAAAAAATTACGTTTTCATATATTTTTAGTAAATAGAAAAGACCATTACCATTTTCTATTTGTATTTTTGTCTTCTTGATGTACTCTAAACAAGAATGGAAATCTGAAAGAGAACCTCTGAGCATCGCCTTGCTGAATGCGATTTTTTAACTTGAAATGGGTCGTGATACAGTGACTGAGGTAAGAAGCTGACTTTTCTTGGAGCAATAGCACTGACAGCATTTTCTTACATCACTCTTTTTCAAACCAAAACGTTGTATAGATTTTCTAGCATGCTAAAATTTGGCTTACTAAGTCTAGAGGCGAAGCCAGGGGGTGGCAGCTGCCACCCCCTGGCCTGGTAGGTGGGAGTCTAGTTTGACACCCAGTCGGGCAGCCGGTGGCCCGACTGCCCCTTAGCGCTTGGCCAGGCTGCATGACACCTGAAGGCGCTGGGGACGCCCCAGACCCCCTTTATAGGGGGGCTTCGCCCTCAGACCCCGTGCCACCTTGGATTTCAATCATCCTAGCTGATTAAACAGCCTCTTTTTGTATAGCGACAGAAGAGCCTTTACGGCTATCACCACCGCTTGCAGTGGCGATAAAGGATCGCCCACCACAGGAATCGAACCCACGACCTCGGTAGCAACCGCCTTACCTAGTGTGCCATCACGGCTCATGGCTTCGCTTCTAAGTCTAAAAAATACTAGCTGACTCAACAGCCTCTTTTGTATAGCGACAGAAGAGCCTTTACGGCTACCACCACCGCTTGCAGCAGCAGTAAAGGATCACCCACCGCAGGATTCAAACCCACGACCTAGGGACCGAGGTCGTGATAAGCAACCACCTTACCTAGGGTGCCATCACGGCTCACCGTAGTATTTGTTCATCCTAAGCATAGCTGACCCAAAATTCGAAGCCTTACCTTGGACAGCTGAAGAACAAAAAAAATGAAAACACCCGGAGTTGTTTACGAAGGATTTCTGAAGATCTATTTTTCTTAGTCGACAGTATACTCTGTAAAGCATCCAAAAATGCAGCCATGTTCCTTTCATTCACACAACAGCTAAACTAGAAATACTGCTACCACTAGCCAGAGCATAAAATCAGTCTCAAAACAAAACTGTATCGAGGACTATACATGCTCTATAGTACTAACGAACCGGTCACGTGTTTATGGGGGCCACAGCATGCTCACTCGATGTCAGATTGCATGGCCATCTGGTCTGATTTTGCTCCATAATACAGGCAGGATTAATCATTTACTTATTTCCTACACATTTGGGCTATTGCATATGGTAACCACACTGATCAAGAATAATGCCCGTTTCCTCAGTGGTGTTTGAACCCAATAGCCACTTCAGGTTTTTCTTGAATGGAAGTTCACATTGCCTTTTCACTTTGGTTTTAAATTGTGACATAGCTCTCTGCCTCTCTCTATATAAATATATGTATGTACACACACACAAACACACACACACACACACACACACACACACACACAGATATATATAGATTCGATTTTGCAGAAATCCATTAGAAATAATCAATTCTGGGATGCAACTAAACTTACGCTGCTAGTGTACCTAGAAAAAGTGACCATATAATTGACGCTGTTTCTAGTGTCATTTTTTGCTACATTTTCGTTGAATATTATTTTATGCTTCCTTTATACTTTCGTATGCATTGGGCAGTTAACACATTTGATCTCTGGTGCACTTGAACGAGCGGCAGCTGTAGACAACCTAACTGGAAGGCAACACGTCTTGCATAAAGTGCCGGAGAGCACAAAGGCAACACACTGCTGGGGAGATTGAGGTTCCTACAGCTATCACTAACAAACACTCCTGATGTTGCAGAGCAACATGCTCTTACAAAAAAAACCCAGATTTACCACATCACATTTCTGCGAGTTTTCAGAACAGCGCACCGATACAGCTCTAAACCGGATAGAATCAGTTATTGGAGGCTGTTCCACTGGAAAGAGCAATGCAGTTTCTATCACGTGCCCTTACAAGGCTTGTACCTTGCAATTCATTTGCTTCTCGAGGTTTGTTGTGAAGCAAAAATCGAACCATAAATGTTTACGTTAAGATAATTTTAAGGAGCATAACACTACTTCTAGTTTAAAAGTAAACACAGATCTGAGATGATTAGACAGACTCGGACAAAACATAAGCAGACCAAACGAAGAGCATAGTCCTTTCACAACAAGCCAAATACCTACCCACTCTGTGTGGGTAGTGAATGCAGAGGCCATCGACATAATTTAGAGCTCACGCCTTGACCATACTGCAAAAGCTTCAAGCAGCCTCCTTTCTGGCTGTTCTTTGCCGACCAAGCATTAGAGTTGTTGGGCCAGCAGACTCACAACTCGGTAATCTGTCAGCCTTTTTTATTTTATTTTTAAGTAAATAGGTGCAGACATGGCTTATGTCGAGCATAGCATAAGCCCTTAACCCCAGCACTCTGGCAAATGGACAAAGCTGAGATTAAGCTAAAGGGGCCAGACTGCCAACGTGCTAGGACAGCCAATTACAGGAGGGCTAAAGGGGACCTTGAAGGGTGCCTTTAGTTCCTGTGCTCCCAAAGCCTGAAACTCACTACCGACACACACCACACATTTTAAAAGAAGCTTATAACGCACCTGTTTTTTTACAGCATTTAGTGGATCTTTATGATTCATTCTTTGTGTGCGTGAACCTGCTTACACTATGCCAGCTGCTTGCGGATGTTACCGCCAATAATTTGGTAATGCTTTTTATATGGGATCTGTAAAGTGCCTAGAGATATTCAGTTCTCATTAGCTAGGTGAAGAAAATATCAAAGCTTTTTTGTCATGTATGCAGTATATCCCTACTAATTAAAGCGAGAAAGTCCTCCGTCCTTCCGTCACGCAGCCCTTCAGTCACTCGGCAAGATGGCAACCAGTACTTCCGGGAGTGACAAGCAAAAGACTGTAATTCTGCTATGACTCAGCAAAGCAAGTCCACAGGCAGTGAGCTCTAGTGTCTGAAACTAGTCAAATATGGAGAACGGCCAGCTGCCCACCACAGCTTCGATTAACTGACAAAAGTCTGATCCATTTGTGGTCCAAGGCTTGAAGGCATCACGTGGTCACGAGGATGTGGACGACAGCAGCAAGCCACTGAGAATGGGCACCTCCAATTGAAAGATTGAATTGCTCGAGGGATGCTCACCATTTTCTTATCGTGCGTCACTTCGTCTTTCATACCATCTGCATCGATAGCAAAACTAGGAACGTGTGCTGTCGTTATGAACAGATCGAGCGAAGCAATGAAGCTCTTAATAGTGTCGACTATCATCTTTGATCGAGTATAATGATTAAAGCCCTTTTTCCTCGGCAGTATCTGGCTTACGTCAAATACCTTTAAATCTCCGATACGTTTGTATCTGCAACAAAAAATAATGCCAACGATATCAAGCAAACAAGCAAGGTTCAAGCTGTTCAAGCAGCAATGCACTAATCACGTAAAAACAGAGAAGACAAGCTGAAACAATGTGGCATTAAACAACAAAACAGCACATGCCTTTTCCCGACCATACAATAAGCCAGGCTGTGACCAGTGCGACACTCGACATTTTGAGGAAATAGTTTCTCTGCATGCTCAGCAACAGACCTACAATCAAAGTTAAAATCGCTGTAAAACTGCTTCTGCATAGCACAACCCAAAAGGGACATCAATGCAAAATTGATAAGACATTTACAGAGTAGTCCTTCGAGGAACAACGCATGTTTTAGGACATAAAATAATTTGGGATTCATATTTACATATAGTTCCACTAAACAGTTTGCAGTGAATCATGGATTACCATGCATGGAATATCACCCAACGATGCTAAACCACAGCAATGTATATCATATGAAATTCTTAGATTAAAATTAAAAATATATAACAATATATATATATATCATTTGTATAGTGCCCTAAGAGAGCTTAATCTCTATTCAGATGTTTCACATATGCCTCAGAGCTCGAGCTCAAGACCTCAGCCAGACCTTGGTCCGGGCGAGCACGTTAACCGCTGGACCAAACCAGCTCGGCATCCCCACTAACACTTCTTCAATAACTAAAAATGACATCTCAAAGTACAGATTGTGCCACATTAATAATTTTCACGAGACTCGGTATTTTGCTTACCAAATGCACACAAATAGTATAATATAATTTTTGAATCCTGCTAACAAGCTAAAGTACCACAGCTGCCAACACCTATTGATCCCAGGCCATTGATTTACCAAGAGAAATGTTCTCAATCAGCAGAATTCACTCACGTCAGACTTTCCTTCAATTTCTGTTCTGGTTCCAGAGACGTGAAGCAGAAGATTTAAAAATTGCTTACATCAAATCAAATCACGCCATTTTTTAGCCTCATGCTATTTAGATCCTTGGTAGCCTAACAATGAGGTAGTGGCCACCTTACTAGCAATCCTTCAGGAGGGAGGGCAAACATCAGGTATCAGGAAGTGCCTGGATTAGACATCATGAATAGATGCTCAGTCGCAGGGATTAAGACGATTTGAGCCTCCAAGCAGCAGAGATCCTTTTTTATAGCTTGTGTGCACTCTTTCTCCAGTGCTTTACCCATGCCTCCTGGACAACCTAGGGTTACCAGCAAGGCTACAAATTCAGCTTATCAAGGAATTCCACTACCACGAAAGGTTGAGAGGGCAACCCTCAACATGCCTTCCCAATTTACAGAAACTGCCAGGCGGAAATAGCATCCCTCATAAGCAGACAACTTCTCAACTTCAACATCTTGTTGGGCGTCTGCACTGGATTCAAGAAATAATGAGTCGGAATGTCTAACTCAACATCTTTCAGAATGCTGGCTTGCCGTCTGCGTATGCTCTTCACGGGCTCGATTTCTGAAGGTAGCACGACAAGATCCGACGCACACTTCTGTGGCAGTTAAAGAGTCTTTCACGAAGCTGGTACTACGGCTTTGAGCCAACTGAGTTCGGGCATTGGCCAAGCCGAAGCCAAGACGAACCCAATAGACCATCTGTGAGATAAAGTCGAATGTGGTCATAGGATTTAGCGCATTCTGTCGCATGAAATTCGATGAGTGTTCGACGTTTGAAAGCTTTCTGGGAATCAATTCCTCCACAAACATGCCGGAAGCTGGTTTTAAATGCCGAGGCAATCAGGTGAATTTATCAAATCATGGTGCCTCGACTAGTTATTGATTGTAAAAATAAATTACGTGTAATTATACATTTCTTAGCTTTTCTGCATAATAAAATGGGTAAGAAGTTAGATCCGATCTAAATCTCGTTTTAAGTAAAGTATTCTGCTGTATAGAAACTTTTGGAGGGCAGTGAATGTAGCCAGCCCTCTTACACCAGGGTTGATGAGAGCATTCGAATTTGTCTGAGACCACACTAATGGACTAACTTGCAAACAAATCTGCAATTTCCTCTGTTCTACCCACAATGTTATCGGTAGCCTTATTTCTCACGTTTTGCAAATTAAGGGTTTATACTTTGGTTCTGTAGCTTTTCCTGCAGCAGAAATGTCAAGTACATTGAGATAAAAAAAAGTGGAAGGACTGATTAACCATAATCCTAAAAGCAGAGCTGTGGTTGGTGAGCTAAAAGAAAAAACGCCTACCACAGCTTGTGCTAGGTGCATATACAACCGGTAGGCGCTACAATGCACAAAAACGATGCGGGCAGGGTCAAACTGGTCATCTTGTTACTCCCAACTAGAAACAGATCACCATATACTGTGCTGGGTTTCGTGGTTAGATGAGGCCATCACAATCTACTTGATCGCCTACACCGCTGAACACCAATTACAACAGGATGGATCGATAATACAGATCCCCAACAAATAAGGTCTTAGCTGCATGGCCATTGTGACATCGGCAAACAATCTCAGGGGAGCATGTATAACATAGAAAATAATTGCAGAATGCGGAAATTCATGTGACCAACTTAACAGTTGCCAATACCCACGAATTACAAGATATCATCTAGCATGAATTGAATTGCATACATGAAGTAGAGAAAGTGAGCCATCACTGAAGCAAGCCACGAAGTGAAATATGAAAATTGCAAGCGATTCGGCAGCTTCTGTGGTACATATGACTTACATACCCATATATGGTCTTGCACTACAGGTAGACTAACAATAATGCTCACAAGCAGTAGAGCTAGCAAAACCCCAAGAACTATAGGAACTATGTTTGATCAAATAAATATTAGCTGATTGAACAGCCTTCTTAAATAGCAGTAAAAGAGTTTAACAGCTATTGCCATCACTATCAGTGGGCACCAAAGGATTGCCTGCTGAAGGGTTAGAACCCACGACCTGGGTCTTGATGAGGGAGCATCTTACCCTTGGGCTAAGACCTAGGGGTAACTTGATGCCTCCACCAGAACCTCACCACGATTACAGCCTGTGGAGCATACATCAGCTGGGATAGCTTAATATTCACTTCTGTTCTCAATATATTATACTATGTATATTTTACAGTTTTAGTTTCTGGGTAGTTGGTGTTATGTTACAAGAGCTTATACAGTAAAAGTACAGACAATGATCATCATAACCCATACACTTTGTCTTTGTGGCAAATAATAATGACAAGTAATACATTTAGAATTTACACATTTCCAATAAAAAGCAAGCACATTCCTTGTTCTGAATCTTTTGGATCACATTTAGTTTAATGAAAAGAAAAATCAGAATTGACAAGTATCTATTCTGAAGTTATACAGAAACAGCCACATAATATTTGGAAGCAAACAGTTTATTTAGATTTACGATTATACCACAAATCACTTTTATGATCTAGCTCCTAGAAGTCGTCTCCCACCATGTTCTCTTTATATTGTTCTTAGTAGTGGTGTTCAAAGTCAGTTAGATCCTGGTGGAAAAGCTCATCTCACTAGCCAAGTAAGCACCCATATTCTCCTTAAATTAATCAAGGATAAGGACATTCTGCACCCAATAGTATAGTAGTTCTTAAGCATATTCTCAACTCGCTCTTCACATTTTTTCCATATCATGACTGCTCAGGAAGCCCCGAATAACTATAACAAAGCTTCTCCAAGCTGCTCTCTGCTTACTAGCGAGCTTTTGGGGGAAATCATTGCACCAAATTATATCTTGGCTCTACAAAGACACTAGCTTTGACCTGTGTCTCAGCCAGCTCTGGAAAGAAGTTTTTAAGATACTCAAAGACTTCAGACTCCTTATCTACAGATGCGACCGAATCCTTCATAAGGCACAGTCTGATGTGTAGTGCACCATCCACCAGTGGCATTATCACCTTACGATAATTCACCAGTGGCTACACTTGACATCCTTTCTCCTTAGAAAGCACTCGGGCTGCTGTAGCCAGTCCAGGCAGAGGTGGTGAACATGGTGGTCCCTGCTGTCTCAAAGGCAGAGATAGCAGAACAATTTGGCAAAACCACATTGAGACCCATACACAAATCAATAGTAAGCCTCAACAACTTCGTCCAGCGATCCATAATAAAGTAGACACATCAAATACAGAATTGTTTTAGGATTTATAACAATTCAAGTTTGATTCTAGTATGATTTACTAGTGTGATTATATACACAGAATTCATTTTATAAAATATGAATTTTTTTATTCAATGCCAGATTTTTGCCCATAGCTATACGAGCCTTCATCTTTTTGGAAAATAGGCACATTTCAGACTTAACACTGTCTTACTCCCAATAGTAAAGTCTGTGGGAAGAAATAGCAATTTTTGATACTTTAAGTCATATGCAACTGAAAAATAAGACTTACTACCCAGGAATAATATAAAGTAAAAATGTGTATATTCTTTTGCACTGATGGCTTAAAATAACAGCCGAAGACGTGTACATAACAGCTACCAAGTCATGCAGCAGAACGGCTAATGCTGGAAACACTGGTAGGCTTGAAGTGGGTAGACACGATTTTATTTTGCGAAAATTCACGATAACTTATTTTTGTGCGTAGGCCACTAAGCAGGATCTATGCATGCACACTGCTTTTATCGAGACAAGCACAGACTGAGCACACAAATCCACACATAACACTGAGCACAAATAACTACTGCACAAAAACCATAAACTGATTAGCTATAGAATCTCATACCAATAGCCCGATGCATGCTCTTACTTGTTGTACACGACATAAAGAAATGTCATGTGAGGTCTCATCCTGGCATATTCAATAAGACAAGCAGTTTTGCCAGTACCTAAAACAACACTACCGAACAGTGGCTCTGAGTTCAAGCAAGAGCAGGAATATAAAATACTGCCACGAGTGCACCACAATGGTACAGTGATGCAAAATTAACCAGTCGATACAAACATGTTTGACACTCACCTGCAAATGCAACAACTTTTAATATCTCAGATCCTTTCACATTGCACGATACAATTCGCCTCTGCTCTTGTGTAAGTGACATGGATGAACGTGGAGAGCTACAAATCAACCAAGAGGCATATATCGGGTAAATAGAGCAACGGTGAACAGCATTTAAGCAGCAGCTTACTTCCAAGCCATAATGATGGTCTGCCGAGTTTCAGCAGCTCATAATAAAACCGGCTGGGGTCTTCAAGCTCCAACTAGGCAAATGAGGCTATAAGCCGTCACACACATATATATTGCAAGTCTACCAACCAAATACACCATGCACACCTATTCAGGCAAATTTTTTAGCTTCAGCCAAATGTCGGTCCGAACTCACTTCAGGGGCAAACGTTTTGGGTCACATAGAGACCAAAACTGTCGAGTCTCTAAAACAAAAGTCTAGGCTGAGGAATGATGACTCAGTTGCAGGGCACATCGAAAGCTTCTCGGGAAGAGTATGCTCTCGACCTCCATGCCTCGGAGATGGTCATTTCCATCTTACCGACTGTCCTCGGATTTACTTCGAATACATCAACCTTCGAACCCCAATTAAAATACTGCAGTGCGGTCTGAAAGGTGCCTTTTCCTCGACCGAAGGTGCATCGATCGATGAGTCACCCAGCCGCCTTATGTAATTTCATCGAAGGGCCACTCAAAAGCCAAAGATCATGGACATGGAAATCAGCAGCCCACCTTTGCTGCAGCTGTAGCCACACACTGACCAGAAGGATCACTTAACGACCCCACTTTGCATCCGAATGAAGCACCGAGCACACGGCCAGCAGCAGAAATCCTCCAGATGGCATCCCAAACACTCCAGTATCAAATTAATGGCACCCATCGTGCAAGCGCCAACGGTGACGACGATGACGATAGCTTGCACACACTTTTACTCGATCAAACATGGAGTTTTCAGGAGAGGCAGACGTTTAGCTAGATCATGCCAGTCAGTCATCACTACCTGCTATCTGCTCCTTTAGGTCCCAATAATCAGCCTTGCCATCCGATGCCCCAACAGTGGAGCTGCGCTGACAGTCGCACACACTCACTGCCCGAACGTCAGACTCAAGAACGTAATACAAGCCATTGCCGTGCAGGCTTCATACCAGTAACGCAGCAGACTCTGTTGACCACTGCGCACCGTGTGCAGGGCCTTGGTGAAGTCGGCCACGCTCGACTGATCTAAGCCCTCGTACGAGTACAGGCAGTGGTAGAGGCGGTAATGCATGCTGTAAAGTAAAGAGTATGCAGGCACAGACGAATCAGCCCTGAGCAGAATAGTTGATGAAACAACTGCTGCAGCCAACAGCCAACAGCTAACAGCCAATAGCCAGTACAAACAATCGGCTTCCCAGCGCACCACAGGCACCGGAGCAGCTTCTCGAGAGAGGGAGGGGGTCCCATGATGAAGGATAAAGAACACTAGCTACCTGCTTGTCATCAGCGCTGCTCGCCAGATGAAGCACTGACGAAGCGCACAGATGTATATAATTCGTTTGTATAGTGCCCTAGGAGAACTTATTCTCTATTCAGGCGCTTTGCATGTGCCTCGGGGCTCGAGCCCACGACCTCAGCCAGACCTCGGTTGGAGCGAGAGCACCTTAACTGCTGGACCAAACCAGCTCGTAAAGTTGACATAGCATATATGTAAGCTACAGCACAAGACCTAGCACACAAATAATTATAAAAAAAACTGTAGTGCTCCAGGAGATCCAGGAGGATGATGCAAGTGGTAATTGCTTTGCTGCTCGCATGAGGTGACTGATGCGATCACAGTAACAGCACGTGTGCTCCACAATACGAACGATGCCGCATTAAAGCAAAGCCATTTTGATGACACTGCCACTAGACAGTAAGACATGTTGGAACACTGCTATAATCTCATGGCATAACTATAAAGCTGGCAGTAAGGACACTGCGACGGTATTCTATTTCTTGTCTCTTGCCTAGTCTCCTCTCTGTAGGAAATCCTGTGTGGCTTTAAGCGATCAGCATAATCGATTCAACACCAAATTTAACCAGCCTCTCACGATCTGCAAAAAGGTTTGCTCCAAAGTACGTTTTCCGACAACGGTTAACATCCATGCTTTGTCAGTCACAATCAAGTTTACGGCTCAAACCAGCAGCCACACGACCACAATAGCAGTCAAGGACAGCAATCTTAAAAGGGCAATTTGATGACCATACCATAGTTCTTTCCACGAGTCCCCACATTGGACATTTTCACTAAACTGCACAGCAAGAGTTAACCGGACAATTCGGAGCAGATATTTCGGAGTGGATAATTCGGCGCAGGACAATTCGGAGCGGACAATTCGGGACCAAAAAACGGGTAAATCGGAGCGGACAATTCGGAGCAGACAATTTGCAATGAATTCATTTTTTATATCTTAAACGCAGTATAAACGCGCTTTCAATTAGTGAGTACATAGTTTTAAAACCTAGACGCTTTCAATTAACCAAGACATTTAATTACACAACAAGTGAGTACATAGTAGCTATGGCGGATCAGTGTATATAAGCATGATTGAAAAGGTCAGTGGACAGACACTCTTGGAACTTTAAACTTGCAAGTCCAGCATCATAGTCTGTGAGACATTATGGATTGTAGTTAGTTATTTCGATAGTTTTAGTTTTCTATTTAAATTTTAACTATCCTATGCATAAATAAGTAAAGAGACTTATAGAAACGGCTTTAGAATTTGTAGAATCAGAGAAAGGAAAACGAATGCTGGTTTACGAAGGTTATCTTTATCAGTAGTCACAACATTAATTTAATGGATTAACATTTAGTATACTGGTAACATTTTAAAAATGCGACTTTGTGCAAGAGTTGCTGGTATTTGCTATGACTTTTTTGTAGTAAGCTAAATAAACTTCACTGTATACTGGATTATAGTTCTATTAAACATGATTAATAAAAAAAAATCGTTTACATTTCAAATAGATATGTTTTAAATATCCTGCTCCGAATTGTCCGCTTCGAAATATCCGCTCCGAAATGTCCGCTCCGAACTATCCGCTCCGAATTGTCCGCTCCTGCGCCGAATTGCCCTAGAACCACAGCACGGTGATGTGGAGAGAACTGCACTGGCTGCCAGCAAGACAGCATGCCTCAACAAAGCTTTCTAGCTCCTCGGTACTGGAGGTACTCCGGTGAGTATAGGCTGAGCGATGCTGCTCAAATAACCAAATCCGCGGGCTCAAAGTAGTGAACCGAGTAATCGGGAGCAGCCAGGAATTTCATTTACATGCTTTGTTGATGGCAACTCGGTTTTCTTGGTGGCTCCATGTTTGACCTCCATGTTTGAAAATTGCTGACTTTTAGCTATAGTATGCTTTTTCTTCACACAGCTGCCTACAGGCATTCTGTATGTCGGCATTGTGTATGTAGTGCTCTGTTCGACACAGGCAGCTAGCTGGCACAGTGCAAATCACTGTACTCTGTTCCCTAGTTGATAAGTGTATCAGCAATGATACAGACCAATATTTTTTAATCCAAGAGAGTTAGAACCGTGATGGCCCAGGGGGTAAGGTTCTCTTTCATCCGAGGTTGTTGGCTCGAAACCTTCGGTGGGCAATCCTTGATTGCCAACTGCAAGCAGTGGTGATAGCCGTTAAGGCTCTTCTGCCACTTTACAGATGAGGCTGTTAAATCAGCTAATTTATTTTTAAGCGACAGCTGGGCAGAGCTCACATCACCATTATGCACTCACTTCCTTAAACGACAGCAATGCAAGCTTTAAAGAAGGCCATTAAAAAACTATATTTCACGAAATACTAGCTTGATACATATCAAGCATGATCATACACCAAGGCCTTGAAGGTGACACACATGCGAACGTGGCCCAATCTGTGTGTTGTGCATAATTTCGATGCAAAATGTAGCTAAGGCCCTTCAAAAGACTCTTGTACACAAGTCCAGAAAGATCTGCCTGCACATACCTAATCCACACGTCTGTTCCGTGCTTTGTGTGAAGATAAAACAGCAGGCATGCAATGAAGTACAGACAATCGAGCATCTCTTGCACACTGATGCAGCTCTGCTTCATCGACAGACAAGTGATAATTTCTCTGACGTCGGTGGTAGAGTTTGCCAACAGCACCAAGGTGGCCACCAAGGCCCATGGATTAGGCACACTCTAGAAAGGCACACGCAAATAAACATCATCCTAGCACTAGAGGCTACAAAGTTACCAATGTGGGAGTGCTACTGTTCTTCTTAAAACGGTATGCATCCAGACCACAGACGTTTCTACAAGGAGCTCGTGTGCGAGTTACAAAAAAGACAATTATTTTTTAGTACCCTTACCGGAATCCCTTACTATTTAGCTCTTCAGGCCTGTTAATGATGCCACTAGCAATGGCTGCTAGAAAATGCAATAACAAGATGCTATCTTGAGTTTGCAGGTGACGAAAGTTAACACAATGCACTTGCTCAAGAAGAATGGCAAATGCCACAATATTCAGATAACAAATTCCGTATAACAACTTGGACTAGTCACCGGCCTTTACACACGGTTAGGGCCATTAGCATGAGTGTTGTGCCAGGAAAAACACCAGCCAGGCAGAAAGTTGCAAATGAAAATTCACGGCACTTGAAAGGGCAGCTTCTAGCATGCATATACCGTTGACACTGGGTAGGACCACGTCGGCAATAGTCACCAGAAATTCGGCACAAGTAAAAACTTGAAGAGATACCTTAAATACAGCACCACGGCTATGCAGAAATCACAACTACATCACAGCCACAACTAACCGAAGGACTGCAACAGCAAGCAAAGACATTAGCAATTCACATTAAATATGGCCAAGACATATTTGTACAACACAAACCGGTTTCATATACAGAAAGGAGGATACCCAAAAAGAAAATCCATGTAGCATACCATTGCAGCATCTAGAAACACGACAGGGTCTTGTGAGAACCGACTTGACAGTATGCCTGTAGCACAACAGTACTTGGGATGCCGAAGCAGCACTGCTGTCACATCGTGAGGAGACCGACCTGATGACGGCTTTATACATTTGTACTTACTGGCACAACTGCAAAATAAAAAATGAGGTACCATTTTGTCAGCTACAGTATGTATAATAGGAACAAGAATGGCAGCTTAACGGCAGCAAATGCTCACGCGACACTATAGTATGGGTAAGACTAGAATCGACCTATTCATCAGACGACAGCACGAGCTATTGGGCAACAGGTTGCACATACGCTATGACCCAGAGAAGACTGTCAGCCTTTGCTGTACACTCTAATTCAGCAGTGATTGCCGGCAAATGCCGGAGGAGATTAGTCTGATCCAGCTTCAGGGCATAATAGTCCTTCTTCCAGGGCATAAACTAAAAGAAAACAATGGGACAGAGCTGCTACAGCAATCGCTAGTTACCAAACCTAAGCAGGCTGCCAGCTAAGCATAGGCAGCTCAAATGTAATGGCTCAAATGAGAACATCATTACCGTTGGATTGGTAATGATGTTCTTCCAGCGCTGGCAAACCGCTGTGCAACATCCAATTAAATCCGACAATGGCAGTTGGCAAAGTATCTCTGCAAGGACTTCATTGGGGAGATCATCGATTGTGTAAACACGCTCTCGAGGCCAGCGTCCACTTCCTGCGAGGCCGAATGGATCAACAAGCTCGTCTGGGAAGCAGAAAAGATACTTCCAATACTGCACGAAGAGAGGTTAGACAAAAAATACAAACTAGACTGACCCTGATGAACATGTTGCAATACAACCAACCTGTCTCATCTATTGATGCAGCGTCAAAGTCACTGCTGTCATCTGATGCTGAGACCGTGAGAGGCAACGATAAGTCTTCACTGCTATGCTTGACAGCATTCGTTGTTTTGCTGCAGCTGGGAAAATTGGCCATGTTCAGCACCTGCTTGACAGTGTCGCAAGAGCTATCCATGTCATCAGCTTCAGTCGGCGTTTGATGCTCATCCCCAGCATCACTGCTGTCACTTGAGACGGCACACTTGGATGATGAACATAATCCCTGCCTAGCACGAGTCCGGCTCCGTTTCTGTTGAGACGAGGAAGCCACGTTTCCTGCAGCTGCACGACTCCTCTTTCTGCAAGACGTACTTAGCAGTACGCTACCTATGCCAAATGAAATATGGGAAACAAACAAGGATACAAGGCAGAGCTGAGGCACGACTGCTTGGCATGTACTTGTTACTACAGCTACCACATTGTACTCGAATAAAGTGTTTTAGCAATAAAAGAGGATTGCTTGATCCAGAAGAGCTGTAACAGAAATATAAAGAAATCAAACCGTCCGGCTTTTAGTCTACAAAATCAGATTGCATAATACCATCTTCTCAACATTAAATTATTTTACCACATAATTTGAATGATAATACTAATAATAATGCACTTGATAAAGCGCCCTCAGGGAACTCAATCTTTCTCTAGGCGCTTTACATTGGCTGCAAAGGGAAATGCAATTAAATGATGAGTAATATCATGTTTGAAAAACAAACAAAATGAATAACATGGTTAGGGGTGACATGCACAGGGTCAGCATACAAATGTGGTTAGTGGCAGCATGCACAGTGTCAGCACGCATAAGCACATGAAGGACGAATCACAGGGACCCACTAAATGCTGTCCTAAATAGGCGTGTTTATAAGTTCCTTTTAAATGTGGTCAGGTCAGGGGATGTTCTGACGTAAGTAGGGAGGGAGTTCCTGGCTTTGGGAGCATACGAATTAAATGCACGGTCTCCAAAGAATTTGAGGTTTGTACGAGGTATTGGTAAACTGTTGGATTCCGAAAAGCGGGTGGTACGATGTTTGGCCTGATTGGGTAGTATATCTGAGAGATAGGCTAGAGCCATAAAATGAAGGAACCTAAAAGTGAGCGACAAAACCTTGAAGTCGATCCGTTGCTTGACTGGTAGCCAGTGCAGGTCGGCGAGAAGTGGAGTAATGTGGCAACTGCAACGCTCACGACAGACAAGCCTAGCTGCAGAGTTTTGTACCAGCTGCAATCGCCTGATCGCACATGCTGGTAGGCCAGTAAGCAGTGAGTTGCAGAAGTCGAGACGGGATGTCACGAATGCCTGGACCAACTTTGATGTGGTATCCTTATCTGAACAAGCCCGAATTTTAGCAATGTTATGAAGCTGAAAATAGGCAGATTTGACTGTGGAGCTGATATGGTCGTCTAACGAGAGGTCGCTTTGGAATATGACACCTAGATTTCGAGCTGATTTAACTGGAGATATGCTGGCAGAGCCAATTTTGAGAGTCAGCCTTTCCAATCTCTGAATCACACTGGGTTTGCCCATAACTAGTAAGTTAGTTTTACCATCGTTTAGTTTTAGAAAATTTGCTGCCATCCATGTGCGGATGTCATCAATACATGCAGCGAGTGAGTTTAGAGAGTTTGAGGTGCTCGAAGGCTGGGAGGGATCAAAGCAAAGGTACAACTGAGTGTCATCTGCATAGAAGTGAAAGCCTAGATTGTGCTTGGCAATCACATCAGCAAGAGGGAGAGTATAAACCGTGCAAAGAACCAGACCTAGCACTGAGCCCTGAGGTACTCCATATTTCAGAGGTACTTCAGATGATCTTTGTCCATTCACGTCAATACTCTGGAGTCTCCCATTGATATAGGACCTGAACCACTGCAGGACAGTGCCAGTGATGCCCAGGCGAGATGAGAGGCGCTCTAGAAGAACTGTGTGATCGATGGTGTCAAAAGCTGCCGAAAGATCGAGCAAAACAAGCAGAGACACTCTACCCATGTCTGCATTCCTAAGTAGGTCGTTGTATACCCTAAGGAATGCTGACTCTGGTGAGTGATTAGCTCTAAAGCCAGACTGGAACTTACTAGCAAGGTGTGAGGTTTCGATATATGAGTTTAGCTGGTCTGCCACGACCCGTTCCAATGTCTTTGATAGGAATGGTAGAAGGGAGACTGGGCGGTAGTTGCTTAAGTTCTCTTGGTCTAGTGTCGCTTTCTAGAAAAGTGGCCTGACTACAGCTTTTTTGAAAGGTGCTGGGACATGACCTGAGGCTAATGACATATTAATGATGTTAGTTATGCATGGCTGCAGCAGATCAATGCAACGTAGGAGCAAGACAGTGGGAATAGGGTCCAGAGGACTTGTTGTCTTCTTTGATTGAGATACGAACTTTAGGACTAGATCACTAGTGACCTGCTTAAATGCAGACATTGAGGTGCAGCCAGGAACCGAGGAACAGCATTCTAGTGGGGAGGTTGTCATCGCAGGGATGGATTCCCTGATCTTGTCTATCTTCTGCACAAAGAATCGAGAGAAGCGATCGGCTAGATCATCACAAGGATCATCAGGTAAGGAGCTAATCTGGGAACGGTTGAGGAGATGGTTTATTGTCGACATCAGCATTTTTGGATTGTGCATCTGTGAATCAACAATGTTTCTATAGAAGCTAGACTTGGCCTTTGCTAGGATCGATTGGTACGACTTACAGTAGTCTTCATATGCCTGTCGATGGACAGTTAGTCCGGATCTTTTGTATGCCTTTCGTTTAGTAGACCTGGCTAGTTTAATGTCTGTGGTAAGCCATAGGCCGTCTGGGTGGGGGCGCACAGTGCGCTTTGTCAGAGGTGCCAACTCGTCGAGCGTGTCTTCTAGTGTCGCGTTGTAGCTATCTACCAATGATGACAGATCGGAGGGAGGACTGAACAGCAGAGGTGAAGCAGATATTCTCGCACGGACAGCATCGATGTCAAGGGTCTTGAGGTTTCGCGATTCACAGGTTATTTTAGAGGAGGATGTGGGCACACACTATAGATTGAATGAGATCTGCATGTGATCAGATAAGCAGGATTTGGTAATAATTGGTGATGACAAAGTGCAGTTGTATGAGAAAATCTGGTCGAGTGTGTGACCCTTGATGTGGGTAGGGCCATGCACACGAGCCACAAGAGACAATTAGTCAGTCAATGCACGTAATTCGGTGCTGAAAGCGGCAGATAAGTTATCAAAGTGAACGTTGAAATCACCCATAACGAGGAAGGATCGATTTCTTGCACACAGAATCGAAATGAGATCGGAGAAATCTGAGATAAAGGAGGACTTGGTACTTGGTGGGCGATAGACTACTGCCACTATCGATAGCTTGTTTTCGGGTGAGACCAAGACAATTGATTCAAATGACTACTTTGAGGGTACCGCAAATGGTTTGAAGTTGAATTTCGAGCGCACGATAATAGCAACTCCATCTCCAGTTTTGATTGATCTAGGGGTGTGAAAGAACGAGAAACCAGATGGAGTAGGTCTTTAATTGTCGGGCAGTTGCTCGATTTCAGCCAAGTTTCAAATGGTCAAAACAAAGAACCTCGATTGCGAACAGAAGCCGGTGAGAAAGGGCCAAACTGGTTTGGTCCAGCGGTTAAGGTGCTTGCCCCGACCAAGGTCTAGCTGAGGTCGTGGGCTCGAGCCCACATGCATATGTTAAGTACCTGACTTGAGATTAAGTTCTCTTGGGGCACTATACAAGTGAATACAAATGAATTACGTATAAAGAGACAAGGCGAAAGGGACACCCAAGCTAGAGCACCACACAAAAGTCCACTGGCATCGTTAAGGAATAAACAGCGACACCAACATCAAAATAAAGCATAACAACGAGCGCTTTTATAGCTGTCTCATTTAGCTCCCCGTCATAAATATAGAGTAGACTGCTGTCCCATGGTCGAGTCTCTGGGCAAGGAATTCACACTGGAGATATATCTTAGGTGATGTTTGACAAGTTTGGCTACTTTCAGCTATACAACATTGCTACAATAGGGCTTGCTTAAGACAGGGGTACCACATCTAAATTGGTCCATGCATTTGTGACATTCCATCTGGACTTCTGTAACACTGCTAGCTGGCCTACCGGCCTGTGCAATTATGGGCTAGCAGTTAGTGCAAAACTGCAGCTAGGTTTCTCTGTCGTGAGCATCGCAGTTGCCACATAACACCACTTCTTTCCGGCCTGCATTGGCTCTCAGTCAAGCAAAGCATCGACTTCAAGGTTCTTTCACTCACTTTTAGGTCCATTCATTATTTGGTTCCAACCTACTTATCAGATCTACTCTCCCACCAGGCTAAGCCTCATACCACCAGCTTTCGGAATCAAAATGTTTACCTATCCCTCGTACAAAAGCTCAAATCCTACCGAGACCGTGCCTGTAGTTCGTATGCCCCCAAAGCCTGGAACTCACTCCCGACTGTGGCACGACATCTCACTTGTCCACATAAAAAACCGCACCTATATCACAGAATTTATTGGGTCTCTTGTGATTCGTCCTTTATGTGCTTATGTGTGCTGCCACTAACCATACTTACATGCTGACCCTGTGCATGCCACCCCTAACCATGTTATTCTTGTTGTTTATTGAGCATGCTACCACTAACTATTCGATCGTGCTTTCTTTGCAGCAAATGCAAAGCGCTTAGAAAGAGATTGAGTTATGTGAGGGCGCTTTATCGAATGCATTATTATTATTATCATTACAGTGCCGCCAGGTGGCTGCCTACCTTACGAAGCTCCCTCCCTCACACAGCTCAACAGCAGCTTTTGGTAAATGTGGTTCGCGCTCTTCGTTCGATAGCGGACGGCCGGAATATCAGTAGTAGGGCTGGTGCAAAACTGTGCAGCTAGGCTTGTCTGTCATCAGCGTCGCAGTTGCCACATCACACCACTTCTCGCCGACCTGAACTGCCTACCAGTCAAGCAACGGATTGACTTCAAGGTTTTGTCGCTCACTTTTAGGTCACTGCATTCTTTGGCTCCAGCTTATCTCTCGGATCTACTCCCCCACCAGGCCAAGCATCGTACCACCCGCTTTTCGGAATCCAATAGTTTACCAATATCTCGTACAAAACTCAAATCCTTTGGAGACCGTGCATTTAGTTCGTATGCTCCGAAAGCCTGGAACTCACTCCTGACTTGCGTCACAACATCCCCTGACTTGACCACATTAAAAAAGAACTTAAAAACACAATATTTAGGACAGCATTTAGCGTGTCCCTGTGATTCGTCCTTCATGTGCTTATGCGTGCTGACACTGTGCATGCTGCCACCAACCACAGTTGCATGCTGACCCTGTGCATGTCACCCCTAACCATTTTATTCATGTTGTTTATCAAGCATGATATTACTCACCATTCAATCGCGTTTCCCTTTGCAGCCAATGTAAAGCGCATAGACAGAGATTTGAGTTCTCTGAGGGCGCTTTATCAAGTTATTATTATTTAATATAGTACGGGTTACTCAACCAGTATTATTGTTTACTACGAACGTGTAGTCCGGAACCGGTGTGAGGGCGCTTGTGGAGTGGGCCCTACCTGCGGTCCTGGGCATGAGGTATCGGTTAGGATCCCGAGATGACTTCTTTATCAGCTGCGGAGCTCTCAGCGCACGCGAGCCTTCGTCAGACGCCAGATAACTTTCACATCCTGTGCAGTCCATCCCAATTCGGCGCCTCGCCATATCTGAAGCTTCGCAATGCAACGCGAATCAAATAGGATGGGTACCAACAGCGGGTCCATTAAAAAACAGTACAAACTCCACCTGTGTCAAGGCCGACCATAGATGCAGTTATCCGCAAGCATCGTGGAGATAATTCTGTGAGAGCTGGGACTAAGAACGTGTCTAATTAACCTCAATAGCCTATCTAAGGAGATGCTATCAAGCCAGCACTCATGACAAGTTCGTTATCCACGTAAAACAGCGTTTTTGGAGGTACTTCCTCAGCAACTGAGTGGAACTTACTTGGTAGGCATATAATTTAATGTAAGAGTTTAATTGGTCTACCAATGCACGTTCTAGTGTCCTTGGTGGGATCCGTAGTAGGGAGACTGAGCGGAAGTTTTGCTTGTCTCGATTCGTTTTCTAAGGAGTGGCCTAGCAACCTTTGTGAATGATAGGTTGACGATTCTTGTAGCTAAGGGCGTAGTTATTTTGTTTAATAAGCAACTCAGCAGCAAATCAAATAAATTATTTCAGTGGAGCAACAGGGACAAGGTCTAAAGGGCTAATAGTCTTCCCAAGGCGGTTGTTTTTCACGACCTCGGTCCCGAGGTGTGGGTTTGAATCCTACAATGGGTGATCCTTTATTGCCACTGCAAGCGGTGGTGATAGCAGTCAAGGCTCTTCTGTCGCTACACATAAGAGGCTGTTAAAGAAGCTAGTATTTTTCCTAGACTGGTAGACGAAAATCGAGATGAGGTCAGTAGTGGCAGGCGTGAAGGTGGCCTTTGAGTTCAAGCAAGGGAGGGAGAGTAAGAAGTGCATTGTTGATGCTACCTTGGGGATGGAATCTCGTATTTAATCTATCTTGCTGACAAAGAAGATAGAAAAAAGTGATCTGTTAGATCGTCTCAAAGACCATTAGGTAAGGCTCTGATCTGGGAGTGGTTAATGAGATGGTTGGTGGTCGACATCAGCATCTTTAGATTGTGCATCTGTGATTTCTCTATGATTTTGTAGAAGCTAGACTTGGCCTTAGCTAGGATGGATTGGTGCGACCTACAATATTCCTACAATGAGTCGACGGAGATTTAATCTGGATCTTACACCTAGCTAGTTTAATGTCTACAGTAAACGACAGACCATTTGGAAAAAGGCATACAAAGTGCATATTCGGTGGAGCAAACTCATCCAGAACATTTGCCAGTGACATGTTGTAGCATTTCACCAGTGAGTACCTGATGAACAGAGGGTTGAGAGGCAAAAAAGTTGTTTTTTTTTACAGCATGAATGTCAAGGGCCTGAAGGTTTCACAACTCACAGGTTTTTAAAACCCGAGGTGACACAAGTGGTTGACCTTATGCAATCTACATGTGGTCAGATGTGTTGATCGTGGTAATAACTGGAGTTGAGAGCACACAGTCATGGAGAGCATCTGATCTAGTGCAATGGTATGGCCCGAGTGATTCTCACTAGTTCGGGTAGCGGCACAGTGCATGTAATGTGCTAAAACCTGAAGCTCAAAATATGCCAACGGTAAAAATGCAGCGCTCGATGTAGTGAATGCAGCGCTAGCAACAACGCCATAGCAGAAAAAGCAGAAACAATAGCTTCTATATTACGGCTGATACGACAGGTGACTTCCAGCAGGCTCGCTAACAGGCTTACTTTAGGTCAAGCTCAGCGCTAGGTGTCACCGACTGGCAGACCGTTACTCCAAAAAAGCTACTGCAGTCAGGCTCTTGCCTTATATAGTTCCAGGTCATAAGTCAGACAATAATCACTTTCGTAAGTAGTTATACATCATGCTGCTCATAAGCATGGGCTTATCGCGGCTATTTAATAAGCGGCTCAGTTCAAATTCAGTGGCATAGCTTGTAGTTCGTAATCGAGTTTCAGCTGTCAAGCTTAAAGTCCATGATCGCGGGACATTACTCAATCCACTCCTTTAAAACAGGCGTCTGTCCTCGGACATTTGATTGCTCCTAGACTGGTAATGCCTGTGACAGCCTCAATTGAGCTTGTAGCATCCAGATGTCTCTGGGTTGCTACGAGCAGGAAATTAACCGTATCGTCAAAACACCGTCTGCCAGTAGCCGTCGACAGAATTTTTAAAGGTTTTAAGCTTGCCATCTGCACCATGACAGCCCTTTGTTATGAGTGGGGCATGCATATGACCCAAAAGAGGAAATAAATCTGCTAAAGTAGCACACAGAAGGGGTCAGTTGGATCATTGAATTAACGCTAAAACCACCAAGTTCTAAGACTACTTTTCTGAGACACAGCATCGAAATTGAATAAAAGCAAATCTAAAATAAGGCCAGATTTAGAATGATAATGCATTCGATTTAGCGCCCTCAGAGAACCCAATCTCTTTCTAGGCACTTTACATTTGCAGCAAAGGAAGCACGATCGAATGGCTAGTGGTAGTATGCTCAAAGAAAACAAGCAAAATATGCTTAGGGCTGACATGCTCAGGGTCAGCATCCAAACATGGTGAGTGGCAGCATGCAGTGTCAGCACGCATAAGCACGTGAAGGACGAATAACAGAGACCCACCAAATGCTGTCCTAAATAGGTGTTTTTAAGTTCTTTGTAAATGTGGTAAAGTCAGGGGATGTTCTGACGAAAGTCGGGAGTGAGTTCCAGGCTTTGGGAGCATACGAACTAAATGCACGGTCTCCAAAGGGCTTGAGGTTTGTGCGAGGTATAGGTAAACGATTCGATTCCAAAAATCGAGAGGTATGATGCTTAGCCTGGTGGAAGATAGCTTAGTACCGAGAGGCGATGGATTACCACCACCAATGGCTCCCTATTGTTGGAGGGAACTAGTACAAGAGATTCAAAAGTATGCTTCGAAGGGACTGCAAATGGCTTGAAATTGAGAGAGGGGCGAGTTACTGTGGTAACTCTGTCTTCGGTAGTACTGACCTCAGAGTACTTTTACGAACGTGCCGAGTAGCTGCTTTTGTACTGAAGTCTTTCACTGTGGCCATGGAACAGGCCTGTGCCCACCTGGGGCACATCGGTTCTTCTTTGATGGGCTATTAAGTACGTGGTTTCTAGGGCTCAGTAACCTTTCCTTGATGGGCTGTTTGGGGCACGTGTTGGCAGACCCAGCAAAAAACAGGCAGAGGCAATTAGGACGCAAGCTGAAGCGGTCGTTTACTGGCGAGACGTGAGCATCTGGTGAGAGACGGAATTAGGACGCTTGACACAGTGGACGTGTGCTCGTGCATTGCGAAAGTCAGGAGAATATACAATTTTGGAAGCATTCGGCGGTTTCAGTATCGTCGTTGAAATTGAGCCACTTAGTCCACAAACGCAGAGCTTATAATGTTGCTAGTCTTCGTCGACATTTGTCAAATACCTGCGAAAAAAGCTTGAATACATGCAGATATGCCGAATGTAACGAAACACGGTAGCTGCAAAGGACACATCCATCTTAACATAAACAGTCGGCGTCCTTTTACGTATAATACTCAACACTTGGACAGCCGAAGAAGGCTACAGGTGTCCAGCACTAGCCAGGGGGAGCAACTTAGTTCAAAGTACTAACGAATAGTGTTTTGCTGGAAACCCAGAGTACAACCTACTGAATATTGCACGAGCTGACCTTTGTACATTACCAAAGCATAGATTAGGAAATAAATGGTTCTTAATCGCTAAAATTCAGGAACCGTGACTAGCAGCTGGGCAGTCATAACCTGTTTGATGTTGTATTCCAACGTTTCAGCGTAAATGTCAGAAACGTCTGTAGGGATGGCGGTGGTAATGGTCGCTGAGTTATTTGAGTTAGGTGGTCGCATATCGCAGTAAGTACAGTCACTCATGTCTGTAATTTCCCGCTTCGGTCTTCCGATACGTTAACGGAAGGTTGACGGCTGAGGTTTTCGCAGCTCGCTGTACTTCTGCACCCTATGGGTGCTGCTAGTGAGGTGCTTTGCTTATCTGTTGGTAAGAAATCGAACAAGCTTTGACCGTATTGCAAATCGAAAATAAGTGGCACAATTCAGCACGGCCTCGAAAATTATAAGGCCATAGCGATTGATCTACGCAGAACTTGTCCAGCTCAAATAAAGAACTTCCAAGCTGAGTATGTTGCGGTACCGCTGCAAGTAAAAGTAGACACTGTCCGAAATTGACTACCAAACTTAGAATGTTCAGCACTGATTACTGAACGCTTCAAGTACCGATTCGGCAACCTTAGCATAATCGTAACCTTACGAAGTTGGTCGACATGCAGGGGCTCGCAGATCAAGGCGTAGTATTCACAAAGTTGAAATCTGAATGACAATCTCAAAGGATGCCACGTATTCGTCTCGACACGCAAAACCTGAAGCTTTCTCAAGTCGGCTAAAATGTGCAGACGAGTTGTTTGTAGTTCGATAGTATGCAGGCTCCTCTGATAAGGTTCTGGTGAGCAACTGTTAGAAGCATCACCAAGAGGGGCCGGTGCACAGCTGTGGTCCGCCTGTGATGTGGCGTAGACACAGGCCGGTAACCCGCTGGTGGACAGATGGTGGAATCACCATCAGGGTCGACCTGTGCAAAAGTTTCGGTCCTCCTCGATGAATCATCGGGGTCGACTAGGGGACCGGGGAGTCGAGGAGAGGACAGTCAAGTGGGAGAAGGGGCCGAAGGGAGCCGTGCGCCCATCGGCTCCGTGCCTCGTAATAAACTATTGGTGTTGGTCATCAGCTGACTCTCTGCTTTGCGAATCAAACGACATTGTCAAAACACAGAAGGGATAAAATCGAAAGGCAGACTTCTGCCTAATCAGATAACATCGGCACATTACATATTATGTCGTCGCCGCACCAAAAAATAATCACACACGGTTCTTCCTCGGGCAAGTAGCAAGGACTATCGACTATCACATGACTCAAAAGTGCTAATGCCATCAGCAGCACGATCGAGATTGGTACATCAGTCCGTCCAGCATCAGATCAGCAGTCCATTAGCTCTATAGTTTGTTCAGTAGCTGTCTCAATACATACTACAACATTCACAGACTCCAGAGAGAAAATAAAATGGCATGGGAAGAACGATCCGTTCGTTGATGACAAATTTAATCAAAGCTAATATACCAGACGTCAGCAGGTAGCTGGCAGCCAGTTCCTAACTCTTGCGGAAAATCTTACATACTGGCTTTCCAAGCAGTGCATTACGTTTTCCGATTTCAAATTGTGAAGCCACAAAAATCGCTAGAAACTGCATCCTTCCCACTGGACTGATATTCCTCAATTCTCTGCAGTACTTAAAATGTGTGGACAAAACTAACGCTTGCCACTTGTGACATGATCTCTAACGAAGTCTAGCAATACTAACTGCCCTCTAGACTCTGTAACCACTTTCCTGCTTTTGAGATACATCAATGAGCTGCTGCTCTGTATAAATAATCTAATAAATAATTCCTTAACCAGAGGTCTTGTCGCTAGATCTTTCGTATAGGCTCTCGTGTTGCAGACCAGGAGAACTTGAGTTACTTCCTCTCAGCCTCCCAACTATCTCCAACAACTCATTCCTATAAAAAACACCGGAACGAATAGCCAAACACTTGCATCGAAGCGTCAAACATGGCAAGCTCCAGTCAAGTTGTAGAGCCAATCGCTCCACAGAATTAGCGCTGCTGCGAGCATACAATTACGTTCTGAAGAATGTCAGACTTAGGTAAACTCACAATGCTTGATTTGCTGGATCTTTTTTTGGCTTGGGCACAGGCCGGTATTTTTTCTCCGGTTCCTAACATGCCGTTGAACAGCTGTTGGATGTAGACGGTCCGGTGCCCAGGTGTGGTCCAACTGCAGGGATCCATGAGCCCACCGTTGATGAGCGGTAGATGATAGGCAGAGGCGGAAGGAAGGCGGTGGGAACGCAGGAGAGAACTGCTGTGAGCCGTTTCGCCGAGAACGTTAGCAAATACTCGGTTGTTCTTGCCAACTCAGTGGCGTAGGGACGGACCGGTGCCCAGCTGTGATCTGGCGGCTGTGGTTTGGACACACGCCGGCTTTGCCCTCCAGCTAACCCACGGGGATGAGCTGTGGCTGGGAGGGAGGGAAGGCGAGTTGGAACGCCGGCGTAGGGGAGAACGGCTGCGTTTCGGGAGCTCTGTAGGCGCCTGCAAGAATATAGTCTTTGTACGTCAGCTTCGGCATTCTGCCTGCTTCCACGTACATGCTGCTTGGAAAGCATTAATCTAAAAACTCCATGGACGTCAGACTAGACATATCGTAGCTTTCAATCGCTCAATCGATGGAAGCTACTATGAGGCCGAGGGGGGAGAGTGATTAGGCTAGGCAACTTCCGGCGTTGGAGCTACGAGGTCAATAGGCACAAGGGAAACAGTTCACCGGCTCTCGAGAAGGCTTTACGTGAAGCGAAGACTGGCAGGTTCCCAGTAAGCGCTCGTCAAAGTTCACTTACTTCAGTTGAAAATGCTCTTGCAATATTTCTGCTTCGAAGGGCTCGTTACACTAGCACTCGTGAGACTCAAGAGGATTTGCCTTCGGGAAGATACTTAGTGTCTGCTGACAGCATTCTTCTACTGCCACGAACCTGAAGGTCTTCTAAGAGTGGCAGACGCTGTGCGAAGTTGCAGAACTGACCCAATTTTTTGGGAATCATCGGCTTCTACAGGAAATTCGTCCTGGGCTAGGCAAAGACTTTGGCTGTGCTCTGTGACTATCTTAAAAAGATGCAGTATTCGGACCAATTGCACGGCAACTTTACCAAGCCCAAGCAAATATCAATCAATGACGTGGTACTCAAATCAATGAGACCCAGATCTGAAATTTATCGTGATGTGCGATCCATTCTCTACCGAAGTTGCTTAAGTCCTTCAGAAGTTGGCGACCGTGGTAGACAGCAACCGGTCGCTTTCGGCGGATGGTCGCAAAACAGAAGAGAAGCCATGTGTACTCAGCTAGAGAGTTGAAGTGACTTGCTGTGAAAACCTACAGCCTTATTTACTACGCACGCACTCAATTCTGCAGGTTAAGAAGAATGCCTAGAGAGCTACCTGCTGTCGATGGCTTTGGATCCTTTGGCTTGATGGTTAATATTGTACACGCGTGTAGGACCAAAGCCACGGATGATGTCCTAGGCCTGTCGACACACAAAGTATCTCCGATACCCCTAGACTGCAGGTTTTCATTCATTGAAATAAGAGAAGAACGGGAAAAGGATCCACACCTTATTAAACCACGGTAAGACCTTTCGGTCGGTAACTTCACGGACATACTATCCAGTATATCATGACAAGTGTCAGGAACGAAGCCGACCGACAAATGAGCCGAATTCGGCTATGGGTAAAATTCCAACTCCAATTAGCCTTTCGAGTTCACCCTGATTGACTTGGAGGACAACTTGACATCGACACCATTCACGAAGCAATTAGTATTTCGTGGCGATCTACGACTACTTCTCCAAATATATTATCGCGGTTATACTTCCTAACGAAAGACGAGACCGTCATGACGGCTTTCTGAACACCTGTCTCGGCTTCTCCAAGAAGACTTGTCACCAAATGCATATCGATAAGGTATACATGTGTGTTTACCACTCAGCCACAAATTGTGGAGTAGAAAGATGCAGTAGAGCCACCGGCGACTTACTTAGGCTGTTCATGCTAGATGATCAGCCAGACTGTGATGTTTAGGTGTCTTTCCTGTGCTCCGCGTACAACAGGCCGATGTGTGGGGCACACACGCAGGGACGAAGATGAAGATTCACATAAAATTAGTCCAACGGTGCGTATTTTTTGCTCACGGACCGGTGGCGAGATTAAGCACTGAGATGTAGCTATCACGACTCAGTGTGCCTGGGCGTACATTGTTGAATGCGATCGCATCGGGTCGGCAGCTCTATTAGAAGAAAGAAAACAGGAAGGGATGGCACCTGTGCAGGCCGATAGAATGTGGGTGGCACGTGACGACGACGATCGCAAAGCCACCAAGCCAGCCCAAGCTGGCGGCTAGCCAAAAGCAGCTGCGAGAAAGACAGCTCACCCCGGCGGTTGACGTTCGGAGAAATGGAGCGTCGGCCTGAGCAGCTCGAGCGAGTCGCTCCCTGGCGCTCACGTATGCACTCAAGCACTCCCAACGCCACTATTTGGGCTAGTGGCCAGGCATCGCAGACAGCGAGTGCATGGCGACATAACGCTGGAACCACAGGACCGGGCGTTTCGCGGTTGGCCCGATCTCGCGGTCGACAGAGGTGGCCTTTCGAGAGCCTTCGCAGTCTGCGACTGCAGCAACAATGAGGGCGACCAGCGAGCGACAACAACAAAACAGTCGAGGTATGTGCCCGAAGGACGAGGTCTGGCCATGAAACAGGAGGCCCCAGGTGCAAATGCTAAGCTCTAGGCTCACAGTAGGGATTCGAAAGCCGTCGGCCCGTTGGTCAGCGACCTCGCATACTTTATTCAATTTGCTATGGGCAAAGCCATATGTAGCCAGCCTGCTAGAGGTTGCCGTACTGTTGGAAGGATCGGCAGCGGGAGAACGAAACGCAAAACCGCGAGGTTCATTGCGAGCTAACTGATGTTGACAGTGAAGCAGTGGTGATTGACCACCCTGATGCCGAATTCAAGCTGCTACACGATAGGTGCTGGAATACCGTGCTGCACCGGCCGACCTACCAGGATATGAGGGCATATCGATCCGCGGCTTCTTCACTGTCGCCGACCGAAGTGCGGGTGCCATGCGAATCTCCGGCGATCGTAGAAATCCGGCAGCCTCCAACGCACTATAAGTGGGCAGTAATCTGCATGGTAGTCCACGGCCGAAACTATTATTATAAATGTGCTACAGTGGCTCCTGCTCTAGCGTCCTTTGCCAAAAAGCACTGCACACATAGCGGGTTCTAGTCCTTGTCATAGTCCTTGCCGACTCACGAGAAATGCTGGGGCTGCTGCCGCCGTCTCCAGGGCGGCTAACAACTTGCAGGTGCAGCTCCGATCTACGGAGGTATGCTGACGGTACCGGAGAACAAGACCATGGCTTCGACGTACACAGACGAGTCTCTATTTCATAGCAACAGAGAAGCTCGAGTTTACCGGACCAGCAACAATCTAGAAATCTCCGACAACTCACAAAGCCCAAAATACAACTGAAGTGAGTGTAGTTTATGTTCGCGCTGATGGAGCGGCTCTCTACCAAGGCATCTACGGTGGACTTTCCGAGCGGCTCCTTAATCGCTTTTGAATGCAGTCAGCCTGCGGTGCTGCGAGTGATGGATGTGGTATGCGAAGGCTATTGGGCGGGGTTACGGGATTTACAGTACTTGGAGGACCGGAAGGCGAAAGGGAGTACAGGGATTGCCCGGCTTGCCCTGGACCTGCTCGGTCGACGAATAGGCTAGGTGGCAGGCTTGGCGGCAGTTATCTTCCTGAACATTGAGAATACAACACTTTGGTGTGCAGCACAGTGAGCTGGGCTTCAATGGCTTCGCTGGACTCCAGAATCCGTAGCTTTTCAGAAGTTCCGGTCATCAGCGCTTCCTTGGAGTCACGTGAGCGCTTGAAGCTGAGCAAAGACCCATAAGCAGAATTTGGAATGTAGTGTGTGGTTTTATTTAATTGTTGACACTGCCCCTGATCGCTGTACGAGTGGGCTGTGACACTCGATGTGGTAAGCAGCCGGGCCGGTCTATTAGCAGTTGTTTTGCCAAGGGAGTCGGGGGACTCCCTTGGCAAAACGAGAGGGGCGAGGAGAGTTGTGTTTCGCCCTGCTCCGTGTGGATGTGGAATAAGCTGGTGGTGTTGCACGTCGGCTAGCGTTCTGTGCCATTCGCGACGATAATTCAGACTAAATAGTGAACAGTTGAGTTTAGGCGAATCGGAACGCGAAGTCCTATCCATTTGCTTTTGCAAGTCACCGATTCAGCAAGCGTAGCACTGTCCTAACCGAATGAAGTTGGCAGCCATGCAGAGGTACACAGATAACGGCATTGCATTCACAAGGTTCAAGTCTCAATGGCCTAATCGAAGATGTTGCTGCGTATACAACACTACAAGAAAAGAAGAGCTTCCCCAAGTCGGCAAAAACGTATAGGCGTGTGAAGGAACGTGACGCGCCAGCTTTCGAGCACTGGACGAGGACCCTACGAGGGCTCCGGCTGCCTAAGCAGCTGCAGGCGCTCGAGCGGTGGAGGGGCGGACAATGACTCTCGGCAGTGTAATGATAAGACGCATCGGGGATGACCTGAGCAAGTTTATTGGCAGCCGTGCTATGTCTGCTCCCGGACTGCTCGGTGTGCGAGGCCTCTCCTGATTGGTCACAATGTTGTGACTCCACCCTGCTAGCTCTGCTATCACTGACAGAAAATCCAAGCATCCTAATCCTAATCCAAATACTAGCAATGGCCCAAATCCTAGCAACGGCAGCATCTGAGGGGACACACTTCTACCGCAAACTGCAGCCAGCTGTCGGGCCGGTTCGGAACGAACGATGGCTCGACAGTGCAAAAACAACGCTTGCATCGAATATAAGGGCGGCCGAAGGAGCACAGAGGAAGGAGGGCTAGATCCCTAGACGCCGGCAGCCGTGTAGCGTGTATAGACTAGGCTTGATGGGCGTGGTTTATAATAATAATAATACACTTGATAAAGCGCACTCATAGAACTCAATCTCTTTCTAGGCGCTTTACATTTGCTGCAAATGTTTGCAGCTTAAAGTGGTTGGTGTTGGAGCCTGCAGGCGTGTTGCTCGGTCACAACAATACCCAGCCCGACGACAGGTCACGCGGAGGGCTGTCACAAGGCGCCAGAAACATGCTCACGTTCACAAAATAAAGGGTATCTTCTAGGTTAACCGAAGTAGGTTCACTCCTGCTACAATCATGAGCGAACTTGAGTTCCAGCGGCTTATTAATCATCCCAGTACTGCCCGTGGTTGACTGTCACATACCGGCAGATTCTTGTTCGGATGCCATCGGTCTAACCGTTCGTTTAAATATCACGTAACGTCTTCACACGGTGCAGTAACACAATAACACCCAATAAGCGCATATCTTAACTCAGCTAGAGACTAATCTCTGGGTATAAGGTGCTATAAAGGAAACGCGGTAATACAACTCAAAATTTTTAGCATGGTATTGCTTGCAACTTACTTTATTGCAATATAATTTAATTTAACTTAACTGACTATGTAGTTGGATAAAACCGCTTGATTAAAATTTCGCATTAAATTATTTTACAAATATAGCTCCCTCACTTGTAAGCCCGGCTAGCTCAGTCTGAGACTCATCATGAGACTCTAATCTCAGGGTCGTGGGTTCGAGCCCCACGTTGGGCGTTCGTTTTTGAATCTCTTTTCATATGCATTTTAAAGCCCTAACGGCCCCTGATTAGATGGTTGGCTGAGCGTAGCTGGTGACCTTGGCCAAGTGGTCCAGCCAAAAGGGAATTACAATAATCAAGCCGAGACAGAACTAAAGAGCTACTTAAATTTTTTACAAGCCCCTGTGGGAGACAGCTCCTAATCTTGGATAGAGATCGGATGTGATGGCTAGCTGTAGAGGCAGTCTTCTGAATGAAGCTTTTGAAATTGAGGCAGCTGTCGAACACGACACCTAAATTACGAGCACGTGGTGAAGGTCGCACAATAGCATCACTTATTAGAACAGCAAAGCCTTTTAATCCAGCCACACGCTTATGTTGTCCTATGAGCAGCAGTTCGGTTTTATCGTCATTCAATTTCAGGAAGTTTTCCGACATCCAGGATCGAATATCGGCAAGGCAAGCATTCAGTTTCTTAGTTGCTGCAGCAGATTCCGACGGTTTAAATGACAAATACAACTGAGTATCGTCAGCATAAAAGTGATATCCTATTCCATGGGCCTTAATCACTTTTCCCAGAGGTTGTGTATAAATGGAGAACAGCAAGGGACCAAGTACAGACCCTTGAGGGACTCCACAGGTGACCCTTCTCGTGTTCTCGTGTCTGAGACCTGACCCCCACACGACACGGATTGAACACGATCAGACAAGTATGATTTAAACCACGCCAGTGCTTCGTCTGCCAGACCGATCGTGCGTTTGTGTGTGTGTGTGTGTGTGTGTGCGTGTATGCGTTTGTGTGTGTATGCGTGTGTGTGTGTGTGTGTGTGTGTGTGTGTGTGTGTGTATGTTTGCCCGAGCTTGCCTACACACATTTTTACATTTACAGATTCATGCATACTCAGTGTAAATGTTTGTATAGACACACACACACACACACACACACACACACACACACACACACACACACACACACACACACACACACACACACACACACACACACACACACACACACACACACAAATATATATATATATATATATATATATATATATATATATATATATATATATATATATATATCTGCCTATAGCGCTACCAATCAATGAGGGCAAAGTGACTGTAATGCCTATCTATAGACCGATGGAAATCCAGGCTGCTGTCCACAAAATCGGTTGCATATATTATTATATCTAATGTAACAATGAATAACAAGAGAATAGCTGAATTAAAAGTACACGAAAGATGTTGAAGGAAAATTTTCCAGAATTGAAAGCTACATGAATAATAGCGCCAATGTATTGCAATTGTTAAATTGAGGGGAATATCATATACAGTCTTGAACTCTTAGGATGCTGCTGCCCGATTGGAGAAATCAGCTCGGTGCGCTACTTTCATTAATCCTTCCGTGCAGAATATTTTGTCGCTAATCTGACACCACTCTTTTTTCTTATACCTAATTGTTGAGCTTCTCGAGCTTTTTAGGCAAAAAGACCAAATTTCTGTTCCCAGGAAAACTGAACGCAATTGACTGCACAGAAAGTCTTTCTCCTTCACTGTCATTAGTAATTAGTTATTAGTCGTTAGTCATTAGTCATTAGTCATAAGTCTCTGCATGTCAGTATCGCTTATATAGCCGGAAAGCATTGCCAAGAAAAGCATTTCAAAATCAGAAGTCCAACAAGCCATAGAAAGTGTAGTAGGTCTACGAATGACTGAATGCTTGTTTACTAAACATTTTTTTTTAATGAAATGCAACTGCTCCTACATAAAGATCTGTTACTTACTAGTATTCATGATTATGTGACTCATCAAAATAAAGGAGATGTTTGACACTTTATGCCACAAATCATCGATATTTGCTAATTGTTCTCGGTTAGACTGCAACACCCACACTTAACCCAAATCAATATGATGCTAATGAAAGTTAATGTGAGCGCCATTAAACACACTGATTTCAGCTAATTAATACAATTTTTTCTCTGCTTATTCGCGTTAATTCAATTGTTGCCTTGCACCTTTATGTAATATTCCGCAATGCTGGGGGTCTTTAGAGCTTTGGACTCAGGCTTTTAAGTATCCGTTGCATACCCGAAGAGGTAGTTTGATCTCAAGACCCTCATGGAATTTGCCCAAATTAATGCTTGTAGTGCATACGCTAGGCTCATATTTTCAAAAGAGTTTCCGTTTAGTTAAAACCCGGGGCAAACCATAACATACAAACATTGCAAGATACAGAAAAGGTAACTTGTTTGAAGCAAACCTGTGAAAAACGCAATCATTTCGCTTGCTGTGAAAACTTGGTATTCAATTTAGCGTTGCATAGAAATCTTGTAGTGCATCGTTAGTAGGTGAAATAGATATACGGTCTTTTGGAATGCATCTCCGTCTGTAACTCTTTAAAGCCACAAGGACTACGTAAGTGCTATTCAGGAGAACTTTATATTGCGCATACTCAAAGCATATGAGGCTTTCGGTGTGCATACGGTACAGTAGCGTCTAATATATCGATGGTATCGCTGCGACACCAACGAGTTTATTATCTCTAGTTGTTGGAGTATAGCTAAGGATTATTTTTGTGGCTTCTTATCTCTCTGCAAACGACAAAGTGTCGTAAGGCAGCGACCCTGGAGGCGCAGCAAAAAACCAAGCCATCTCTTTGTCATCAGCCGGAAATGCACCCCAGTCCCTCTAAAAATGGTTTTTCCCAATAAATAAATGTTTGTTGTAAAGCTTAATGTTTCGCCAGAAATCCGGAAGCATAGGCATATTTAGAATCAAGCCAAGGATGGCTAGGCGGGGGAGACCTTTCCAAAGCAGCCAATGGGGGACCGTAGCCCGCTGGTTCACCATTTTTTCAACATTCGTGGACGCCTCTGGCTACCCACTAATCCAAAAAAAATGCGAACCCACCCCCATCTAGAGCCCGAACATGTGCTCTGCCCCGCCTCTTTAGCCTTGCCTGCCTAACAGGAATCGTCTTTGTTTTTGCGAGTCTAAAACTATGAGCAACCCCTTTAGAACGCTAATAGCCCTCACCCACGTGAAACTCAAACGCCCAACGCACACGCCGAAGGCTCGCCGTTCTCGCTCCTATTCGGCGCAATCTAAAAAGTATTGGTAGCCTCTTCCCCCCCCCAGCAGCAGCTGTAACCCCTTGTAGGGGCGGCGCGCCCTAGACCGGCTTCGCGAGTCTCGCACCGCGCCGGGCGGCTTCTCGCTGCGAGCCAGGTAGCCCAACCGAAACCTCGGTGAGGGCGAACTTCAGGGGTTGATGGGCCATCCCAATCGGGCTCGACAGGAATGCCTCACCCTTAATCTCGCCGCTGTCAAGCGCTAGAGCGGGCGCGAGCGACGCGGCCCGCCGTTCGTTGGATCTTAGGCGATTTGCCGTAGCTAAGTAGCCCCTATCGAATTGCTGCTCAGCAGCTGTCAGAGCGGATGTCAAAGGGCAAACTTTCTAGCAGCTACTCAACTTCTGGAAGCGTCCGGTCCCCGGCCGTCACCCAAGAGAGCGAATGGGAAGCGAGAGCTGCGAATGGACGCCGAACGGAATTCCATCCAGGTAGTGGGCATCGGCGGCTCTGCCGAGTTGAGGAAGCTGCTGCTCCGTTCACAACGCAGGTGGCGCAGTGCGCTCCGCCGCCGTCGCCGCCGCTGCTCGGGCTGGTCCGGTTTCTCATTTGGGCAGGCCTCGGTGAATGGCTGGGCGGCGGCAGCGACGTCAACTGCTCGGACGTCGGTGCGAAGTCGTAGGAGCCCTTCCCGATCAACGGGACGGTAAGAGGTCTCGCTCTCAGTGAAATCGCATGCGCGTCTTGGTCGTGGCTAATACGTGCGGGATTGCGGGGTTTAGGGGCGCCGCGGCCCGACGGCTTTTGACATCGGCGTTGCTGCTTCCCGCAGCAGCCGCTGCAGCGACGCGCCGTGAAGCTGGCGGTCGGAAAGCGCGCCGCGCCGGCAGATCTCCACGGCCGCGCGTGCACGAATAGGGCAGAGCTTCCGGTAAAAAGAAATGACAGCCGCCGGTTGACGCCGACGCCGAGTTTGCTTGCTGGCCGAACGAGTGGCGCGCATACAAGCTCGCGGCATCGCTTCGAGGAAGAATTCGTTTCGAAGCTCCTATTTGGTAGTGCTCGATTCTCACTGCCGAAGAAGTTGCACCCCGAAGGCTCTTTGGGCGCATTTGGAAGTGACACGCACACCTCTATTTGGAGTGCCCGAGGCTACTCCGCGACGGCTACCTGCCCGACGGCAGCGCGTATGCAACGCGTCTAAAGAGAAGGTTGATGGGCGAGAATAAAATCTTAACGGCTGCGAACTGATTCCGCTGTCACGCCAGGTGCCTCACGTGCGCCAAGCGGATGCCTTTTTCGGATAACACGGATCGTGATGAAACGTGAACCTGCTAATTCAGCCAGGATATAATTCCTAGGCCGATATATTATGTATATACATATCGGCCTAGGAATTATTCACGATACCAGAATTATTAGGATTAGGAAGCGATTGTGTCATAGCTTATGGTTACGCGACGTAAGCAGCCAAACTAGTATAATATTCAGTGATTTGCACTCTGGACCTTGAGAGGCTTGTTGCGACGGCAGCAAAGCTTTGTCTCATGAAGCCAAGCTGAGACCGTTTTCCCACACTTTCGGAGTCCTGCTTGCCATTTGTCATTCTTTGTCTGGGAGAGTTTCCTGCTACCGAGGGCCATCGCCAGGCCAACGATTTTCCCGGGTTCCAGGAAGACCGCATCCGGTATCGGACAAGAGCGCACAATAGCAGTATGACTCCGACGTCAAAATCCCCTGACAGGGATTTAAGGATTGTCCGGTTCAGGAGGACTCAGACAGCCTGCGCTGCGGAGCGCACTATGCCGCTTTGTATAAATAGACGCATAAACTCAACGACTTGCATTGAGCTCTACAGGCGCGCACTCGTCAGCTGGCGCGGCCCAACCGCGGCGGCGCGTCTCCGCGTCAATAAAGTAAGCTGGCGCACGTTACCGACGGGGACTCGCTACGCTAAGACGCGGGTGCCCTCTAGCTTGCCGTCGTGCTGCAGTAATTTCGGCAAGCCTGCGCGTATTGAAGCTGCGCTTGCGAATTTGTACTTGCCGTGCACCAAGGCGCCAGCACCAGCTTCGCCGGCATTCGTCGCGCGCGCATTGGCGAAGGTCTTGTGAGGAGGTTACGAGCGCTGCTGCGATTGAGGCCCGATTGTGACCTTAATGAAAAGCCGCTGTAGCGCGCTTGCAGCAGTTCGCTGCAAAGACGCTCGTACAGCGCATTCGAAGCTCAAGGTTTTCGGTGCGCCGTCAGTGGGCTAAGCTTTCTTCGCACGCTAGGGCATTGCCCACTGCAAGCGAAAGTGGATGGCTGCCAGGACTCGTCTGCCGCTACGGAAATAAGGCTACCGAATCAGCTGACCGTTAATTTTAGGCAGAGAGCTGGCGTAGTAAATCCTGGCAGCACTTTCGCAAGAAAGCCGAGGAACCGAGGCTGGAGTTTTGCCAGTCCAGTGTCCCTGCCGAGAATACCCCTTCAGCCAAAATACATCCTCTGGTTCCGTATTGAAGGAGCGGTAATAATCACTCACGGGTTGCACCCGGTTTCTGGAGACGAGCTACATACTTGGGAAGTCGAGCAGTAGATAAGGTCTCAGGTGACCAACCCACAGCAGATTTAAGGGTCTGAGCTCTGCACCCAATTGCAGCTGAAATAGGCGCATTCGTTCTCTGAGTGCACCGGCATTCAGCTCGGGCGCGTTGGTGGGTGTAATTGGCATGTGACCAGAAATTTAAAGCCACAGCTGTATCGACTACTGTCGAAAAGGTATTCTCAACACTTCTGCCAGTAAGAGCACTGTCAGGTAATCCAGGGCTTGTGGCATGGGTTTCTGATCGAGGCGAAAACAGGGTTTATGGCTTTGAGTACCATCGCAGAGACTCCAAAGCGAGCTGTGCGCGAGGTCTAGCGAAGTAAAAAACAAGTTTCCCGATTCAGCAGCCTCATTTGTGTAGCCGCAGAAGAGCCTTAAAGGCTATCGCCACCTCTTGCAGTGGACAATAAGGGATCACCCACTGCAGGGCTCGAACCCACAACCTGGGTCTTAAAGATCGAGCACCTTATGCCTGGACAAAGACCCAACGACGAAATGACTCGCGGCGTAAGGCAGAATATCAGCAGTAGGGCACAGTGTGTTTCATACTTGCTACTTATGGTGTACAAAGTAGACGAACGCAGTCTGAAACTTTTTCGCAGAGCATAATACAAATACGCGTCGACAACTCAACGATTTCCAGGCGTTCGCTTGCCTGCCCTATGGGCGTACTTGCCCACCCTATTCCATGCCGGTAGCCAAAACGCTTCTGAACAGGACTAGTCTTTCCGAACTGTCTCACTTGTTCTTTCAAATAGCTGACCGGAGCAAGGAGGTGCTTAGTTGGTCTTAGCGCCCCCTTCTACCAGCTACGACGGCTCGGCTCGCGAAAAATTAACGCCTGGCCTGGCTTATTTCACAGTACAGTCGGATAATCTTATCGTGCAGGTAATGCATCTGCCTGCAGGCAGTGGTTGGCAATTATATTGCGGCATGTGCACACCTGCACTAGCGGCGAATGTTCCACGCTGTGCCTTTGAGCCAAATCCGACTGTGCGTAATTGCTCATGGATCGCGGTAGTTGGGATAGCGGAAACTTCAGGCATCCAATTCTAGAGGCTCACTCGTGCGCTTGCCCCTATGGCCAGTAAGAGTGCGAGTAGCCAGGGCCGGCAGTAGGCGCCTAGCGAAGGCGCAAGGGTGACAACTCGAGAGCCCGCGGAGCAGGCTTTGGTCACACTGTAGACCTTTCGCTGAGACTTCCGCTTTCAGTTTCGCTGGAACTGCGTTGCACGGTGCTCGTCGTAATGCCTGAAGGCACGTGCATCCTGCTCCAGTCGATTGACATATTTGACCGAGGAGGAAATTACATCTGAGGCGGGGCCAACTTAGCATGCCGTGTCAAGGCCGTAGTATATGCCGCGGCCCTCCCCTACGGAAAGTACTACTTGCTGTAGGCGCGATGCCAAGTGCGCCGACGTGCTTCGCCGCTGTTCAAGGCAGCCTTAAGTCGCTTGAAACCCGTGCCGAACTGCCGACTAGTGGTGCCGGGCGGTACATTAGGTGGCTCCCAGGTACGTAGTGATGCAGGCCGCGTGGCCAATTAAGCCTGTGGGCGCCGACCTTACTAGTGGTAAAGGACGTGAGGCGGCTGACATGTTCGTCGGCTCTCGAGCCACGTTTTTTGCGCGGTTACAGGCGCGTAGCAGTTCTAGCGCTTACTTGCAGTACGTTCTGTCGGTCGCAGTGCAGCGCGGTACACGCACTAGATTGCCGATTTGTGCCTCGCGATCGCTTTCCTCAATGCTCGTGTTCGACTAATGGGACTAATCCGGTAGCGCTGCTTGAGGGAAGAAGGAGGGCCGATTCGTATAAAAAAACGAGCTGAGATAATTTCGTTTCATTACGCCCTTTGGATACTACTGCCGTGTGATTACCGATAGCCCACAGTCCACCAGGCCAGATGTACTGGTAAGTGGTAAGTCTTGAGAATGGGTGCACGTTCGCCTACGTTTTAGGCTACATTTTTGCATATTGTCCAACTTTTGCCGACCCTCTTTCTGATTGGCAGAATCGTTGAATGACTTTGGCCTAGGTCATTAAAGAGCATTAGGGTAATCAGAGGAAGTTGGTCGAGCTGATCTTGCAACAGTTGGGTAATGTAAATGAAATGAAGCTGTAGCTGGCTGAAAGTTGTAGGGCCACAGCGAAGGCGTAATCAGCCACGGTCAGAGCGTGAAAAGGAGCCAGTGCACTGTGAGAGTGGGTACAACAGTTTCTATCGATATACACACAGAGCATTTCTATTTCCTCTGTCAATCCATGAAGACCCGAAGAGTCTCGAGGACCAAGCAGGTGTTACGCCGGAGAGTTTTCTGTAACTAACTCAAACCCTAAGTGGTTTTTGCATGCAGTTGGTAGCCTAGCAGCATAAACAAAAAGTGTCGTATCTCGTTGAGATGACCATGACCACAGAGAGGGGAGGGTGATGTGCTGAAAATAATAAAGATTAAGACAGTACGGCATAGATGAGCAGGATATAGTTTCGGTTCGGCCTATATAGTTTTTTCTATAAAGTGTTTGCTTTGCTTTGCGAGTGTCAGCACTGATTGTCTTTCAGGAAGGTCTCCAAGCCAGTCTTGGAGGAATACAGATAGCTTGCCTGCCGGACATAGCATTGGAAGAGAACTCGAGAGTAATTGCAAGATTCATGCCCTGACGAAGTGCCTTGAACTGAGCTGGTTTGGTCCAGCGGTTAAGGTGCTCGCCTCGACCAAGGTCTGGCTGAGGTCGTGGGCTCGAGCCACGAGGCATGTGTGAAGCGCCCGAATAGAGATTAAGTTCTCTTAGGGCAATATGCAAATGAATTATATTTATTTTTTAAGTCGCTTGTCTACTAGAACTAGTTGAAAATTCTTTAGCGACGATTGGCAAATTCAAATTTGAGTTTGTTGACAATTCTGGCAGATTTGGATAATTCTGTTAAAATTCAGCAGGGTTGGCTGAGGTTTTAATAATTTCTTGGGCAGCCAGCCAAGGAATGATTTATAGTAATCGCATTTGAAAGTAACTAGTCCGTTAGCCCGTCGTTTAATAATAGAGAGCCCCAGAAGTTCCCGATATTATGAAGTTAGATGGGCATGTAGCATACATGTCAATAAGCAAAGAATGTTAGCAGAAGTAGAGATGTATTAGGAGAAAATTTCAGGAAGTAAGTTATAAAGAACCAGCAGTGAAGGGCAGAGATAGAGGATGTGGAAGTAAATCATAGGTAAGCCCATTCAACTGCAATTTTATGTAGCAGCAGAAGAGCCTTGGCTGCTATCACTTCCTTTTGTAATGGAGCATTAGCTGCCATCACTTCCTCCTGAAATAGGCAATCAATCATCGCGTGCTGAATGACTCGAACCGTTGGCCTGGGCCGTGAAGTTCGAGCACCTCAACTATCCACTAGTCTTTTATAATGTTTTCTTTTCAAAAGATATGGCAGGCTTTTCTGTAAGTTGGCTCTGTTTCTGCCTGCCGAAGTAATCCAATAACGTTTGCTTTTCAGCCTTTACCCTGTTTTTGGAAAGAGGGCTTCTGCACCGATAGAGTGCCATATAGAAGTTTCCAGGCTCTCTCTAAAAAGAGACCGGTGCCCCGATTTTCAGAGCCTGAATGAAGCTGGAGGCCCCCCATGGCTCCCTGCCCGGCAGGGTTGAGCTGAGTCAATTAAAAAACATTCGTAGCCTCCCCCTTGAGTAACAGCATAAAGCAGAGTGCCGTAGGGAGGCTGCCCAGACTGAGGCTGTTTAGGGCCTTGGATAAAAATTGCCTTTACTCTTTTTGGGAACAGAGTTCTAGGATCTGCTCAAAAGATGCCACCTCAGAGCTCTTCTGAATAGTAATTCGCATGCTGATTTGAAGAGCGCACGAAGGCAAGCTGCTAGGCATGCCTCTTTAGAGTATTCAATCAGTATTCCCACCCCTTAGCAGATCTAAAGAAGGGGGCAAAGGATTTGTTTTTGGCAAAGGTGGGCTTGAGCGGCTGGGCCGAACCAGCCCAGTTGCTTCAGCCGGACATAGGGGGGTGGGGAGGTTTGGTGTCTCTCCTAAACCCTTGCATCTCTGTGACACCCGAGTTCCTACTGCCATTTTCTTGCTTGCTTGATGTTTAGGGCACAGCCTGCCTACTCTGTCCCGACTATTGTGCAGTAGCCGTGCAGGGCTTCCGAAGTGACTACTTTTATTCTTGGCCGGACGGTCACCGCTTGAATGTTGCTAATGACGACGTTCCAGTTTAGAGGAAAGCAAGCCGCGTCTTTCGGTTCGAGCTGTTTTCGGTCGTGAGAACCATGGATCTGGGCCTAGACAGACGGCCCGGCCGGTTCAAGGTCGGTATCATCGTGTACTGCTATCGGCCAATCGAAGGGCCGGCTGCCGTCAATTTGACCAGCGCCGACTTTGGTGGCTGCACAGCCGTGACTGCCGAGAAGGTGTGCATCAAGCTGGCAAGCACGATCGCCTCGCTGTCTCGAGCACCGTCGGCAGCACTGCCCGTACTCCGCAGCAGCAGCAGCAGCGACGGCAGAGGTAGACCCTCACTGTCTGGCCTGTGCAGACCCGATGCCCGCCAGCTGCCGCCTGCCATCGGGCCCGCCGGCATCCACTTGTTCGGTCTGTACCATCTTGACAGCAAGGCCTGGCTGGCGCCCAACGAGCTCATCATTCTTGCCGCGGACGGCGGAAACAGTTGGACTTGCCAGTCGCCTGCTGTGTCAGCCGCAACGGCGAGCGGAGGCCACGGAGTTGGTGGCGGCTTTGGCGGCCCGGCAGCCGTCAATGGAGGTGGCAGTGGTGGCGGTGCCACCGCTGCACCGTCGACGGCCCTGAGCTCTGACCGCGAGTACGTCATTCGCATACGCTTCCGTCTGCCACCTTCGGCTGCCGCCGGCCCGGCAATCGGCGCGGTTGGTAGCGCTGCTACTGCCGCACCGGCCGTGGCAGACAGCCTGGGGGCTCTGCGGACGCTGGACGAGGGAGCGTTCTGCTATCTGTTCGCACAGTGCAGGCACGACTTCATTAGCAATTGCATGCACGAGATGTATGGAGCCGAAATTAAGGCCGAGGCGTGCCTCGGCTTTGCCTCGCTCGACATCGTGCGCATCGCCTTCGAGGAGAATGTGGCTGATCTTGCCAAGGTGCAGTCGCGCTACAACTGGGCCGACATGATCCCACAGTGCGTATCGAAGCAGTTCAACTTCGCCATGCGCCTCAAGATCGGGCTGAAGAGCAAGTTGCCTCGCAGCGTCGAGGAGCACTACCACGAGTACGAGGGCACCCGTGAGCCGCTGTCGCACACAATGCGGAGCTACCTCAAAGAGCTACTCGAGAAATATGTGCCGCGGTAAGCCACTGCGTTCTCTGTCCAGCCGAGGTATAGGGGAAGATGCCACCCAGGAGCGTTTATGAGCTGGGCATTTTGCTAGCAACAGAAGTAAAATGCACTCTAGGAAAACAATAGTAGCCACTTTTGCCCAGCCCCCCCTTATTGCTTGCTGCCCATCAACGACACTCAAGCAAGTAGTGTCAAAGCAGTTTAAAGGCATTTTTCAGAACATCAAACGTAGTGAGTAGGTTCTGGTCAGGTTTTGGAGCAAAACGAAATCCCACCTATACGAAATGCTTCATAATCAGGCTACTCGTTTGCAACACTCACTCCTCAAACTCGAGCCATTTGGCTGTGCCCATAACCAACCTCCATTCCTTTAGAGACCGCGCCTTCAGTTACTATGCTCCCAAACAGAGCCTATAACTCACTACCGACTGACATTGCGACATTCCCTGACGTGATGACATTTGAAAACAAACCAAAACCGAATGTTTGTTGCAGACTTTGCTGAGTCCATGAAATGTTTTCTTGTGTTCTTACTGTACGTGTGCTTACATTGTTTGTTTTATCACCAATCGGTTAACATGCTTTCTTTCCTGCCATGTCAAGTGCGTATGACGCAATTAAGTTCTCTTAAAGCACTATTTTTAAGCAGGAATGAGGATGGTCGGTTTAGTTCTCTTAGGGCACCATATAAACGCTTTATAATTGCTATTATTACAGTAAGCAGGAATGTGGATCCCCCTGCCACCATGCTCAGTCGGAAAGTTCAGTGCTCGGATATTGGATGGCTCCGACTGTCAGGAGTACAGTCTATGTAAGGCGAATTTGCCATGTCATGTTTAAGCCGTTGAAATACTGTCTTCCCTTCAGGAATGCTGCTCTGCAATTGGCTACTGAAGTCGGCCCGGAAGGCTCCTGTACCTGTTTCCAGAAACCTCGGTCGGTGTTTTCAACAACCCTACCCACCATTGGGTAGGGGAGGTGGGGCTACACAGCCTTACAGAGGTGTCCTCAGTCTCGACGACCTTTTTTCAGTGCCCCCCACCTGACCTTGGTTGGCATGGTGTATTTTCGTGAGTTTGCTGAAACCGTTTCGTTTTGCACGGATCAGTAGGCAGCCAGTCGAGGAAGGGGGCAGAGGCTGTTAGAACGGACCCGTGAGTTTGCTGCCCCTTCGCAATGTCTGGAAGCGCTGAGTGGGCTACACTAGTAGGTAGCTGATGAGCCCTGAATACTGCTCGATCCTGGGGCCTAGCAAAGTGATCAGATGCACCTCTTAAGGAAGTGAGTGGCCTTGCCAGTCTTGTAAGCGCTATGTGCAGGTGGTTCAACTCGGCCTCACATATTGGCTGCAGTTAATCCGCTCAGCAAATGCTTTTTTTATGTGTAAGCTGCCCACATGGAGCAGTCCTGACCGTTTACTCCTCCAGCGTAGCTGAACGTAGAATTTTCATTTTTCTTGATCGCTTGACAGTGGCCTACTGACAGCACTCAACCGGCTGTGGGTTTGCCTGTCTGATATTTTAGATGACTTGATTTACTGTCCCTGGTCGTAGAACTAGTGCTGCGATTCTCATCTGTTCATGGAAATATGATGGTTTAAATGCATGCCTGTATGCATGTCAGCGTGCTTACTAAGATCTTGGCCCCTGAGGGTTGAGCATGTCGACCAGCATACGGATGCATAGCCTGCATGTGGCTTCACTGCTTTCTTCCAGACTTTGTCGAGTTCTCGAAACTAGTAAGTAGACAATGACTCCATCATCCTTTTGCCCCAATAGAGTTTTCTGGATGCTTACCATTTCAGTCTCCACAGTAATACAGATTTTTAGGTACGCAACCGTCTTCTTCGGTTAGTGTTCAGGGTTGGCTAGCCTCTCGGCTCGATGCTATCAAATTCATGTGAGTAACACATATTGGAAATACAGTGTCGCCGCTCTATTAGCTTATCAACAAGATATGAACTCTTGGTCTTAAAAAAATCCATGAAATTACCTATTACCGATGACTTGATTATATTTTGGCTATATGCAAGCGATCCGCTATCCTAGAGCCAGCAGCTTCCCAGCCAGCCTAGGTCGAGCTTGTTGCTTGGTCTGATCTGCTTTTCATGAGACTTAAAGCTCGGTAATGAAAACTGGCCTGTTTGGAGTACCACAATAGTGGAAGGCTTCTGGACAACATAACACTAGAGGCCTTTGGGGAGCCGGTTTAGATGTCGGTAGAGCTTGTGTCGTGCTGAGGGCTGCCATTTTCCTTCCTTGTCTAGGTGTCTGCATGATGGGCTAAACTGGGATGCTATCTCAAAGTGATATATACTCAATTGTAAGGGCCACTCATTAAAAGCCAACCCTAGATCATGAGAATTTAAGTATCTTACGACCAGCATGCCTTCAGCCGTTCTTATCGAAGGCACTTCAATGAATGGTGGCCCTCATCAACTACAAGATTACACCAGTTCACCAGATCTTGCTAGCAAGTTTCAATCGGGATTTAGGTTATCATTCCACAGAAATTGCCCTGCTTCGGGTTCACAAGGTTCACAAGGACCTGAAAAATGCTGATCACTGCATCAGGGCCTTTCTATCAGTTCTCCTAGATCTCTCAGCAGCATTTGACACAATCGATCATCAGACCTTTCTAGAGCCCGTCTAGATGCGCCCAGGTATCACTCACAATGAGCTAAACTGGGTTTGCTGTTGCCTCAGTGAACATAATAATAATAATAATAATGTACTTGATAAAGCGCCCTCAGAGAACTTAATCTCTTTCTAGGCGCTTTACATTTGCTGCAAAGGGAAATGCAATTAAATGGTAAGTAAAATCATGCTTGAAAAACAAACAAAATGAATAACATGGTTAAGGGTGACATGCACAGGGTCAGCATGCAAATGTGGTTAGTGGCAGCATGCACAGTGTCAGCACCCATAAGCACATGAAGGACGAATCACAGGGACCCACTAAATGCTGTCCTAAATAGGTGTGTTTTTAAGTTCTTTTTAAATGTGGTCAGGTCAGGGGATGTTCTGACGCAAGTCGGGAGGGAGTTCCTGGCTTTGGGAGCATACGAATTAAATGCACGGTCTCCAAAGAATTTAAGGTTTGTACGAGGTATTTGTAGACTGTTGGATTCCGAAACGCGGATAGTACGATGCTATTTGGGGCCCAATTCCTGTCGATGAGATTGGCCGACTACTGTCGGATGCTGGCAGTATTATCTGCTAGCAGGCTAGCAGAGTGTGGCAAGAGGCGTCTGCCTCCTCTGGCTTCTGCTTTGATGGGCGCTAGAGCTGAAGGCCTCTGATCATCCATGCACCGAACTTTGTTTACACTCGCTTGGCCAAGCTTTGCCTCAACTGCTTTGGGTGCTGGTACTATGTGCATTTTGACGATTGCGCTTGGTCTGCTGTGCTTGTGCTTTTTTGGCAGATCTTGGGCTACTCAGCATAGCGTTTAATCACTTGCTGTTTTGCCAAGCTGAAGATAGCTTTTTGTGTCCGTAATTGTGTTTAGATGTTTTTTTTCTGCCTTGCCATGACTTTTATTATGTGGCATGTCTCACCACATTCGGCCATCATGCTCAGGTCGTGTTGTGGTTGTAGGTATTGCATCGAAACCTTCGAAGCAGCTTGTGGCTACAAAATTGTCGTTGATCCGTACGACCTGAAGCGGCCAGGCATTTCTGTCTTTGAAGAGGATGAAGTATGCGACTGTGCTGCATGCTGGCATCCAGTTACTTCATAGGCCCAACTTTTCTGGGCTTAGTCTGCTTTGTTCGTGTATGGTAGCCCGTATTGCAAGACGGTTGTATGGATTTAGCAATTCTGACAGCAGCTTCGGGGCCGACTGTTACGACCCCTAAGCAAGCTAATGCTACATCTTCAGGATAATCATTCTTAATATATAATATAATTCTTAATAGGATAATCATTCTTAATATATAATTCTTAGTATATTCTTAATCATTCTTAATAGAGCCTGGCTTGCATCGGCAATGTGAGGCGTTCATGCAATGGACTCGATGATCACACAGTATCAAGTTGTGATGTAGGTTATCAAAAGGAAATGATAATGGCTGTTCAGCTGTTATCCATGACTGCCTCATTGCTCTGAACTTGCCAGTGCATGCTATATTTCAGATACTGTTCTAGTTTAACCGCAATAAAAAGTAGACACCAAAATGCCTATAATAGGCTAGGCATAGGTGGGGGGCTGCAGACTCAAATTAGGTCGTCGAATCGAGTAAAGAGGGGTCAACATGATACCTCTTGATTGCATGTAAAGCAGCTGCTCTTAGCTAACTTGCTCGTCTGGCCGCTTGCCTGAAAGATGCCGGTTTTGTTTGGGAAGTTTAATGTGACTTTGGGCCTGCAAATTGGTAGTGTGTGTATTGACAATCTGAACACTAGAGTTTATAGAATCATATGCATCGGCAAAATCAGGCAATAGTCTCTAGTAGGACTCCTAGTTTTAGTGCTGCTCTCTTTTATCTTTCATACTTTCCATATGTATCACTCCACTTCTCGCCGACCTGCACTGGCTACCAGTCAAACAACGGATCGACTTCAAGGTTTTGTCGCTCACTTTTGGTCTCTCCATTCTTTGGCTCCAGCCTACCTATCAGATCTACTGCATCACCAAGCTAAGCATCGTACCACCCGCTTTTCGGAATCTAACTATTTACCTATAACTCATACAAACCTCAAATCCTTTAGAGACTGCACATTTAGTTCGTATGCTCCCAAAGCCTGGAACTCACTCCCGACTTGCGTCACGACATCCCCTGACTTGACCACATTTAAAAATAACTTAAAAACGCACTTATTTATGACAGCATTTAGTGGGTCCCTGTGATTCGTCCTTTATGTGCTTATGCGTGCTGACACTGCATGCTGCCACTAACCACACTTGCATGCTGACCCTGCGTGTGTCACGCCTAACCATGTTATTAATGTTGTTTATAAAGCATGATACCACTCACCATTCGACCGTGTTTTCTTTGCAGCAAATGTAAAGCACCTAGAAAGAGATTGAGTTCTCTGAGGGTGCTTTATCAAGTGCATTATTATTATGTATCAAGTTGGATTCTTGAATATAATTGCTATCCCCAGGATTCTCAGCTAAGTGTAGATGCAGCATTATTGCAAACTCGGAATCGTTATAGTATTTTCTTGTAGGATTTTGTTCGCAGTCACAGCATTACCGACTTATTTGGTGTCAACGTCGCAGACTGCAATTTGCTGCTCAACTTTAAGAACAGTGCACCTCTGGTAAACCCTAATTTCGTGTGAACTTAATTTGAGTTTTTGAAAACTCTTGCTCCTTTGCTAACAAGCTGATATCTGCATTGCATTAGTTTTTTGCTGGTTTATTTAGTATGAAGCCTAGTACTGACAGCATAACACTTTTGCATTCTTTTTCACTCTCTTTCCCACCAAAGATGTCCTCTGGTTGCGTTTTAATTTGAAATTACACTATCTTCCAACATCTCGGCTAAGCGTTGACATACACTCGGTGTAGTTAGCTACGGTTAGCTGTGAGACTAAAGGATTCGACAGCTGTGATCGCCTAAGCATGTGGTCAGCACATTTGAGCATCGTTCACAGCTCTTGGTTTAGTAAGCTTCGTTTCTTGATTTACTCACCGATTTCGTCGGTGGGTATATTGGTTGTTGCTGGTGAGATATCATTATCGAGCTAGCTCATACTGTCATTGAACTTTTTTACATGAGAGGATGACCTTAAGTTTCGTAGCAGGCACATGCATCAGGCCTTGTTGCAATCAGGTGACACTCTTGTCATTATTGCATCTATTATTCAGTAATGGGGCTTTACTTCACTGCACTTGGATCTCTTGGAGCTCTATCTATGTGTAACCCTATGTCTCTCTCTCTCTCTCTCTCTCTCTCTCTCTCTCTCTCTCTCTCTCTCTCTCTCTCTCACTCACTCTCTCTCTCACTCTCTCTATGTGACTGTTTCTTTCCGTATGTCTCTCAGCAATTTCTACTCTTCTTCTTCTTCTTTTGCCATCTTTCCGAGTCTATCTACCTCGATATCTCTTTGTTTCTCTATTTTTGTCTCTCCCTTGCCTACATAGTGCTGCATGTATTTGATTTGTCCTACTGATAGCATGCCATTCAGCTTTAGTATCTTGATGCTTATGGAGCCGCATGCATCCATTTGCATTCGGCACGTAATGATAGTTTCTTGATACTCATACAACACACTGCTGAATATCTCATTCATACCTACACAGTTACATTAGTGCATGCTGGCTCACCTTTTACGATAACCAGCGATACACAAGCATGTTCCATAATCATATATATCTCTTATGTATGTACTGCTTTTTACTTTACTTTAATGGTAGTCTATTTGTCTTGATCTCTCTTCACTCCCTCTCTTTGATGTATCTACTATTGGCTTGCAGAGACTTCTGCTGCTTCTTGGAGACCAGTCTCTTTCCCTCCTGCTGCACTCAGCCATACGTGTTAGGAACACCGAGAATCCTTTCAGCAGTGTATATGTGCCCAAGATGTATCACTAACTCACATGAGGATAGGTACACCAGCGTTAAAGATAATCCTTGCAGTATGACTGCAGCTGCTGTGTCTATAAATTTGTCGGGGTAATTAGAGGGTTTTCTATGACCCCAGGCATACAGGCCTTCTTTGGTGCTGATTCAGTGGCCCAGCCGGTTGCCAGAGTTGAACTTCGTAGAATAACCAGGGAGGGATATCGACAGGCACCTGAGGTAGCTTGTTTGGCCAACATTAATGGTTGACTTTTTCAGTGAAACTCGGGTTCTGTGGAATGTGCTACAGCAGAAGAGACAATGCAAAAGCTTGTGGCCTGTATGCCTGGCCATACAAGTGCTTGCTAGAGTGCGTGTGCGAGACCGTGCATGCATGTGCTGGAGGCGAGTGACGTTACAAGGAATCCTTTGCCAGCCAGAAGATGAAACAAATTTAAATATACACGACCGCACCCGAAGGCCGGTGTAGGTAATAGCAGCTAGAAAAGACTCACCGACTTTGGGATGCAAACCAGCAGACGACCTCGGACTTTCCTCCTTAATGACCATAACATGCAGCAAAATTCGTCATGTAACCGGTCCCCCAATCAGGTTCCCTGGAATAGCATGTAATTCTAGGGTTGTAAGAATGTACAGCACTTACTGATTCGTTGGGAAGCGTGGGATATATCATGTATCGTACAAGGAAAAAAATATGTATACACGCTAGTATTCTATTCGAAGATATGCATGCTTCTGAAAAGCATAACTTTCTGCACTAATCAGAATCATCAGCTAACATGATGTAGAGAAATGTAGTACATTTGTATGAGATGGAACAGGACGTGGCTCCCTGTATAGTTTTAGCCACGTGATCCTGTTTTTGTTCTATACTTGCACCCTTTATGTTATAGTCGTTGAATATGACTTCAGTGGCACAGGCTCGGTCTCTTGCTGCCCTGTTGGATGGCTACTACCGACTCATGGTGAACTACCATTTCAGTATAAGTGATCAAGTCTTTTCGCCAATGGTCAAGCACTGGGCCACTTTTAAGTGCTTTGGTCCAGTGAGGTAAGCAGAAGGTTTACAGGCCAAGTTTAGTGTGGCAATTTATCGTACATGCAGCCAAGTAAACGTGTGAGCTGCATTGCATTGTGTGACTATATAGTAAAACGTTACAATGCCATGTCAGCCAGATCATGTCAGCCCTAGTGATTATTTGTGAGTTCTGAATTACAGTCTATAGGAACCCGGCATAATATATATTTATTTGCAGTTTTTCTTTGGGCTTCACAGTGAGCTGTATGCAGTGGCTTGCTCTGTACACTCACGCCTCTCTGTGGCTTTGAAATTGCCTGTTCTAGGTCTACCATAACGACACGGACTTGTTACAGGAAAGTGTAGGTGTGGCCTTTATTGCTGCCATGTTTCCGACTGTCAACATATCTGCATGTATCGAGGCAGCATCCGAGACCCATTAGCCGTGCTTCGAGGCGCCAGCCTCACTGGCATTTGTCATGCTTCGGCATGGATTAGAACCGCTATGAGCACTGTGTTTGTGGCAAAGGGCTTTTGTGTAGGAGCTGCAGAGAACCCAATAGGAAAAGCAGCATCACGACTCGAAATCTGCACCAAATCGTGGTTGCTTTTGGTTCCACTGTGCTAGTAGTAATTCCTTCCAAGTAATTTTCTGGCATCACGACAAGCTAGGTGTACAGAGCATCGAAGATGCAAATGAGCACTGGGGAGTCAATTTTGAGCTTGGGGGAACCCTCATCACCCCCCTGTCAAGCTCCTGATGCATAGCTGCTCTTAGATGCTGGCCTTCAGCAACCTGTCATGTCTGTCATGGCTTGGACACTCGTAGAATGCCAGTTATTTTGTTATATCCACGTATGCCCATTGTTTCGCACTTGCTTCTTTAATGAGGTGCCTATCTGCTCTACTCAGAAGCCAGTGGCTGTTATTTCCACCAGCCTTGGCAAGCGCTTGAGCAGCACCGTTGCTAATTGCGCAACCACAGCTTGCTGCCTCGCAAGTCCAGCGCCTTGCACGCTTTGCTGTTTCCCTGCGTAGTCTTCTACACTAGCAATGGTCCTCTTACTGTCCCACGCTTGGCTTGCTAGATGGGCAGGGTCGGTTTGGTTGGTATTTCTGCGCTGAAAATGTTACTGAAAGCTTTTTCCTGAATGGCTAACCGGCTCGTATCAGTGGGCTTGAGATGCATTTACACTCGTACTACTCTTCGATGCTCGTTAAACTTAAGAAGTATACGTCGTCATTTGCCACCACTTTGTAAAGGTAGGTTCACCGAGTTTGGCTTCAGTTTGGCCTGTACGCACTGTCAGTACTTTTGGCCAAAGTCTGATACCGTTGACCTATTAAGAAATAGCTACATATTTGATGTGGCTGCTGGGGTGAGCGTTGTCAGTGGGATACCATGAGTCTATACTACAAGTACATCTGTTTCAAAGGCCTGTGCGATTTTTTAACAAGAGCAATTTTTGTGATGGCTAACTTTGTCCAGTTGAATTTCCTACCGGTCATTTCTGGCATACCATGAGAGTGGGAGGGGGTCATACAATTCACTGGCAATGAGCATAGTCCGGCTGCAGATTAGTAAACGCTTGCAACTTCGTGTTTGCCGAGCTGAAGTCTTGGTAGCCATCAAAGTTAGCCACTAGCTCTTAGCCCAGGGACAAGGGGCTCTCTCTTGACGACTCACGTCGTGGGTTCGAGTCATGCAACGGGCGACTCTTTATTGCCCACTGTAAGCTGTGGCAATAGCCGTCTTCTTCTACTATGCAAATAATGCTACTGAATCAGCCAACCTTTTTTTTAGTAGTGCTCTCACAGCTGCCAGTGATGGCCCAAATAGTGATGCCACTATTTCCTGAGTGGTGAGGTCAAATCAAAAGCGAAGCTTCTCTATGGCTAGAGGTGTGTTGAATAGTAGTTTGATGGCCTCTCGAGTATGAGTCAAGCTGAAAACATTTGGCGTGAGAGTGTTTGATGCTAAAGTCAGCTTAGGTGCTGCACCAAGAGGGAGATTTTTTTAACCAATCTTTGAGCCGCTATCATAACTATGCATCTACTTCCGAAATACCAAATAGAGGGCTGTTGGTGAGTGTGGAACACCTCATCATGGCAAGTTAACTTCCTTTTTGATTTTGGTTTTTAATAGTGCCTTTTCCTTTACGTTCATTTTGCACAGCTTATGCTGCTGTCTGATTTGCTCTACCTGAATTTATGTGCTTGACTGGACCTGCTAATTGCACTCGGCGGGTTTACATGAAAGCTCACGGTAGTGTAAATTCACTATTTAATCATCTACCTGCAAAAAATAATGATGAACATGACTAAGCCTGACCAGCTATAGTTTCATCCTTGTAACCTTCTGTCATTAGCCTGCCGATATGTATTTTGATCGAACATGTCGACCGACCGTGGCATGTTGATTTGGGCGTATCAACCCAGAAAAAACTGAACTTACCGATTGTGGATATTTCAGTGAATGTCTTGGGAT